>OX451347.1:5065769-5490152 GCA_949629155.1 Myopa testacea
CGTACGATTTTTTGGTGACAGGTATTGCAAACACATATCGCATTTCAGCACACAAAACACATTGTTGTTGTTTTCCATTTTCACAACTTTTGTTGAAACAAATGCAATTAATGATGGGAATTTCCATGCCTGTTTTGCCTTAACCCTTTCGTGTGATATATGCAAATATTTCTACTTACAAAAAATGGTGGAATGCAAAATTGATCAGAATATTGCAGAACAATAAAAAAAGGACAGAACCGAAGCTTTCTTAGAAATTGTGAAAAAATACGCTGGCACCTTAGGTACCATATTTGTCGGCTTTATGGAGTCCAATAATTGGTGCCCTGTCAAATCATACGCGGAACATTTTCTAGCTAGGCTCAAAAACTGAAACCAATCCACAGTGTTCTGTACCTTCTATTTTGGTTACAAAATTTGCCTTTGCTCCAAATCAGCGACGCAAAAGTATTTAAAATCATAGATATTTTTTAGGTATAAAATTATAATGAAAAAAAACCTCATCTATGAATACGATTGAATTAAAAATTTGCAATACAATGGTGAAAACCGCATCGAAATCGGTGCAGCCGTTTGAGAGTTAACTAACTCTAAAGTGACATGCGACTAACTAGATTTTGATACCAATAACAATTTTTCGATCAAAATTCATTGCATTAGTAGTTCTGCTTTAAATCCTTTATAACTCTATAACGTAAACAATCAACAATAACAACACAGTCATTCACACACAAGCTGAGCAATGTGTTGTTGTTTTAAAGCATTGTCGCCGCTGTACCCGCTGCTGATAAGGGCTTCGGTCGAGATATTGATACACACACGCAGCGTGCGCTGAGTGACGATTCAAGCAAATATTCTTTACATTCATGTTCCTCCACAGTTCGCCTCAGCGCATTTCTTCTTCAAAAGACTTTTAAAAAAGACTTTTATTTCAAAAAAGTTAAACGAAAAAGTCCTCAAAAGACTTTTTCCCAAGACTTTTAAAAATAAAAGTCTCAAAATAACTTTTTCCCAAGACTTTTAAAAATAAAAGTCTTCAAAAGACTTTTTTCAAAGACTTTTAAAAATAAAAGTCTTCAAAAGACTTTTACTTTTAAAATAAAAGTTAAAAGTTAACTTTTAACTTTTACTTTTATTATAAAAGTTAAAAGTTAACTTTTAACTTTTACTTTTATTATAAAAGTTAAAAGTTAACTTTTAACTTTTACTTTTAAAATAAAAGTTAAAAGTTAACTTTTAACTTTTAACTTTTAAAATAAAAGTTAAAAGTTGACTTTTTTGCTCAAGGCCATTGCCATAACAGTTATTTTCAGGCTCTGAATAATAATAATGAATACAAGAAATAAATTAAAAAAATCGATTTTTAAAATAAAATAAAATTATTGCAGAAAGGAGTAAAAAGTTTTGGAATAAAAGCAGAAAATATTCTCAGCTTCTTAGAAATAAAATGGAACAAATATTTTTAGAAGAAAAGGAAGAAGAAGAGGTAAGAAATGTATGAAAGAGAAACACTCAAACACAAGTAAAAGAATTTTCTGAACTCATGTTAACGAATGAGGATTCCAAATCAAATGGAATAACTTATGTAGTCAATGAAATGAATCGTTGAATAATTTAACAAGTCAAAAATTGAAATTGAAAATAAAACTACTGTAAATAATAACAACTGTAATAACATCAACACTTGCAACATCAAGAAAAACAACACAATTACAACAAATAATAATAGCAACTAACGTTTCATAGATCATTCATTACGTAGCCAAAACAATACCAACAACAACAACATTGTGATGTATTCCACCGAATTTGAGAGAATAATAAAACCAGGATCAAGCAACAACAACGCCGCCTGGTGTTGACTGGTGGCGTTTCGTGGCCTGGCTGAGTATTTTTAAGAATAGTTTTTATGCTGTTCTTTTGGTGTTTCTCCAGCATGCATACGCAATGGAATTCTGATGAAAATTCATTTGTTTTCTCTCTCTCGCTCTACTCTCTACGAACAAAAACAAGGATTTTCGGATTACTCGAACTTTTGAAGTTTTAAGAAACTAACCTTAATTTTTATCTAAATTCAACTGTTTTGGCTGTGGGCCAATGAAGAACTATTTATTGGGTCAACATTCTTTGAGTTCAAAAGGTTATTTTATTTATAACTGTAATATTAAACAAAATCCGTTTTAAGGTAGATTTTAAATCTAGCGACGACTACTGAAATGTCTTTTATACTTCCTCTTACTATGTCTCACTCTATCTTTCGGTCTCTCCCTTTCTTTCTCTCTCTTTCCCTGCCTCTCAAAAAGACAATTATTAAAACTGGTATCTGGCATAAAATGAGGTTACTTTTAATGCAACGCCATTAATTCAAATAAAAGTTTGACACAAACTCAAACACTTTAAAAATAACTTCAAAAACAGAAGGCAGTCAAAACTTTTCGCCATTACAACCGTTAACCAAGAAATAAGAAGTGTCTTCAGAGAAAAAACTACAAAAACCTGAAAATAGAACCACAAGAAAAGAACATCAGAGTGGAAAATTAGTGGCGCCTTCTGTTAAGAAACACTTAAAAAGAGTTAAAAAAAAATAAGACGGAAAAACAATTAAAACCTTCACTTCAGCGAATAAGAAAACCCGAAAGAGGAAATTATGAAAAAATCAGTTAAAGCAAAGAAAGAAAGAGAAAAAAACAGAATTCACATTTTTATAGATCAATTTCCCGGAAAATGTTAAGCAAATAAAATTTAAAGCGAAATCCAAGTGCAGGGAAGTTACTCTAGGAGTTGAAGGGGTGGGGAGGGGGGGGGAAGGGTACAAGTGGATATCATGGTGTGGTAACGGGGAAAGAGAGTGTCAAACACTGTAGGCCATAAAAATGACGGCTGCCAAAAAACAGAGAAAAACCACAAAAAATAGTTGATGAAGGAAAGGAAAACAGAAAAAAGGAACGAAAAAGAATTGTACTTATGTACTTGCGGTTAATATTACCACCACAAATTGCAACAACAAACATACGTCCGTTCATACAAAGAGTACAACAACCACAACAAAATAGCCTCAGAGTTCAAAAACTAAAAGTTGAAATAAATTGCAAAAACACAGCGGGCAGCATTAAAAGCTGGCAACGCTGATCTGCTGCGCTGCTGTTGTGCAGCTCTGCTGTTGTGCTTCTCTGTTGCTCTGCTGCTCTTCTGTCGTGCTGCTCTGCTGCGGCCGGCATCGCGTATACTTTGTATTAATATTCAACTGGCGTGTAAAGCTTCCAAAAACCGTTTATTTTTTTTCTCCTACAGTCCTTTTTTTCAGTTTTCTTTTATTTTTTGTGGGTTTTCCTCCGTGGTTGTTTTTTTCCGTTTCTATTCTTTTTTGTGGTCTTTACTCCATAAATCGGGTCGGTCGGTTTCTTGGATTTGGTGTTAAATGGCTGACATTTTTCCAGCACTTAATTTATGCTCAATTCAATTGCTTTGTTGGACAAAAATAAAGAAAGAAAAAAAACAACAATCAACAAACAACCAAACAATAACCCATCGAGTAATAAAAGAAAAGGAGTAGAAAAGAATTGTTTAAAACCCAGCATTATTTTGAAACCGTAGCAATTTTGTTGGTTGAAACTCTCGCAGTAATAAAATAAATCAAAGTCTCTAGATTTCGCCTTTTACTTGGCTGAAAAGAAGGGAACGACGAAACTCTTGATATAAACTTAGTTACACTCACTATGAATGGAGACTTTCTTTATGCTTCAAACAGTTGCAGCTGCAGCCAATGCAACAACAACAATAACAACAACAAAAATAACAACAATAACACCAACAATAACAACATCATCATCATCAGAGCGATAAAATGAGACCAACAAAGAAATTAACAAAAAACAGAGAGAGACGAGAAAAAATACCTGCAACGCATGCCTAAATAGGGATTTAATTCCATTTGCCCAGATCAAAGGAGAGGGAGAGAGGGGGAAATAGGGGAGGAAATTAATAAACGAGTACTTTGCACGTTGAGTGAAGTTAAGAAATGTCAATAATGCAGTAGAACGGCTAGCATTAATAACATATATAAATACATTAAAAAATACATTACATACATAAATATATATAATAATGTTTATATATAAATACCCTGTAGTCCAAAACATCTTCAATGACATTGTCGTCGATAATGTCTTGCATGACAATTTCTATTTTTCGTCAGAAATTTTTCATTGACGACATGTTTAGGGAAACTTGTCTTGCAAACTGTGCGCATGAAGACAAGGCCATGTCTTCTACGACCAGTGACCCGAATGAACATTATTAAGTTCGTACGACTTCGTATACAATATAATAAACACGACAACATTGACGACAGGGTCGTGTGTTGTCGTCGAAGACAACATAGATAGTCGTTGTCGGGTGTTGTCGTCGAAGACAACATATGTAGATGACATTCTCGTGTGTTGTCGTCGTCATTTTCATATAATAAAAAAAATAACTTAGGGAAATAGCCTTGATAAGATTGTCGTTGATTGAAAAATTGGAACAAAAAATCACACGTTATTGTTTATAATCAAAAGACTATAAAAAGTAAGTATAATTGTTAAACCTTATGGCATTAATTTATATTAATTTTTCCCAATATCCCAATAGATGAATTTCAATGCAAGACTATTAAAACTTGAGGAGAAAGTTGACAAAATTTTAAAAAGTCAAGAGGCCGTAGCCAGCATGCTCGCAGAGACGAATATTTTATTGCGGCGTAGTTTGGGATTTTGCAGTACATCGCAAATTCAATTTCCTATCAATTGTACTGAAAGCCTGAAAACGTTAGATGAAGAGCTCGTTGGAGAAAAAAAAGAGGACATAGTAAGTTTTCGTATAATAATTATGAAATTTTATTATATATTGAAACATATTTATATTTGAACATGAAATTGTGCCATCAATGCGACTATCACGCAATCTTTGCACATAGTCTGCTTTTTTCTTCGAAATTTTCGACGCTTTTATAGAAATTCCATCTTCCTTTTGAAATTTTGACTCCGAATGTCTTTATACAGAAGAACAACTTTTTTCCGCTAAATCAATATTCGAATTCATTGACATCAACTGATTTTATTCAAATGTCAAATGAGCTAACGCAGTCGGAATATTTAAAAAGAAAGTCATAAAAATATCTTAGCAGTTTTCACCTAATGAAAATGTTTATAACAAATTATAATAACTTATAAATAAAAATTAAAATTTTAATATTCACTTTTAATATTTTTCAGACTGGTGTGATGAAAGGCATTCTTTCGGGAAGCCTAGCGGGGGTTGAGAAGATTCTGTCTACCGAAATAATAATGTCCCACAATTACGATGGGTCGAAGGATAAAGTATCTTTTAAGAAATATGGAAACTTCTTAAATGCACTGTATATGGCAACGAGAGCCGATGTAAAGACTTACGAAAATTTTGTTAAAGAGTTGCGGCATATACTTAAAAAAATCAAAAATAGATGCAACAAACAAAGGAATAGAGAAAAAAAAATAAAAGTTTTAAAGTTTTAAAATAAAGATATATGTATGTACATATGTATTTTTAATTCTTATAATATTATTGAATCATAAATATTAAAATAAATAAATGTAATCGAAGACAGCACGACATTGTCGTATGGAGACAAGAACTACTGGGTATTTACATATGCAAATAATCATAATCGTAATTTTATAACTTCATTTATTATAGATTTAATTTTATGAAATTTTGTGACTGATAGAACTCTAAGTAATAATTTTTAAATTAGCAACAGTTTCTTCTTCGTAGACTTGTCCGGTTACATATATGACTCGAAGGGTAAATAATTATGGACACTTATTTATTGTATTTAATAGTAGTTCAACCCACTATGCTGGACCTAATCCTCTCTTCCCTCCTTCCCCCTCATACTTCCACTACATTTTCAGTAGATTCTGGTTCATTAGTTTGGTTCATTTTACTGTTAACCTCATTAGCCCTAAGCTGTAAATGATGATGATAGTAATTCTGATGAAAAGATAATGGTGATAAAGATGATGAAGATGATAATGGTGATGAAATAATGAAGATGATGGTTCCCAATGATTATGATAATGATGATGATAAAGATTACGAATGAGCTGTAGAACTGTTTTCTTCAAAGATCTCTACGACATAACAACTGGCGTTTGTGGTTATTATTTTCAGTATTATTGTTATTGTTGTTGTTGCTATTAAATGGGTTAATGGTTACCACTGCAATTGATAGTGATGAGTCTCATTTAAGGCCTTTCGAACTGCTGATATGGTTAATAATCCGAAGCGAATGATTAAAAATGGAAGATTTAATAGGTACCTACAATAAAAGACAAGAAGCCGAAGAAGAGAGAAGGCGAGAGAGATAGAAGGAGAGATAAAGAGAGAGATAGACACAGAGATGGTTAGAACAAAATATAAAACCAGTAACTAGGTCAAAAGATCTCGAATTTCATTCACTGCAGAGTAGATTCTGAGGTTTCATTAAATCTGTGGTTAAGTAGACGCAACTTTAGATTTACTAAAATTTTTCACTATTTATTTAAGAGGGAAAAAAATGAATTGCAACATTCAATTATATTTGATCTGATTGGCAACCGTAAAAGGGTACAAAAGCAAAACTTGGTCCAGCGGTTTCGAGATCAGTGTTGAAATCTATAAAATAAAAAATAAATGAAGAGGTGTCTCGAAACGTCGTGAAGGATGAAAAGTGAGAAGAATTGAGATCACACCAAACACCTGGATGGATGGATGGATAGAGGGTCCTCAGAAAGACTTCGTCTTGATCCAGATTGGTTCATAGACTCTTAAATAGACTTTTAAATCTGTAAACGATTTTAAACTCTGTTGATTACTTATAAATTAATAAGTTAATAATAAATGAATAATTTTATAAAATTAAAGTAAAAGAAGTACAGAAAAAATATGAGTAAACAACAGTAACAATAACAACGCTATCTCAAGAAATATCGCTCAACTGTCACAATAATTCACAAACGTACGCATTATTATTCACTTTCACTGAAATTCACAGATAAGGCGGGGGAGAGGGGAGTGGCGGAGAGGGAGAGAGAGAGAGAGAAGAGAGAAAAAACTAGTCATTATATTAAGTACCACTCCGTATTCCGCAGAATAATCACAATAACAAGAAAACAAAAACATGATCATCAACAACAACCACATCGTCAACAATTGCAATAACAGCAACAACAACACGATCACTATATATTACATATATATGTATATATGGGTATATACGAGTATACACCATATCAATATCATGCAAAACCAGCTTAAAATGGCTTAAAGAAATCACAGCAAGTCACATGTTGCGATTGCGATTGTTTGTATGTATGTTTATTCAACATTCGAGCGAGTACAGTAGAGTGAGAAGACTAGAGTAGAGTGAGTACAAGACGACGTCAATTTAAGCTGTCGCTGCCGCCGCGCTGCCAAAGACACACCCACAAACGGGTTCAGTGACTTTGGCTAACAACAATATTTAAGTTAAAGCCGCTCATAATTTTTGGCGAGGTTAATAAATTGAAAGTAAAATCGAATATAAAAGATAAGCAACAGGGCGAGAAGGGGGGAGCAGGTTTAGGTGGATGTCCAAGAACTGAGGGCAGAAGGAGGACGAGTTTTATTTTGACGTGAAACTCGTGCGTGCCATCCACAAGTAAAAAAATAAAGTTAGCTTTAGATAAGCTGTAGCTGATTGTGACCAAAAAGAAGAAGAAGAAGAGAAAAGAGAAGAGAAATAACATCATCACAGTAAATCAAAATAGTTTCTTCAATGGTTATTTGAGCTGAAAATCAAAGGTCAAAACGCACGGCTTTTTTTCTTTTGTTACTTTTTTAATATTGTAATAAATCAAGACAAGAAGAAGGGGAAAAAAAAAACTTCGAATTTTTCGAAAGTCTACGAGTATCACTAAAATCAACAAAAACTATCAAAAACAAGAACAACAACGATATTAACAACAACTCCTTGTAATTTAAAGACCTCGAGAGCTTTCAAAAATAGACCCGGTATGTTACAAACAAAAAACATGCTTTCCTTTTAAACCAATACAAACGATAAATAAAACACAACAGTTGGCAACGCTGGCATATAATTACTACACAATGGACTTTAGGTTAGGATAGATGGCTAGGAGGACGGAACCATGGCTCTTTCGAAGAGAGCTTATTTTATTTTAAAGTACTTTCTTAAGTTTCCTTTTTTTTCTTAAGTTCTATGAAAGTAACCTAAAACCTTTTTTCAGCCTTTTCCAGATCCAGTTCTTGTTCTTCCAGTTCCGATTCCAGTTCCTTTTTGAATTCCAGTTCGTTTCTTTTCCAGTTCCAATTCCTTTTCCAGTTCCAATTCCTTTTCCAGTTTGGTTTTTGGTTTCACTTTTTCCCACTTCCATTTCCTATACCAGTTTCAGTTCTTCCTCCAGTATCAGTTCCTCTTTCAGTTCTTTTTCAGTTCCTCGTATTTTAGTTTCAGTTTTTTTTCCGGTTCCTTTTTCACGTCCCGTTTCAGTTCCCTTTTCAATTCCAATTCCAGTTGCTTTTCCAGTTTCATTTCTTTTTCGCATTCCAGTTCGTCTCTTTTCCAGTCTCTTTTCAGTTCGTTCCTTTTAATATTTTTTTAGTCTGAAAAAATCCCTGAATCCAGTGAAACTCTGGAAATCCTGTCTCTAGCGTGACACATTTTTGATTTTATTTTATATTTTATTATTATAATATTTTTATTTTTTTTTCCTTTTATTTATTTATTTTATAGCTTCTGCTTTTCCTTTTTTTCCAATTACTTATTTCATCATAAGCTTATTTCTTCTTTTCTTTTTTCCAATTTTTTTAATATCTTTTTGGCTTTGTTTTTTGTTGTTGATTTTTGTGTTGTAGTTTTTTGTGTTGTTATTGTTTGTATTATTGCTTTTCCAGTTTTGTTTTTTCCACCGTTTTCTACGGTCAATATTTCTTGCCTTATTTACTAAAATAAATTGCATGAGTTTATTTATTTGTTGCACGATTAATTGGGCAAAATAAAAGTAGCAACAGCAACCAAACCGGCAACAACAGCAACAGCAGCAACAAAAAAACCGGCCACTAAAAAAAGTAGTATTTTCTCACATTTATTTTGTTTTTCTGCGCCGCTTTAATAGGTTTTTCTTATATATAAATATTTATTTTTCTTTTTATAAAGTTTATTCGCGGCTTAAACAGAGGTTTTTACTTTCCCGGCGCTTTTTTTTTTTGCCGCACACATCACAATTATTGGAAATTTTCACTCTTTCTTCGAGCGGATCCGGTTTGCGTCATCATTCTTTGAACATGGCTCAATAGTAAAAAGAGAAAAAAACAAAAGAAAAAGAAGAAAAAGAAAAACAGAAGGAAAAAAGGGAAAGAAGACATAAAAGAAAAGCAACAAAAAGAAATGAAAAACGCAGCAGGACACAAAACAACAATAAAAAGAAAAAGTTGGTAGTGAGTTTGGTAATATATGTATGTATGTATGTATGTATGAATGTATGTATGTATGTATGTATGTATGTGGTATACATATGTATGTATGTATATTTATTTTTTCCTTTAATGGGCAATAAAAGTTTTTTTATGTATTTACATAATTGGCTTCGAAGAAGAGATACGAGTAAAAGAAAAACTTGAACTAACAATGATGTTAAATTGATGAAAAATTCTTCTATCAGATGCTTATTTCCCTTTGCTACTTGTTCTTCTTCTTTTACTTTTTCTTCTATACTACTTCTTATTATTATTCTTTTTATACTCACTCTTCTTCAACTTTAACTTCAATTTTAATATCAATTTTAACATCATCTCAACATCAACTGCTTTTGATTAATGTTCCTCTCGGCAACATTGGAAACTTTTAATTAAAACTTGAAGTATGTACTGTGAACTGTGAAATATGTTCAGTACTTCGATTAAAGTGAGAAGGTATTTTTTCTCTTTTTTAATTAAGAAACTGAAAACGATCCATAACATTTCCGGGAGTGTTTATTTTTACCTTTAGACACGACGTTTAGATAAGTAAGAAATCTTTTGAGAAAGCCGATTGGTACTTTTTTTTCTTTTTTTTTTTTTTGAATCTACTATAATCAGAAAATTCTATTAAAAAACCTATTAAAAGTTTCTCACTATTGAGGGAGAAAAACTTTCACCACTATCGAAATAAAGAAGAAGACTCGGAGAGAAGTCAATTTGTTAGAAAGACTTGCTTACTCTCGAAGATGATGAATTCGAAGACTTTCCCTTTATTGTGGAGGAAAAGAGTGTTTTCCTTTCTTTCTCTCCAGTTTCTTTCTCTCACCCTGCAATTGTCACATTTATCTACGCTATTATAAAAGCTATTAATTATTTATCTTTTATCAATTTATGATACCTTTTAAGGGAATGAAATTTTTACAAAGAAGAAATAATAATAATACGATAAGATTCTGAGAAAAGACTTTTCCAACATTTCTGAAAAAAGACTGTCAGTGTGACATTTCTAATGGTTGATGATCATAACTTTTTTACTACTGAAATGAATAGAAATGAATGAATGAATGCTTTTGAAGAGCAGACATTTTTTTCACTGTAAAACTCTATGATTGGCATTATTGTATCTTGAATCTGAAGTCTCTTAATGATGTCTATTGTGATATTGTATCTAGGGTTCGGTATTTTTTCTTTTGTCAAAGGATTATGTATTAAATCATATATTAAATCATATAATCTGATATATCGAGGACAGTATCGATTTAATAACTGACAATATTAATGACGTTAAATAATAGTATAATAATATTAATTCTACTAATAATAGAATAATAAAATAACGACAATAAAAACATTATACAAACGTTTATAATAAAATAAGAATAAATAATATGACAATAATAATGACAATAATAAAACGGTAATAATAATTTCACTGAAAACACGCATAACCTCAACGTGCTACTAACAAAAACAGCTCATAGATAAAGCAAATATTTACTAAACGTGACATTGTTATGGCAAAAAACAACTCTATAAAAAATAAAGAAAACAATAAAAACAGCGAAAAGCTAATTCAGCAAATTTATTATAGAAAAATGCAAATCAGTGGCAAACACAAACACAAAAAATTGTAGATATTTGTATTTTTCGCCAATTAAAATGCATTTTTTTGTTATCACATGAAAAAGTTGGCAAAATAAAACATAAAAAATAATAACAAGAGTGAATGAAAGAGAAAATGTATATACATTTAAGTACATACATACATACATTATCGACATACATTACGATTATAAATATATATGATATTTATCTCATTTATAATATAAGACCCGATATAATAGAAAACTCGTATTTGAAAGAAAATTGAATATAATAATAAAGGCGATTATTAATGAGGTCAAAACATTGCTTAATATTAGCTGCTGATGTAAAGATTTATATATTGTAAATTGAAATAAAATTAAATTGTTTTAATATGTTGCCTGAAATAATTTACTAGTTAAGTCATATCTTTCTTAGGTCATATTTTTCTAGAAAAAATACAAGTAATTAATAATAATAATAAGAGTTTACTATAAAATCAGCTGTATAATTATTTTTTCTGAACAACTGTTTAATAGTTATTCAATTTATGAGTAATATTAAGTTAATCAAACGTTAGATGAGAGTAAGGGAGGTAATGTGAGTGATTATACTGAACTGATGACACTAATGAGTGGCTATGAACCCACTACGGACGAAAGTTATAGCCCATAAATCTCTCATTAAAACACTATACTCACTAAACTATACCTCGGAAACCTTCCAAACCTCGGAAATCTCCTGGGAAATCAAGGAATCAGTTTGCTCCACTTCACTTCACCTTCTTTTTTAAAAGTACAAATTTTTAATAACTATCTCTCTATATAAAACCCCTCTTTCACTTCAATAACTTGACAAAAAAAACGTGTAGGAAAAATCGATTTGAGCACAATTTTAAGTGGCTTCCAATTTTTTTTTTTTTTAATATGCTTGAATTGCTTATTAGTTCATCAAGTAATCGAGCAAATGTTTGGGTTGCCTTTGGTTTTCTCTGTCTCTATATTTCTATCTTTCATCTCTATCTCTCTATAAATAAGTACAAAAAGAAAAGCAAAAAAAAAAGACAAGAAAAACTATATCAGAGTATTATTATAACTACGACAGCAGAGTTTTAACACTCTAGCTGCTCAGTGACCTGTTTTTGTGTGTTCAGAACCGCAACCAAAGCGAAAGAATGGTAAAAGTAAACAAAAGAACTGAAGTGTAAGTTTCCGGAATATGATATTCTATTACTTTGGTTCCTATGCGAGTACCTACAAGTACCTACATTATAAAATAAGCTTAATATTAGATATAAAAGTTGACTGAACTGTCAAAGTAGTATGATGTAAGTAGGTAAAACCGTTTAAATCTGGTTATTACCTTCATATGCTCCTGATTATAATGAGTTCTTCAACTTCTTTGAGTATTAGATCTCGTTTTTTGCTGATATGTTTTCTTTTGCTTTAACACTGATTTAAATCTACACTTTTAGAAAAAGCTTTTCAGAAAAAGTTAGGAATTGCGAATTTAGATTCATATTTTCATATACAACATTATAATCATCAGAATATCATGATAGCTTAAACGATATAATCAGATATCACAAGAATCACTAAATAATCATCAGAACATTGCTAAAAAATCCTCATAATATCAAAAGAATAGTCAAAGATCACGATTACTAAAGACAAAAACAGTATATTGCATTATATAATATATGCCATAGTAATAAATAGCTTATTCTAAGACAATCTAAGTTCCAGTCAATTGTAATATTTCAAAATTTATTACTTGATTTACAGACTAACTGCAACTTAAAAACTAAACCAACAACTAAGCTAACTGCAGTAACTAAACTAAGTAAAGTAATGAAATTTTTTTTTTCCTTTTTCTTAAAGAAAATAAAAAAGATTGCCTACATTTTTATAGCGAATTCGTAGTGTGTGTTGTGTGATAAAAATAAAATGACTGATTAAATTTTTTGTTCTCTTTATTTGTGTATGTAACGTATGTAATATGTATTTATGTATATACATATGTTTGTATATACATATGTTTGTATGGACACATGTATGTATGAACATACATATGTATGGATGAAGTATTTCTGTTTGTATATTAAAATCAAATCTTTTTTCAGCACATTTGTGCACATTTTATGATACATTTCTGCAGCAAAAATGTAGACCATTAAATGAGGATAAAAATAAATGTCACAGTTTCTTGTTCTCTATGTTGCAGTTACTCGTTCATAGTAACAACATATGTACCTACGTATATACGTAATATACCCGGATATCGATGTATTCGGTATGGTTAGAAAAGTGGTTTTTAAGTCTCTGTGTATCTCTGTCTCTCTGTATCTTATATAATTCGGAATTTTTTATTTCTCTCCTTACTCAATAAAAAAGGGAATCTAAACAAAAAATAATCTTTAAGAAAAGAGAATTTAAACCAAAGAAAGTAAAGTTAAGAAGAAAGAATCTGAACAAAGTTCTTAGAAAGGAATCTAATAAAAAAAAGGAATCTTAAAAAACGATCCTAACAAAAAACGAATCTTTAAAAAAAGAATATAAGCAAAAAAAAGTCTTAGAAAAGAATTTAAGGAAAGAATGAATCTGAACACAAGAGAATCTGAGCCAAAAAAAAGGAATCTTAAACAAGAATTTTAAAAGACAACATAAAAGTTAATATATTATTTAAATATATAATATAATAAAGCTGCACGGTTAGTAAATAGATATTATATTGTATTTGTAATCAAGAAAACCTCTTATTTATTTTTGATTTATTTTATTTATTTTTGCTTTATATTATTTAGTTATTTATAGATTGAAAAAGTATTTACATCTCTGCAACATGGTAACTTTGAGAAATCTTTTATTTTACTACTTATCTTTTCTTCTATTTTGATATTTTATTAAATTTAACTCCCTAAAAAGTAGGTTGAATGAATGTGAATGTAATAAAAAGAATGTTGGTTCTTTCCCCCCTCTTCACTTCTCTATTCTCTTCTCTTTTCATTTATTTGCTTCCTTAATATTAAAGCTTAAGCGGATAAAGTTATCTTTTTATAGAACTTGATGATTTTCTTTTTGGTAGCTCCAAACAAAAACCATAAAAACAAGGATAAAAAAACTAGGAGTAATAAAAGTGGAAAGAATGCTTTTGTTTTTAGTTGTTGCAAAAATTACATCATCCACCGCCACATGAAACGATAGAAAGAAAAAGAACAAAAAGTCTGAATAATAAAAGAAACGAAAGAAGAAGGAAGAAAGGAAGAAGAGGAAAGAAAAGATAAATCCTTTTGCCATAAAATAAAATGGTGAATTCATTTTGATTTGAACCATAAAAAAATCATTTAAACATACATACATATCCATGGTATAAGTATATATAGTGAACTAATCTAGATCATTATTATTACGAGTATTATTATTCGTTATTTATGAAAAAATATACTAAAACTAACAGGACTCGTAATAATATTTGAATAAAATTTAGAACTTAGCTTGAGTTTATATTAGATACTATAGAAATTATATGGTTAATAAACTCAAATAAAGCTATGCTTTAATAAGCTAAACTAAAATGTGATTAAACTGAATTAAAATCTGATATATCATGGAATAATATCACATTTAACTCATTTCTATGTCACTCATTTGCATGTCACTAAAATAAATTCTAAATTGCGTGATATACGACATTATTGTGTATAATATATAGTATGTACGAGTATAATTATAATTGTCATGCAGCAAATTCAGAAATTCAAACAACCAAAACTGTGATTAAAATGTCGGGTTAATAATTTAGATTTCAGATTTATTTTCATGTTTCTCTTTGATTATTATCTTCAAAAATACTGACAACAACAAAAATCCAAAACACTTCCATGAACCTAGAATAATTTATGTATACATATTTTAATCATGTATTATAATCAAATATTTGAATAAACTACTCGTACATGAATAGATTTCAGAATTTAACAATGTTTCTATACGGAATTTTAGTGAGACTCATTTTAATTTTAATTTTTAATCTTTTCTTTTGGTTTTCTTAAAAGCCTGAAGTTCGAGCTCACTTCAAAGTTAATAATATTTACATTTTTTTTAAACAATCCCTGAAATTAGCTAACAAGCCTTCCAAATCTCTATAAAAAATTTTAACCTTTTACAATCATTACTTAATTGTGAAATGTTTAATTTAAAAATATTTTTTTCAGTTTTAATTGAATCTTGAATTGAATCTTGAATTGAAACGAAAATTGAATTTAATCAAATCTTAGTGAAGATTGTAAGGAAAAAAAAGAAATTCGTGAATTTAAATCAAAGCAAAAAATACTCGAATATACAAATACATACATATGTAAATAATAGTGTATACGAATAAAATATTGTATGTAAATAACATAGTGTATATAAATAAAACAGATTATCTCAATACTACTTCTTCTTTCTTTCTTCATTTAAAGACTACATATTTTTAAAAGACTACTAAGAAAAGTACATAAAAAACTAATGAAAACAACTGATAAATCTTTATGTATGTGGTTAAGTAATCTCTGGAATGGTACAGATGAGGCGACTGAGGAGGAAGGAGAAGGTGGAGAGGGAGCAGGTGGAGAGGGAGGATGTGCAGAAGGAAAATCATTTTTAGAGACCGATAGAGCATGAAATCTATCCTAGTGTACCCATATTATTGATTCTCTTATTAAAGAAAAAGATGTAAAGGTTTTAATAAGACACGCTTCTTGACTGAAAACCCTGGACTATTGTTTTTTATATATTTTATGTGATGTTTTTGGCTCTGTGTAGTTTCATTCACACTGAACAATTTAGCACATGCTGATCATGCAGTTTTGAGTGCATTTGCGCTGAGACCCATATTTCGATTGTTTTTGTCGAAGTAACGGAATTGGTTTACGCCGTGAACCACCCAATTCTAAGTTCTAATTTATGATTGGTCAGTGCTTCAATAAATGCTCAATTATTTAATAAATAAATGACAATATCTGAGTAAAAATAAAATGTGAAGCAAGAGAAAAGTCATATGCTTAAGTTTAGAATAAGTAAGAGTAGATTAAATATATATCACATATATTGTCATTGTGTTCACTCTAAGAAAAAGAAAGCGATCACTTCGGATATAAAAGCCCGAATGATCCAGAATAAAGACCAGAAATTAATCAAGAGCCAAATAACAACCGGCTTCTTCATTTCACCTGCCAAATCGAACGGCAATATTTTCGCTGTACTAAAAGAGTGCCAGCGTCAAGCAAGGCACCTTTGTCTGGTCCAACGGCGTTCCACGCCGGACACAATATTAGACAATATTAGACCACTCCACTCGGGAAGTAAGTACAGAGAACGCTTATCACAGAGCTCAGTCAGTGTTGTAGCCATAATAGTACTAATTAACACTAAATTCATCTTTATTATTCGTTGTTGAGTTGATTTGTTTGAAGACGCAAACCACGACCTACCTTAAGGATCACATCAAGATAATGATGAGCAATGAATATATCGAATATAAACAGAAATTCGATACCTAAAATATGTTTGATGAGGGAAAAGAGAGAGGGGGAAAAGAGAGAGATGGAAAAGAGAGAGAGGGAAAAGAGAGAGTTTTTTGTAGCTGTATTTAACGATTATTATGCTGTTGAGTGTTTGGCAAACAACAACCGATTACTTTGTACGTTAACAATGCTGATTAAAGAAGAAAGTAAACGCACAATGGACTGACTTCAGTTATCTCTGTGTTGAAAAATTTTCCATGCAATAAATGAGTAGGCATCTCTTAATAAAATGTGTCCATTGCCAGAAGAATGTTTCACTATAAAAAATGTTCCCAGTTGGACACAAGCGTCGAATCGGCAATAAATCCAAAAAAATAATAATAATGATTTGATTTTCAACGCTTTCCCTCTTTGACTCGCCTAAATTCTTGTCCCTTTCCTAAGATTCATAATTCATTTATTCATTCATTCAATCATTCATCCGTTCATTCATAAAAAAATAGAAATAACTCTATTGAATGCACAAAAATTTCAGTTTAAAATAAATAAAGAAATACGCAATAACACTTTTAAAGAAATACGCAATAACACATTCTTGTGAAATTCTGTGACCCGAAGCAAAAATAATTTGATCGAAAATATGTTATTCCGTTAGGTCAAAGTAAACATACTTTGATTGTTTTTCTAAGAAGATAAGAAGCGACGAGTGGTCGCATTTTATCTATGTCCGTTTTTAAAAGGATACGCAATAGTAGTTTACTTTAAAGAAACGAAGAGTTCTTTTATTCATTCGTTTGTGATCTCTATAATTGACAAGATCGTATCTTAAAGTTATTTTAAATAAAGACTTTAACATTCGTATTGAAAATTTAACTCGTATTGAAAAACTCAATCATAACTGAAATTCCAATACTTCAGAATTCAATTACAAAAACGTCTGTTCAGTGAAACATAACTAATAACAACAACAGAAGCAACAACAACTGTAACAAAACAAAAACAAGAGCAGACGCAACTAGCTTCATGTGGGTGAATACAAAATAACGCATTTTTACTGCAGAAATTCTCGGTATTATGTTACATTAAATCAATACTTGACATATTTTCGCAATTTTCGGTATGCAATCATAAGCAAAGAAAAAAAAGAATAAAAAATTCATAATTTGGAACCTAATCTAAATGTGAATCTTAAGTTACAGTCTAAATCAGTGTTGTAGTTAAAAGTACGAGAGTTAAGACTTCAGTTCACAGTTAATGGTGTAGTTCAGAGAGAGAGACAGAGAGAAGATGGAAGTAAGACAGTTAGATCTCTTTACCTTTCTACACTGTCTCAATTTTGCATGAATCATAAAATATTTCTTCTTTTTATCATTTGATCTCTTAACTTTAATTTCATCTTTTTATTATCTTTTCATTTCACAAAGAAAAGATAACAATAAATTTGTATAAAACAGAAATATCATTTACGAGCTCTTAATAGAACATTCTTCCGAAAATGATAAGAATGATGGAATTAAAAAATTGGTTAAAAAAGACTTCCTATAAAAAGTGGTGTCATTCGAACCTTCGTTTCAGGTAACATATTTTATACTGGAATATTTTTTTCCTATCTTATCTCAAATGGATAAAGTTTTTATTTGACTTCCTTTAGAACTTTTTCTCAAACTCAAATTTGATATCTGTACTCGTAATGAGAACATCATCCATCATCATTACTTGTACACTTTTTTAACCCCTCTCATTTATTATAGGATAGTCTACTTGCATATATAATCTACTTAAATGGATAGTTTTCAGGTCACTGAACCCTATTTGCATATATTTATATGTATACATATATATTACAAGTATATTACATGTTTTTTACATATATTTACAATATACAAATATTACAAATATATTGCATATAAATGAATGTTTAAAAAATCATCATTTTCATTACATAAGTATGTATAAAGCTTATGTAATTTATATTGATTTATTTATTCCTTGAAACATTGTACAAGAAAAGCATTAGCTTTTATATCAATCATTATATGATGATTGATGACGGTTGATTTTATGATATAACGTCAGTATTTTTGAAATGTGCTCCCACTCTCCACATCCCCCAATCCAAACTTCAATCACTTTTCTTTACCTTTTATCATCCAAGAGTTCTTCGGCCGATTCAAGACGCAGCCGCACCGTTTTCATGCTCTGCATGGGAAACAATCTACAGAAAGCAGTCAGGAATTTGGCTCGCCAGCAGAAATGCGGAAATTCCTTGCATACGGACCACAAGCGTTCGTTATGCTCAAATAAATAGGTGTGCGTGCGGCCATAGTCCAGATACTCTTCCATGTCCGTGTAGTCACAGTTGAGCAGATTCTTCAAATTGCTAATCGCTTTGCCGGCTTCCTCCTGATCGCGTATCTGTTTAATGCCGAAATCCAGCAGCGGCTCATAATGATAATAATTGGCTGGCATCGCATTAAGAATGTCACCGAGGAAGGTCGAACCGGATCGCCACGTAGTGATTACAATACTTCGTACCGGTGTACCTCCAGTCTCCGGTGTCATATCGGACAGTTTCTCGGCATCAACACCGAAGAGTCCCGATGGATATTCGAAATTCTCCATTTCCAGCAGGATTTTGGAGCGTTGCGATGTCAGTACATCTGTTATTGTCGCTGTGAGATTGTAAAACGGAGCGGTTTGCTGTTGTTGTAGTGCCATGTTATAGCTGACCTCGCCCCCACGACGACGATCGATGGTGCCTGCACTAGCACCAGTCAATGACACAGATGCAGAGCTGCCGCTGCCGATCGCCCCCGATGATGCTGAGGAACCAGCCATAGCGGCGGGTAGCGGACGATGTTGCGCCGTCGCAATAAGCAGCAAAATACAGAGGCTGCTGACGCCACAGATTCCAATAAGATTGGCACGTCGTGACATTTTACGGCGTTTTGTAATGAATGAGATGCGCTTCTGTGACCGTGGTCGAGCAGCTGTAATGGATGCGGATGGAGAGTTGTTCTCTGATGATGATGATGATGTTAAGATTGCGTCGTTTGAGGCACCGGTCAGTAGCGATACCGTTTCAGATTCTGTATAGCAGACGGACATTTAGGGGTTATGAAGATGGTGTTGG
The DNA here is from genome assembly GCA_949629155.1 of Myopa testacea. Taxonomy (NCBI): domain Eukaryota; kingdom Metazoa; phylum Arthropoda; class Insecta; order Diptera; family Conopidae; genus Myopa; species Myopa testacea. The sequence continues at coordinate 5,085,509 of OX451347.1, forward strand.
GTAGCAGCGGCGACACGCTCACTTCCTTAATAATATTAGCCTCAACGCAGGCTGTCGTTGTTTTCAATGTTGTAATGCACTTTTAACTTATATATTATATTTATTTTCATAAAACGTTCAAGTACGTTTAAGAAAAACTCTGGCTTTCTTTCAAAGTAAAACAATTCACAAATTTGTCCAATTGTTTATTATTCAACTTTCGTAAATTCAGTTTGGTTCTGATACTTGCACTTTTAACCTACACACGATAACACTTTAAACTTAAATAAAACCTTTAAACAAACAGCATCCGATGCAATCAACATTTTCAATAACAAAATATTTTATTGTTTTCATTACATTCTATTTACTTTTATTATTGCTGAGCATCATAACTCCAGCGCAACCAACCACTTCGCGTTCAAATGTCAAACTAAACTTCAAGACTTAAAAATTCCAATTAGACTGCAACAACAGGGTTGCACGAATCCAATCAGGCTCAGGCCCATTGAATACTTTGAGCACTGCGATTTGACTTTAACGTTGTTGTCAAAGTAAGCAACGTATTGTGTGACGGACTCTATGGCCCATGTTACGAGTTGTAAGTATCGCTATGATTATGTCTCGTATATGAAGTCACGAAACCAACTTTGCGTTGTGCGTTTAAAACCGACTGACGATTTTAAAATAATCACTTAAGAACTAAGAAGGATCCATACTATCTATTTTTAGAATACGAATACTTACGTATATCGCTTAGTATACGATTGCGTTTAAATACTGTAAAAGTGGGAGGACCACGCTCAGTTTTGAAACAAAAACAATTTGTTAAACCACAAAATCTATCTTTGCGCCCTATGTAAGCAAAAAGTGGACGGATCACCCCCACATTCGAATAATGTTACTCTATACCCACAAATGCAATTTTGCTGTCATAACTAAAAACCGATGCTGATATACCATTTTTAATAAAAAGTAGGTGTGGTCGTTAACCAATTTTGGCCATTTTAAATACCAACCCTTACGCAACAACAAACGATAATCACTGGTTCCCCTGTGATCGTGATGGCCACAGACAGACAGACATACGGACGACATAGCTAAATCGACTCAGGAAGTGAAGCTGATCAAGAATGTATACAATTTTCTATGTCTAATGGGAAATATACCTTACTTCTGTACGTTACTCATGTCGTAACAATCTTAATATACCCTTAAATTTAAGTGGTATAGTATAATAAAGCTAAAGGTATTATTAAGAGTTCATACCTTGAATAATCCAGTAACTTCTGCATTGCTTCCACTCTAGCATGCAGAACCAACATGGTTTGAAATGGAAAACACATACAAAACTTTCTTAAAAACTCCTGGGACCAGCAGAAATGCATGTAGTGGTTGCAGGTTTCTTTTATGCGGCCGTAGTTTAAATAGAAATCTACATTCTGTTTTCCAAAATCCAAAAATTTCTGCATCTTCGAATAATTACAATAGAATAAATTTTGTAAGCCGTTAACGGCCAATTTCTCCACTTCCGGATCACGAATTATCTTATGGGTGAAATTCATCAGCGGAAGGTAGTGATAGTAATTTCCCGGCATGGCATCGAGAATGTCACCCAGGAAGAAAGCATCGGATCCCCATGTGGAGACGATCAAATTGCGTATGGGAACTCCACCCATTTCTGGCACATAATCGCTTAGGTTTCCATTCTTATCGATTCCCAATCGGGCGGCTGGGAATTGGAAATTTTTCATCTCGTAAGCAAGTTTTAGTCGTTGATTTGAAATTGCATCGTTGGTGGTCACTTTAACCGCAACCATCGCCATGATGTAAACGATCCATAAAATCAGTCCGCAAGCTGCAATTATGTTAGCCTGTTTAGTCATTTTTTTTTGTTTGAATTTCAATATTTTTAGCTTTTTATCGACCGAAATTTATATTTTCCGCTTTCAATTTAATTTACAATTTTTTTGTTTTTTTTTTCAAGACAAACATTTCAATGAGTTAATAAAAATGTAATGCCTTTTTTACATAAAAAAAGTGTAAAGTAGTATATTGTACATTAATAATTTATTTATTGATTTATTCTTTGCTTAAAAGAAAAAATTATTGAATTAAATGAAATAGTAATATAATTAATTATCTGTATCCACTAATAAAATCCGTTTTTATAAGTTGTCAAAAAAAATGAGAATTAAAAATAGAAATTAATTCAAATGAAATAAAATTAAATTAACAAATTTTTAGGCATTTGTGAAGTTGAAGTTGGCTAGACGTGTTTGCTTTTAAAGCCGTTTCATTCGGTTTGTTGGAGAGAGAACGAAAACCTCGGTTTCAGAAGAAAACGGTCTAGCAAAACGCAATTCTCCTGGCTATACGCAGTATCTTTTGAAACGGTTTCACTACTTGTATATCGATACCATCGGTGGCTATACACCGTGGTTTCGTTGGCCAGAGTAAGAGAAAATATGAACACGCGTTCGGCAAACTACGTTGCTCTTCTTTCGTTTGATAAACACAAGTAAGTGTGCGTGAAAAGATACCCAGAAGCGGGGTCGATTTTTGTTTCACAAATTCTCTACACTTGATACCAGAGTGTAGACTTTTCTCTTTCTTCATCATCTCTTCCTCAAGAGATATTGCGTATAGCTAGGCCTATTTAGATATTTGCCCATTTTGTATAAAATGAATAATTGATCAGTGCTGCCAATATATATTTATCTTCTTTGCTTATGTTGTTGTTAACCTTGTGTTGTATTACCTTGGAAAAATTGTTTATATATGCAATATAATTTGTTATAAAAAACACCGGACAAATTAAAATTAAAATATTATTTAACACGTTATAACAAGACGTAACAAGAAAAAAACAACAAAAATTTCATTCATTATAGCAAAATGGAAGTTCATGTCAAAGTCACTCATTCAGCTTGGCTACACGCAGTATCATTTGATACGGTATCACTCAGTTCGACGGAGAGAGAGATGAGGAAGGAAGGGTAAAGTCTACACTGAAGTATCAAGTGTAGAGAATTTTTGATACCTAAACAGCTTGGCTATACGCAGTATCATTTGATACGGTATCACTACTGGTATGATGATACCAGCGATGGCTAGACACTGTGGTATCACTTTTAGTTATGTCATGTTATGTCAATGTATGTGTGAAAAATACTGAATATCAAAATGTTGGCCGTAGTGCCATATTTATTATATTATGATGAATACATAAAGGAAAAATAGCATTTCTAAAAATTCCATGTTTAAATTTTTGTTCCTGCTTTTGTATTTACTTGCTTCACTTCGGTTCTCTTATTCAGTGGAAATCGTTGTGTTGAAATCGTTGTGAAATTTTTATATAAAAAATAAAATAGTTAATTTATTTAAAAATATTAATAATGGAGGAAACACAAATGGCTTGTGTTGCGGCGATGGCAACAGGTGCTGCATGCTATGTTGTAGTCCATGAAGATTCGCAAAGGAATCGATCGTATTGGGTAAAGAAGTGGAGGAAGAAGCGCAGTGTTCGTGGAAACACTCAAGAGTTTTTAAGAACTCTAAGGCCCGGCACATACTATTATAGCTGCTATTTAAGGATGGACGAAATATGTTTATTTAAATATGTCTATTTTTTTACTTAAAACGTTTGCATTTTCGGCTTAAATCAGGCGCTTCTCGACCTAACCAATGTTGTTGTTGTTTCTGGCGCTGACCCTAACAACAATAATTTGTATTGCTCTCGTCTAGTTCCCGAATTATAGCCCTTTAATGTTTCTAAATTCCAGGCCTATATCTGTTAAACTTTACGAGATACCACTATGATATGAAAAATAAAATTTTAGATTTTTAGTACTTTTTTTCCATTAATTAATGTTTTTCTAATTGTAATGTACGCCAGAAACAACAACAACATTGGTTATTTCGAGAAGCGCTTAATCTTTTCCCCTTTTCTTTTTAATTGTTTTTGAACTTTTCGTGACTTGATATTAAAATAAGGCAAATGGGACAAATAAATGAAATTTCTCCGAAAAAGAGAATTTTTTCAACTTCATTTGCAACCGTTCGAATTTATTATGGCCGACTGTTTGGTTGCTGTTGACAACTGCTTACTTGTGTGCGTAAATGATACCGAGAGAAGCAGGGTAAATTTGGGTATCAAAAATTCTCTACACTTGATACTTGTGTGTAGAATTTTCCCTTTCTTCCCCGTCTCTCTCTCCAACGAACTGAGTGATACCGTATCAAATGATACTGCGTCTAGCCAAGCTGAAATAGACCCTGCTTCTCTCGGTATCATTTACGCACACAAGTAAGCAGTTGTCAACAGCAACCAAAAAGTCGGCCATAATAAATTCGAACGGTTGCAAATGAAGTTGAAAAAATTCCCTTTTTCAGAGAAATTTCGCTTATTTGTCCCATTTGCCTTATTTTAATATCAAGTCACGAAAAGTTCAAAAACAATTAAAAAGAAAAGGGGAAAAGATTAAGCGCTTCTCGAAGTAACCAATGTTGTTGTTGTTTCTGGCGTACATTACAATTAGGAAAACATTAATTAATGGAAAAAAAGTACTAAAAATCTAAAATTTTATTTTTCATATCATAGTGGTATCTCGTAAAGTTTAACAGATATAGGCCTGGAATTTAGAAACATTAAAGGGCTAGAATTCGGGAACTAGACGAGAGCAATACAAATTATTGTTGTTAGGATCAGCGCCAGAAACAACAACAACATTGGTTAGGTCGAGAAGCGCCTGATATAAGCCGAAATTGCAAACGTTTTAAGTAAAAAAATAGACAATTTAAGTAAACATATTTCGTCCATCCTTAAATAGCAGGCACATAATCGTATGTGCCGTGCCCTAGGGTAAAAACTCTTGAGTGTTTCCACGAACTCTGCGATTCTTCCTCCATTTCTTTACCCAACACGATCGACTCCTTTGCGAAACTTCATCGGCAAAACATAGCATGCAGCAGCTGTTGCCATCGCCGCAACACAAGCCATTTCTGATTATTCCATTATTAATATTTTTAAATAAATTAACTATTTTAAAAAAATTTCACAACACAACGATTTCCACTGAACAAGAAAACCAAAGTGAATAGTTTTACTATTACCATTGAACTAAAATTTAAACATGGGATTTTTAGAAATCCTATTTTTCCTTTACGCATTAATCATAATATAATAACTATGGCAACTGCGGCCAACATTTTGATATTCAGTAAATTTCACACATACATTGAAATAACATGTTTACGGCTTTTGAAACTAAATGTGATACCACAGTGTCTAGCCATCGCTGGTATCATCATACCAGTAGTGATACCGTATCAAATGATACTGCGTATAGCCAAGCTGATTAAATTCATTATCAAAAAATTGACGTGAATCGTGACAGCCTGCTTTTCTTTGTGGTTGTTGTTTTTCGAAGGAACGTCGGAAAAGAAACACAAATTCGTCGTCGCTTTTAATTCATGAGATATCCGCATCTCTACACTCACCCTACAAAAACAACATAGCATTGACAGCTCCTTCATTCTACGCTCTTTCGCACAGCACAATTTCGTCATTTCGCCGTGACAGCACGAACAAAAAAAACAAAACATGTCAAACAGAAATGCTATTCCTACCACAAAACATCGAATTCTGTTCATTTTCTTTGGAAAATATTGAAGAAAATCATAAAAAATCCAATAAAGAACTGTTCACTTGCTTTGGGTGCGGCGAAAAAGTGCTTTTAACTACGACATTGTGAAATATCGCACAAGTCGTACAGTATTCGCCGTCGGATAAACTACACGAATAAACTGAGAAAGAATAGTCAGGAAAATTTTTCTAAAAATTGTAGTGAATAGAGAATTTAGCCTATTTATACATATATATATATTAATTTTTTCCTGCATTTGTGTGAACGTGAAGCAAAACTCGTTTTGCAACGAAATGAGCTCGATTATTGTGTTGGATTCTTCAGATGAGGACGAGGTAAAAAGAGGAAAAGTAATTACATCGGTACACTTGCGTATTATTTTATTTTCATTTTATTGTGGTGGGACTGCAGTCCGCAGCAGACATGTTTCGAGATTTGTTCACAGCGAAGTTAAGTGGAGACTTTAACAAGTACACACACTTTTACAAACATTAGTCACACCGACTGGAAGAATTTGCCGCGTTTCAGTGATGAGTAGTTTTTTATTTTGCTCTGATGAAAAAAGCAGTAATCAGTTTTCATATATTGAGGACAAAATATTCCATTCAATATTAATTGGATTGGTAGTGAAATGTTTTTTGTTTCTTTGAAAGAAAGTAATGTTTTAGCTGAAATAAGGTGCTTGTCGACCTCGGCAATGTTGTTGATGTTTTAGTAGCTGGTGTTGTTTTCCGTGCTGACCCCAACAACAACAATTTTTATTGCTCTCATCTAGTTCCGGAGTTATAGCTCTTTGAAGTTTGAAAAGTTTAGGCCTGTATCTCCTATACTTTACAAGATTCTTATATGTTATTAATATTGTTGGAATGGTAATCGAATTATCTGTCATTTATGTAAAATAATATTTTGCCGAAGAACGTTCAATTTTGGAGAAAAATGAAATTATAGATTTTTGGTACTATTTTTTTCTATTCATTAACTTTTTTCTAATATTACTAATCTTTCGCTTAAACTTTATTTACTCTAGAAATAGCTAGAGTTTACTCAGTAAAATAGGCCAACTTTTTGATTTGTATGCGTATGTTAGATAAAAAAGTAGTAAAATTAATCCCAAATTTTGCAAACGGAGTGCTTGACAGTTTGCTGTGTTTGCATTATAACATAGCATCACACGAGAGATTAGTTAATAGTTTTAGTTTAGTTAATAGTTTTTTTGTAGCAGTAATTAATGAATTGGAAAAACAGTACTAGAAACTTTAAATTGCCTCTTTCACTAAAACTATAAGATTTTCGATAAAATCTTATGTAACATAAATGAAGGGTATTTCAAACCATTTTCTGGCGGAACCTAGGCCAATCCGATATGTGTTGTAGTTTAAGAGATATAGGCGGTTAAAGTTCAAAGGGCTATAAAACCGAAACTGGAAGTGAAACACCCCTTTTTGGGGTCAGCGCCAAAAACAACAACACGATTGGGTATTTTATGCGGTATTTTGTAATACTATATCAATGAACTGAACTTTTAAAATATATTATATGTTGTAATTAAAAGTCTATAACTAGCTTCAATATTCAAATATACTCTTTTTCTTCAATTTTATTTGCTCTCCCTCCCTTAAATCCTCTCCAAAACAGCACTCTAGTAAGTCAAAATTACTCTTCTTTTTCTATGTTTTTATAAGTGTTGCCATTAGCATACAATTAAATGTAAATGTGAAAAATGTACACAGTAAAAATAAATGTGTCCACATTTAGAATTACATTTTTGTTCATAGAAAATATTATTTTGAACGTTTATTCTATTAAACAAGGAACATGAAATTTTTTCGAAAACAATTTTTTCAAATCATTGCATATTTAAAATAATACAAAATAACAAAACAACGTAACTACTGTTACAAAAAAAAAAGGCTAAAAATTTAAAAAATCTTTTTTTTTCGTTTGCTTACATTCTATTTGGCATTTGAAGTTAGAAATTCATCGAAATTAAACTGGAAAAATAAATTTTATTCTGTGAGTATATGAATTATACTAAAATTAATGGTAATTTATCCATTATATCATATTTTTTACTCAAAAAAATATCGCAGCTCGAAATAATTATTTTGTAAACAAATAATCTGTCCTCTGCTGCGCTTCAGCAGCAGCAGATTTCTCACAAGTCATAGATCGACTTCTATGTGTGTACAGCATATCTCTCTTTCTTCTCATTTCTTTGCTCACTACTGTACTCTCCAGTTTTCTTCTATGAACTCTACAATTCTGCTTCCCGCGTTTTGTTTTTATCGGACATTCTTGTAGTGGCAGTGAAGAATCAACAAACCAATGAAAAAAAAAATACAAATGTCAAAGAAAAGTGTTTGGGGCGGATCGGGTTGTCATATTATTGATAAACAATATGAATTTATAATATAAAGTAAATTCGCGACTTTGTTATACATACGGAGAATTCTGATAAAGTAGCGTATCTGGGGGAAAAGGCAAACATTAAACTATAAAATATTTTTTATGGAAATCATGGTATCTTCGTAATTTTCTTTATTCTAATACTAAAAATATTCATAACATTCTGACAATTTTCAGACGCCTGCAAAGAAAAAAATCGCATTTCCTCGCATAAATTCAGCGACAACGATAACAGTTGTGAACAAACATAACACGGTGCCCAGCGACTCAACGAATCAAAACAACTCGCAGTTAAACAGGAAAACAACTTTTGTCAAGAATAACACATTAATAAGTAAGATGTTACTAGGGCCAGATGTAACAACAACAATGGTAAAACCTAAAGCATCAACGCTGCCCAATATGAATGCTGGATACACAATAAAACCTGTCACCAAAGCACCGAACACACCCTCACCGACGAAGATACCTACAACACCAACATCAGTGGCAACATTTACACCAGCGACGTCGAATATACAGCAAATACAACCGAAACTACGGCAGATACAACCAAAACCACAGATGCAACAACAGAAGACACAACAACCATTGCAGCAACTGCAACAGAAAGCACAGCAGCAACAATTACAAAAGTTGCAGCAGCTACAGATGCAAAAACCGATGCAGATGCAAGTACAAAAGCCGCAGCAGCTACAATTTCAAAAGCCGCAAGAGCCACAAGTAAAAAAGGCGCAGCAACTACAATTTCAAAGGTCGCAGGAGCCACCAGCACCGAAGCCGGCACAGCCTCAATCACAATGGGCGGCACAGCAGTTACAGATGCAAAAGCCAATGCAACTGCAAGTACAAAAGCCTCAGCAACAACAAATACGAAAGCCGCAGGAGCCACCGGCATCGAAGCCGGGGCAGCCGCAATTACAAAAGCCGCAGCAGCCGAAAGTACAAAAGACGCAAATGCAAAAGTCGCAGCAGCTTTTTGTACAGACGCCACAGCAAGTACAGCTACAGAAACAGCAACAGTCACAAAAGTTGCAGAAAATACAACTGCAGAAGCAGCAGCAGCATCTGCAGCTGCAGCATCAAATACAACAACACCAGCAAACGATGCAACATGAGCAACAACAACAGAAGCAGCAGCTACAACCCAAGCAGCAAACGATGCAACATGAGCAACAACAACAGAAGCAGCAGCTTCAACCCAAGCAGCAAGAAATAATGCAGCAGCAAAAAAAGAAACAGCTGCAACAACAGAAACAGCAGCAGCAAAATTTTGAACAGCAAATAATACAACAGCAACAACTGCAGACGCAGCAAATAATCAACCAGCAACATCGAACCGCACAGCAAAATCATAATGAATTACTACAGCAACAGATACAGCAAATTCAACAAATGAAGCAGCAGTTACCGCAGAATCAACAATTGCAACCACACCAGCCAATGCAGCAACAGCAGAAGCCAAAGCCAAATCCGCGTAAACGCAAGATACCAACACCGCCGGTACCAGTGTCGCTAACAGCGGCACCAACCCCAGAACAGGCGTGCAACATGTTGTTTCCGTCGCTGATGATGATGATGAATTCATCCGGTACCATGATGCCCATGATACAATCGGTGCATTCAATGGGCGACATGCCCAGTGCAATGCCGCCGCTACAACTGTTATCCACGCCTGTGCCCCCGCCGCCGCCGCCAATAATCCCAACAACAACAATTGAAACTTCACCCTTCGGTTACAGCTGCCAACCACCCACTGCTAGCAGATCTTTGTCGCCAGTCATGAAGAACCACAATGATAACTTTAAAATCCATCTGCCACTCAAGCAACCCAATTACATCACCTGCTCACCACTCGCAACAACGGCGACAACATCCACCAGCACGGCGAGTGCTTTGCGTAGTATAAAACGCATCAAGCCGACCACGTTACTGAAAAATAACGATGCTGCATGGCTTCAGCGTCAACAAACGAAACCACCATCACATCTTATGTCTTCGTCATCAACACCCTTCTCCATGCATGACAACGAATTCTTGAGAACACATCTGGCAACGCCTGCAACATCATCCTCAGTATTACCTGCGTCTTCATCAGCATCCCAGCAACAAGGTTATGGAAGCAGCACGCCAGTAAGCAGATGGGTGCCGGGGCAGCAACGTTCTCCGACAACCATCACACCCGCAATTTCCAGCATCACCACTCCGACATCGTCGCGATCTGTGACACCGAAAACAACACCTGTAAAAGCACCCGTAACACCCACGATTCGATCGCAAACGCTTAAAGACTATCTTGATAAACCTCCCGCGCCCATAATCAGGGTGGTCTACAAAACGACGCCAAAAACGATAACACAGACCCCGACACTCTCAAGACTCACACCGACACTTGGAACGCCGCAGCAAGCCACAAAATCTCCGCCGGTGTTTGATTTGACAAAATCTCCCGAAAAACCAAAGATCTACACAAAGCCAGTGAAGCTAACGTCGCCAGCTTCTACGTTGCCTGCAGTAACGACTGCAAGTACCAGTTCCAGTCTCAATCCCCGCGTTGTGAATACACTCAATGAAAATGGAACAGCAACATCTTTAAATCCCACGAGTACAGTCGAAAGTAGTAGTGAAACAGCAACAGCAGATCAGCCACGTCCGCCATTTGTACCAGAATTTGAGTCATTGCTGAATGTCTGCCGTAAAGCTGATCCATCCGATGATATGGATGCACTGATAAAGAAGAAGTTGACCCGATACTACTACTCTGTCGATCCGGGTTTCATGCATTCGGATGGCTTTCGAAAGCAGTTGCAAAGTACCATCGAACGCATTAAAGGCGATCCTCAACTTGTTTATTACAATTTGAAAGGCATCGTTGAAGAGCTGAAGGTACGTTGCTTGAACACGCCCAAAACGGTTTGTCCAGAACCGGAAGGTACATCGGAAATAGCAGTCGAAACCACGTCCACTGGCAACGAACACACCGATGAACAAATTAGGCAGCTAAACAAGGCTCTTTCCTTAGTACGGAAACGCATCGAACAGCTCGAGCAGTCGGAAGTGGATTGGGACGACGACGACTCCAGTTACTTGCAGGTGGAGAGGTTTCAGAAACGCGCTTGTCAGGTAAACAAAGGAGAGAGAAATACGAAAAACCCAGAAAACATATTAAATTCAATATAATGTTGAAATTTCTCTGCAGATTTTTGAGAAGATTTGCGAATTGACTGGGGAGAGTAAAAGTACAATTTCTCAGGTACGCAAGCCTATAAAATTCACCGGCACCACATACCCACAGTTCAATCGAACGCTGTCAGCTTACGTCAATCAAACCAACGAATTCCCAGACTACTTCGATGTGCTGCGCGTGCTGGAACATTGCAATAGCACGTATTCGTTAGGTTTGGCGCAGTTCGAAATGAAGCACATCGGTATGTATATGTATAAAACATAACACCGAACTTGGGAGCCCTTTTCTTAATAAAATATCGCTCTTTATATCCCAGAAGACTCCATTTTTTACAAAACATTTTTAAAGATTGAAAGATTTTACCGAACGTTTCCTTTCAGCTGAAGATGCTTTCATTAAAGTTGGAAAATCTTTGCAAGCACGTCGCAAGACTGATCTTTACGAGACCGCTGCCCATTACACAGCCAATGCAAAGGACCCGGCGACAGCGGATCCCATACTATTGGCTAAATTAAGTGAGAATCAAAAGCATAAAAAGAAAATCAGTGATGTTTTAGAAAAGTGAGTTCCGTAAAAAATTCGTAATTTCAAATGAATTTCAATGTTGTTATGGTTAATAATTCCTTCTTTCAACAGATATGCCCGCGAACAAGATATGAATGCTGAAGAAATTCGATTGAAAAAAGCTGCTACTGTAGCTGCCAACAGTGGAGCGAATGCAGATGGAGCAAAAGCTTTGCCAATAGTAGAAAATGGGAAGTATAATAAAACTGATGCTGTTGTTGCTAAAATTGTTAAAGAAAGTAAGGATTATGGCATTGATGACGTCGACAACGACGATGATGACGAAGATGATGAAGAGGAGGACGAGGAGGAAGATGATGATGATGACGATGTTGAAATCGTTGGTGTAGTCGAGAATATGTCAATTACTGAGATTACAGATGATGATGATGATGACGACGATGATGATGATGAGGATGAGGGTGATGGAGATGGTGATAATAATGATGATGATGATGTTGAGTTTGTTGCAGCGGATGAAGATGAAAAGAAGTCTGATGATCTGAAAGAAAAAAGTGAAACAAAATTAGATAAACTAGAAACGAAGAACATTACAGTTATGTGTAATAATATAACAACATTCACGACTACAAAAACAACAACTATTACTACTACTAATACATCAAAAACTACAGTAACAAAAACCGCAACCCCAACCCCAACCCCAATAATAGTAAATAAGGATAATCTTACTGCTAAATCTAGTCCATCCCATTCTAGTGATAGGAATGGAAATGTTCTTGTTAAAAATTCTAAAACTGAACAGCAAGAATCTAAACCTAACAATCACAGCAGCAACAACAACAACAATAACAATAACAACAACATAAAACCCAACTTCTTTTCTTTGGTACATGGTGATAGACCGAACAACAATTTACTAAGTTTAAGACTTGACAAGAGCAAAACAACACCAGCATCAGTCACAGCATCAGTTACAGGATCAGTTACAGCATCATCGACGTCCACATCGACATCGACAGCAACAGCGACAACAACAAGTATAAACTATAAACCATTACAGCAGCAGCTGCAACAGAAACAAATTATGATCAACGGTAAAATGACAAATGTTAAACGTGTAACACTTGTCCCTCCACCACCAGCGTCTCAATGCAACGCTGCACCTGCCACAACATTAAGAATCTCTTCCGTGGCAAGCTTAAACAGTAGCATCTGTAAAACTAGCCCAATCCTAAATACGAAACCGCTATCCAGCGGTGCAGCAGCGGTGCCCTTCAAGCCACGAATTTTCCCGGATATTGTTATTTCCGATGAGGAATCATAGCTGTTGCGATTCTCTTAACGTTAGATATTCTTTGTGACAATATTTGCACTGGTGCTTTCTGTTGTACTTATTTCTGTTGTATATACCTCTGTCATTTGTATCTGGATACTCAGTGGGTTATCGGTTAGATCTATGGTTCTCTATATATACGTTGTATAAAGGAATTAAAATCCATTGTATTTTTCTGTTTTATGAATAGGTTGTTTAGGAATGGCGTGAGAGCGGTAAAGACAGAGAATGCTAGGAAGCTAGAAATTTCATTATTCTTGTACATACATTGAAAACTAAGCTAGCATATTGATTATGATATTTGAGGGGGTATTTTTACCTATATATTACTTAAATATATGCTATTTTTACCTACCTACAAAAATGCACTCGTATATATAAATATATTTTGAACATTGATTCAAATTCGTTGATTCGTTTTGCACTTAAAATTATTCGAAAATCAAAATTGACACATGACATGATTCATGTTAATGTTCAAAGAAAACAGTCATTTAATCAATCAATCCTCCCTGATCGCCTCTCCCCACCCTGTAAAGCAGAACTTCTATTAAATGTATATACATATAAATATTACTAAGGATTTTTGTTCAAAATAATACGTCACTTTAAAGTAACAAAAATTCTTTTTCATATTAAATACAAAATAGATAGTTATTTTAATTAATCGCTACATGCATTAAAAAAGAAAATCTTTATTCATTTATCACTTCAAGTGTTTAATTTATACTGTGAACTATTTAATTTTTTATGAAGACGAAGGAAACGAGTCGAAGAATAATTTAATTGTTATTTAGTAACTTATAGTATGTTTTATAAATTTAATTTATTTTTTTCTTTAGAAACATTTATAACCAAATTTATTATATTATTATAACTAAATTGTTGCTGTTAACAATGTATGAAAAATTAAAAATAAAAATATTTATCTCGATTTTCTCTTAACGTTTAACTTACATTAGTTATTTTATATACAATTTAAGTATTGTATATGTATGAAATATATAATTACAAATGTACATATGCATATATGTATGTATATATATAGTGTATACATAAAATTAAATATATAATATTTTAAATCTAATATTAAGCTATAAACATAAAGCAAAAAGAATAAATAATTTCTAATTCAAGCGCTGATTAATCGAAATTTAAAGGAAAGAATAATAAACAAATAAATTAATTTTAAAAAAAAAATTATATCAGCAGCATTTTTATTTTTCAAAAAAAGTTTAGTTTGCTTTCAAAGCTTTAAAATTATAACTATAAATAATAATGTAATATTAATAATAATAGAATAAATACAATATTTGTTTTAGGTCAATAAAACGTTGGTCGTTATCTGTTATACATAAAGAATTTACATTTTTTAATTATTTTATTTTATCAAGTATTTTATTACGTTTTCTTTCAATGACTTACGTGGAATCACGCATACGATGAGAGACGTTAAGTGAAATTTAATGAGATGAGGTTTTGTGAAATAATCATATAATAATATTAAAAGGAACTTATTTAGAATACATCACAACCTCGATTATATTAACTACTCCAATATATGAACTTAAATATGCGGGATGAGTTTAGTATCGACTCAAAATTACACAGTAAACCAACAAATATTTAAGTGCTTTTTCACAGAACCGCTTAAATAAGAAATTGTAATTCTAATTGTGTTTGTTTTGATTCTGATTTTATTAAAATGAATGAGAGAAGTGACAAAAGTAATTTCGTTATCTTTTCAAGTCGTTTTGGAACTTTATTAACTTGATAACACGAATTGTTTGTTATCATTAGTTCATATAATCGAGAGTCTGCTGTACTTGTTCTTTAGATTGCTTTTGAAGTAAGCTTTTCTCAAATAAACTTTTAATCACTTAATCCGCATTATGTGAGAAACAGAAAAAAAATCTTGATTAAATCAAGTTATAACATTCAAGGTTTAGAAGTGATTGTGGTCAGTGCAGCTCAACTTCAAACTCAGACAGGTTCTAATAAACAATTTTAAGCAATAATTTCTTCAACTAGTGATTTATAAAAAGTTACTCCGCGTTCAGTCATAATACACTTTTATAAATTATTTACAAATGTACGCAAAGAAAAGATCACTAAGCGACGAAGCACTCGACTTGGATGTTGAATATTCTCCAAGTCGAAACACTAAACGTTTTCAAGAGTATAACGATCCCAATGAGAAAGTTATAGAAAATTTTCTTCAGATAACAAGAAAAGGTAAATAAAATAGTTTCAAATACTTTATATAGTTAAGTGTTTAGAACATTCGATGTGATTAGAGCCGTATTCTGAAAGTCACGACGGAGACGGTGACTCTCTTTTGACGAAATGCTCAAAAGAGGGTCACCCACTTTGTCGTTTTTCGGAATACGACATAACAATATATAACAATATATTTTATCAATTAATAAGAACATTAAATAAAAATAATCTTATATATTTTTCATTTAATTTTTTTATTTTTTTTTTTTTTTTTGCTTATATATGCGGTTTTTGCTAAAAAAGAAACTGAACGAGTGCGTTCAAAATATCAAACTCGGCTAAATATACACTACGGCGGCAATGATGTCAGGAACGATAACAGATTATTGGACATTTACTATAAAGGTCAAGAAAAAGGTTGGAAATTTGTATAAAAGAAAATATTTTTAAAGACAATGGACTATAAAACACATAACACAGTTAAATTATTAATAAAACTTAAGTTGTTCTTCACACTCGGCAGATTCACCGTTATTTGTTTTTATACACGGGGGCTACTGGCGAGAAATGGATAAGAACACAGCAGGTTCCTTTGTGGCGCCACTTGTGGAACGTGGTTATCGTGTAGCTGTTGTCGATTATAATTTATGCCCCAACGTAACATTGGAGGAATTGGTAAATCAGACTTTCGATTTTTACGAATGGCTTTTTAAATACGCTGATGAAACGAACGCAAGGTAAAGTGTTGTAATATTTAAATGCTTATTTTAATACTTTTATTTATAGTTCCGTTTCAATATGTGGTCACTCAGCTGGTGCACATTTGGCAGCTCTTATGCTCAATTCGGCTCGATTTACTCATCATCTCAGTGCTGAGAAAATTCGGGGAATTTTTCTCATTGGAGGTGTTTATGATCTTCGGGAATTGTGGCAGCTTTCGTCGGTAAATCCTGAAAATATATTCTCGTTGAATGAGGAGAAAGCCAGAAAATTATCTCCCATTTTGTGGGACATCGATCAAAAGTTAATCGAATTTTTCATCAAACAAAATATCCAAATTCATCTGTTAGTTGGTGAAAATGAAAGTCCAACATTTATCGGTCAGTCGCGAACATTTTATGAGAAGATTAACGATCTTGGTTTTCCTGCTAAATTTAAGGTTTTTGATAGATATGATCACTTCGATATACTGGAAGAGGCTGCCATCGATGACAGTCAGATTTGTCGTTATATACTTGAAGCTATATGTTAAGAAAATAATACATAGTTCATGTTATACGTATTATTCATATTTAGAAATAAAAATGAAATTCTTTTAAATTATATATTAATATATTATTTATAGTTCAATTCAAGTACTTTAATTGATAATAATTTGTATAAAATTCCCATAAATTCATAGAACTTTGGAAAAATATGACATTTTAGTGTCAGCATTTTTGAGTGTACAGTAATCCCTTCTATAACACGGTAGATTCGTTCCGCGTTATATGAAAACGCGTTGTACGAGCATTCTCGTTTAACTTTCATTAAAAGGGGTTTAAAAAGAATTATGAACTGTACAAATCATTATAAATTTCACAGTAGAAATATAACGCGGGGAATCTTCGCGTTATATGAGGAAAGACACGTGTTATACGAGGGACATGAAATCGCGTAATATGAAAACGCATTATAAGAGTACCGTGTTATAGTAAACTTCTGGTACAAAATATACGAATCCTACTATATCGAAGTTTTACTGTAGTAAAATTGGTTTAATTTTCTCACTGAACACACCCTCTGACGTTCTTCTGTTGACGTTGTCATCTGATTGTGAATACATTTCTTTCGAAGAACACATCATATAAAAACAAGTTAAAAGTTTTTATTCCAAGTTAAATTTCGGGAAACCTTCTTACAGTTTTGTACACCTACCTTTATTAACACCACTCAAGATGAGCAAAACTCAGTCTGCAGACGAAGACACCAATTCCACCCTCTTCTATACCCGAAATGAATACTACATTGGCAACTTCATGGGTTCCATTAACTTTGTTCTGCCCGAACAGAGTACCGCAAGCACCGAACTGCTCTCCTACATGTATCTCTCGTATCTGGCTATCGATTCGGGTCGTCTGATTTCGAGTGACATTAAGGAAAACAATAACACTGCGCTGTTGGCACTCCGCTACGTGAACGAAGTATTCGAGCACCCATCGAGAACAGAAGACATTCTGCAGCTTCTGACAGACAAAGTGGTTGCCGATGACGATGAGTCCAACCTGTGGCACATCGCCACTGCTATCGTCTACTGCTATGATGGCCAGTTCGAGAATGCGTTGAAGCTGTTGCACGGCTCGAATAACCTGGAATCCATGGCTTTGTCGGTGCAGTGTTTGTTGCGTTTGCATCGAATTGATTTGGCTAAACAGTTGGTGGCAAAAATGCAAGAGATCTCCGACGATGCCACCCTAACGCAGTTGGCTCAAGCTTGGGTGGCTATCAGTTTGGGCAATGAACAAATGCAGGATGCTTTTCATATATTCCAAGAGTTTTGCGAGAAGTACAAGCCAACGCCACTGCTCTTAAATGGACAGGCAGTCGTGCACCTGGGCTTGGAGCGTTACGAAGAAGCCGAAGCTGTGTTGCGCGAAGCGTTAACCAAGAAGCACAACGATTACGATACGTTGATAAATATGATGGTTTTGTCGCATTTAACTGGAAAACCAAACGAGACAATTACTCGTTATTGGGAACAATTAAAGCAATTTTATCCAAAAAGTGAATTTGTTACCGAGCTGGAGAAGAAATCGAATGACTTCGATAAATTGTGTTTGCAATACACGCCGGGCGAATCTGTGGAAAGCGCGGCTTAAAGTAGAATTAAACTTGAATTCAACAATTCTTACAATATTAAAAATTAGATGTATTATATGTCTTATATAAAATAAACAAAAGTTTATTTCAAAAAATAAATGCAGTTTATTTTCAAGTCATTAAAAGTATGGTATAAATTATAAAGCATGGAGAGCAAGATTTTTACATCTGAAGGCGCTGTATATTTGCTAATAGCTGAAAAGATTAAGAATAGTTAAATAAATCAATAACTAATTTTTAAATATACAAAACATACTTCTGTTTAAAGCCGTATTTTTTCCGTTCATAGAACAAATCTGTTTTGGAACTCCCCAAATTAACAATTTTCGGACATCCGTCGCGCTTTTGTAATAAATGAATGTTAAAATTGTATAAATATGTTGTCATAAATACATATTAATATTTTTCGAGTTGGTGCTTACATCCTTTTCTTGTATGGTGCATTCTTTGCAGTAGTAAGCATCCGAAACACCGGGGCCACCACATATAACACAGCGTCCTTGATACGATCCATAATTGCACTCATCGCAAATGCGCACCAAGGTGCAAGGACGCACATAGGAATCGCATATTACGCACTTTCCATCACATTTCTCGCAGAGTCGTCCAATGGCTGAGTTAAAATGTACAATACATGGGGTAAAAGCATTAAAATGAAACAACAAAAATTAACCTACCAACACCAGGTTGTTTGCGGCAGAAAATTAGATCCGGATGATGTTTGGCCATTCTAATAAAACTCTATTAAATTCACTTTTAATTTTACTAAATTGACTACTTTTATTCAAATGAAATATTACTAACTAAACACTATTTTTATTTAAATTCCTTTTAAAAATGAACACAGAAAACACCAATCGGTCAAAAACAATCGTTCGTGAAACTGACAGCAATCAGATGTGCTCACTGTGACTCTTAAACAGTGACTCTTAAACGGTGATTCTTAAACTGTGACTCTTAAACTGTGACTCTTAAAATGTGAACAAAGCTGTAGACTTTAAGTATTTACTATAAGGAATAAAAATAATACAGAAAAAAGTAATTAATGAAGAAATGCATTAAAGCGGCGTAGCTCAGAACTTGTTTACCGTTATTTGGGACCGTTAAAATCAGAAGTGGACATGTTTTTTTCGGGTGCCATGTTTTTAAAAGTACTTATCTTCTAAACCAAGCGAGTTAGCAGAACGAGCAAGGTACTGCATGATTATTAAATAATTACAAAAATTGCGGCAATGTTCCGTAATTTCAAAATGTGTGTGTTTCAAAATTTCTGTCGTTCTCTTGAAGTGTCAATCGGAATAATTTCAGTTGTCAAATCAGCCGAAAGCGGTTTGCTGTGGAAACGAATCGTTCAGAAGTTCGGGTTTGTTGTGTAGGGTAGTTTTTTCAATTTAATTAACTTTTATTGCGTTTTAGAGAAATGGAGGTAAGTGAAAGCAAGGTGGATGTACCTAACTCCATGGATGAAATCAACTCACTGGAAGATATGAAGCTGTTCGAAGAAGAACTGAATTCATTGGAGGACATGAAATCTTTGGACGACATGAAGCCACTGGATGAAATTCAATCGTTAGGTGAACAGATGGATTTCAAACAGGAAATTGTTGACAGCCTCACGGATCCTCAATCGCAAGAACAACAGCAACAACCACAAGAACAACATCAGCTGCAGCAACAACCACAACATCAACCACAACAACAACACGAGCAGCTTTTTCCTATAATCAAGGATGAAAACGTTGACAACGAATCTGTTATTGAGTGCCGCCAGTGTGGTGTTCCTGGCAATAGTTCATCAAAACTGATACAATGCTCCACCTGTTGTAAGCACTTCCATGCTGCTTGTGCTGGTGCGGGAGCCGGATCTGGCGTATTTAATGAAACCAACTGGAATTGCACGCAATGCCAGGGCAAGTGTCAAATCTGTCATCAGCAGACCACGGAGATCGAGGGTGGACGAGCCCTCCGCTGTGAGGAGTGTCAGAAGCTGTATCATGCCACCTGTATGCGTCCTATGATGACCTCTATCCCCAAGTTCGGCTGGAAGTGTAACCAGTGCCGCGTATGCTCAGACTGTGGGTCGCGTACACCTGGTGCTGGCATCTCTTCACGTTGGCACTGCCATTTCACGGTCTGCGACTCGTGCTACCAGCAGCGAAATAAGGGATTCTCTTGTCCGATGTGCCAGCGTGCTTACCGCGCAGCCGCCCACAAAGAGATGGTAAAGTGTAGTGCCTGCAACCGATTCGTCCACAGCACTTGCGACGAAGCGGCCGACCTACAACAGTATCATGCACACAAGGAAAGTAATCCGGACTATGATTATGTATGTCCTGCATGCAAAGCGTTGCCCGCCAAGGGTAGTGCAACGTTGGAGGAACGAAATGACGGCCCTTCAACCTCTTCCAGTGGTCCATCGGTATCCACAGGCAGCTCCACATCGGACACAAGTGCGGATAATGTGACTAAATCCAGTACAGCCGACTTGGTGCCGGTAACTAAGTGTGGTCCTGGCAAACCTGGTGATCTCTACAAATTGGTCAAGAAACGCTTGGGGCGCGGTGGCAAATTCATGCCTTCCAAATCCAGCGGCACCCTGGCGCCAATCAGTCGCAAGCGCGGCGCTCCACGCGGTAAGGGCCGAAACGCTCTCATCTTTGCGGATAAGATACAGCAAGGTCTCGATCGGAATGGCAAGGACCTGGATTACCTGCTCAGTGGCGGCGCCACAGATAGTAAACCGATATTCATATCCGACAAGGATGAGTATATGATGACGCACGACATCTGTGTTATGTGCGGTTCAATTGGCAAGGGTGAAGACGGTATCCTAATTGGATGTGCCCAATGTGGCCAGTGCTATCATCCGTACTGCGTCAATGTAAAAGTCAACAAGGTGGTGTTGGAGCGAGGTTGGCGTTGTTTAGATTGCACCATTTGCGAGGGTTGCGGCCAGAAAAATGATGAGGCGCGTCTGATTCTGTGCGACGAGTGTGACATCTCGTATCACATCTACTGCATCGAGCCGCCACTGGAAACCGTGCCGCATGGCAATTGGAAGTGCAGCTGGTGTGCTGTGTGTCAGCAGTGTGGCCGCAAGGACTCTGGTAAGAACTCAGAGTGGATGAATGGTTTTACCGAGTGTGGACCGTGCGCTAGTGAAGGAAATTGCAGCGTTTGCTCGAAGGCTTACGTGGAAGACGAGCTCATCATTGAATGCGTAAACTGCGAACGCTGGCTTCATGGTCAATGCGACGGCATCAACACCGGCGAGGAGGCGGCAGTAAAATGCGAAAATGATGATTACAATTGTCCACTCTGCAGGCGACTGGAACGTCTTGAAATGCCGCCGCCGCCCACGTCGGCGAATCAGCAGCATTCAACAGATGGAGCAACAGCTACGCCGAAAAATGGCGGTGCTTCACCGTGTGTCCCTGCAGCTCAAGCGGAGCACAATGGAAAGGCAGAGCACTGGCTGGACGGAGTTTGCGTTAGCGAGCAGGGCTTTCAGCACATCAAGTCGCTCAGCAACGAAATCAAACGCAAGCGCAAAGTACAGCAACGGACTCCGAATGAGCCGCAGCAACAAGATTTCGGCATTCAGGCCACGATTGAGTCGGTGGTGGCAGCAGGCGCCGACAACAACAGTAGCTATGATGATAACGCTTCGAACTGTCAAAACGAGAGCACGGCGGATAACAAGGTCACGCCACCACCGAACTATAAGGATGGAATGCCCTGGACTGGCGCTCCAGATGCGGCGGCTCCGGAAGGCTTCTCCATTTTCAAGAACGATGCGGGTGTTAGTATTCTGCGTAAGAAGCGCCAGCGTAATCTGCAAAAAGTCGGAATTGGAGGCTTTACTGTTCGCAATCGTGCTGTTAAAAAAGAGCCGCTCGTCGAGATTACAGCTGGTGGGAATGCTGGGGAAGGAGGCGGAAGCTCTGGCGCCCCCGTTGAAAAGAAGAAAAAAGCAGCGCGCCCCAAAAACCGCAATAAGTTGATCGAAGCCTTTCCGCCGTATTTGCAAGAAGCTTTCTTCGGCAAGGAGTTGCTGATGAATTGCAAGACAGATGTTGATTTCTGGGAGTCCGATCCGGAGACTGCTGAAGATGAGTTGTCAAAACTTGAGTTTACATCTGGAACCATCATTAAGACCGAACCGCCGAACAGTGCGTCGGATAGCGCAGCGCTCTCGACAAACCCAACAATCAAAACTGAACATATTAAAACAGAAGCACCGTCGATGCCGGCTGAAAATCAGCAGGCCGACGCTGATGCTTACTTGGTTAACACGGACGAAATGCATAAACAATATATGGAAAACATGGCGCAAGTGCCTATGGAAGCAGATCACATAAAATCCGAAACTCCTGATATACAAAACAGTTCCACTTCTTCGGCCAATCTAACCAACACGACCGTTATGTCGTCTAATACAGGGGCGAACAACAGTGGTGTAATGGACACCCCGGAAATCTCATTTGAGCCGCAGTCGCAGCCACAAACTGGTGCCCTTGAGGCTCAGGTGGAAGCGCAGGCAGGCCCTGGCCCTAATATGGTTGAAAATTCGGATATGTTACATTAAAATATTGAAACAATACTCTACTCTGAATGTTTAAATCGGAAAGCAACATATTTCTAGTAGTTTTTTATTCTCTATAAAATTTCAATTTGTTATCAAAATATTATGTTGAAGTTCAATTGTATATTAATCAATAATTTGATTCCTCATTTATTATTCAATATTGTTATAATTTTCATATATATTTATCCACATTATATTTTTATTATATTAAGCTTATTTTGGAAATTTTGCCATTATGTAGTATGAGATCTATTTATATTGTATTATATATTTTGCTTATACATCTATTTTTTTCAATTTTTATATTCAAATTTATAATCTTGTTTCATTTAAAAAAACTTTGTTCAAATATATTCACACAAAACAAAGCTTGTGTAATATTTGTATATGTTGTTTACAAGGGTGTTTTAGGGATATTTCCATTCATTAGAAACCCATTCATAGAAATTGTAATCATTGGGACATTTTTGTGGGCTGATTTTCTGATATCTGGGAATAGAATTTCCTCTTCAGTGCTTTCTTGGAGTTTTTTTATCAAAGGCACTGGAAAGTTACGACTCCTCAGATACCATCAAACATTCGATGTTCTTTTGCAGGTTCACTTAAACTGTGGACAAACATTCCTCAACATCTTTTTTTTATACCAGTTAGCAAAAATATTGAAGTGGAAAATATTCAAAAATTAATTAATAAACAGCCATTGAAATGAGAACACCCGTAAATGAGAATGAAACAAGTGCTGATGAGACTTCTTTAGTACTTTGACGCCGTTTTTAATTTTTTTTCTATTAAATTTAATTTTCTTCAGAAAAAAAATTAAAAGTCAAATCTCGGAACGAAAGTCTTATCGTTTTGTTATTTTGATGTTTGTAGTTATTTCTTGTTATTGCACATCAGAAATGTTGCTGTAAATCGAAAATCGGATGTTGACTTGCAAATTCTCGAAAAACTGATGAACAAATTTTAAGAAGTGGAGTCAGTCTCTTAAAATCGGAAGGGCCGCACGTCGCACCTTCTGTACTGTGCTTCCTAAACGGTTGCTTCTATTTGGTATTGGTTTTTTTTTTACTTTTGTATACGATGAAGTAGGAACGAAATGAAATTTGCTCTCCATTCCAAACAGTTTCGCAACAAATCGAAAATATGGTATTCTCAGAAAGTCAAATTTTGACTTTTCCTTGTATTTGTTGTCTTCTTGTGCTTGTCGCGGATGCACGTCGTGACGTACTGGACGGTAGACTATAATTTCAACGATGAATAGCAGAAATTTCCATTAATTAATAAAAGAAAATATATGGAAATAAAAAAATAATAATATTGAATTCAAAGCAAACGTTAAAAATTGAAACAACCTGTTATTTGAGTGTATTTCACTAGACTTTCTAAAAGTTTAGCACGTGTTCTCGCAGAACCGATCAAAATAACTTGACGTCGCAGTTGCCGTTGACAGTCGAGTGAGTGTGTATGGGTTGGTGCATTTCTCGTGAGAACTTCAATTTTAAAGAAATGCGAAATGAACGAAGCAAATGAAATGAAATATATATGTAAATAATAAATGACAAAAAAGCAAACGTAATAATAAAGAAAGGAGAAGAAAACACAAAGAGAAACAAGAATCTGCGGAGAAATAAACAGAAAAGTTAAATAAAATTAGATAATAAAACAAAATACATTGTTTCTATATTAAAAACTGAAGAAATTCGCAGCACGTGACGTTCAAAAAGCGGAGTCAAAGTTGGAAGGTAGAAGAAACAAGAAGAAAACAAGAAGTCGTAAAAATTATTCTGGAAAAACTTATTTGCTGTGCAAACTAAAAGAAAAACTATTGTGAAAATGGTTCAGGTGAGAATAAAAACCAAGTTTTTCTTAAATTTTATCAAATAAAAACGTTTGGCGTAAGTTTACCGTACCGACACAGTTCCAATTTTGTTGTTGTTTGTTGTGGGGAGACTCCAACAAAAACATCAGTTGTTCTGGGTTATGGCCCTCTGAAGTTTGGAATATCTCTTAAAGTGTACGAGATACCTACCTACTTCTTATTGATGTCGGCAAGGTATTCGAATTATCTTTTCTTTATGTAAACACCATTATCGAAATCGGTGCAGGAGTTCAGGAGAAAATGCAACGTTCGGCAAAATGGTGTATTGTATAAATGAAAGACAATTGTACTTGTAAATACCTTTCCAAGAACATCAATAACTTTGTGGCATCTATATCTGGTATCCATCTATAGTTTAGGAGATACATATCGAACATTTTCAAGCTCCAAAGTGCAATAACACGGAGAGCGAAAAAAAAACTGTTATTTTTGTTGGAGTCGGTATAAAAAATAGCAACAACAAAATCAGATCGTTTCGGCAAAGCTTAAAATGTTACTAAAATCAGGAATAAATAATTATTAAAAATAGATAATAATTTTTGTAATCGTCTTAAAAGAATGAAGGAAATGACTTCAATTAATATTTTCTATTTATTTATTTATTTAGATATAAACTAAGCACACTGCTTTCCATGTAGTTTGATAAAAACATTCAAGAAAAGGATAACAAAAGAAAAGTTTTTAATAAAATTTCAGTTTTAATTGAACAAAAAGAAAAAAAACAAATTTTTATTTCTATTTTCCCTGGTTTTTTCGCAAAAAAAAAAAAACCTCATCTAATTTCATGAATAGAAAAAATTAACTAATGAAGAGAAAACCTTTTCATATACGATACTTAATTCTAACTTTTAGTGGTTGGTTGGTTAATCATAAATTTTCCAGATGACAGGATTTTGTTACTTTTCCAATAGGAATAATGTAAGGAACCCCTGCCCCCTTAAACACCTCACTCGCCCTTCCCGCTCCTCATAGTGTGGATATTTTCAATCATCCCCTTCGTGTTGAAAACAGTGTTACTTTTAGTATTAGTTTTTCCCATTACAATTTTTTTCCGACATGAATTATTTCTTTAATATTGCGTTGTGTACTCGTTGATTCAGCTAAATTCGCGCCCTTCGTGCTTCACTGTCCCATAACGGGACATCCCAAACCATTCCAACAACCCCATTTTAAGTGTGAGCTCAGTTAGTTCAGTATTTAGCTGAGCTCAGTTCAGCTGGATTCGATCCTGTTGTCCTATAATATAGCTTCAATCAGTCACACTTTCGAGGACTAAACAAGATTTTCCTTTCTTTGTTTTACCGTTCTTTTTGATATCCCGCATTTAGATATGAAAGTTGTTGTTATTGCTGTTGGTGGTGTTAGTGTTGTTGTTGTTGGTGTTGTTTTTGGTATTAGTGTTGTTGTTGCTTCTGCTGCTGGTGCTGGTTAGTTTTTCCCCCTTTATTTATTTAATTATGCATAATTTTAATATTGACACGAAGTTGAAACACTTTCGAATTCGAATTTGGATTTGAGTTGGAATTCATTGCTCAGTATGTAAGACGATTTATTTTTTTATTTGTTTTTCCATTAATCTTTTCCCATTTTTTGACTGAATATTTTTGAATAAAATTTTTGTGAACTAAATTTTTGAATTAATTTTTTTATTATAGTACTATAGTTTCTCTTCCTTTTTTTGGATTTTATTAGAGTTGTCCTTTCTTTTGTCGTCATATTTTGAGTTCTTCTTTTATCTCTCACACTCGGTGTCATTGTCTCTCTCTCTCTCCCTCTCTCTCACTCTCCCCTCCCTCCCTCTCCCTCTCTTATCCCTTAAGCCAGTCTTAGTTCTCATTTGATTTTTCGCTTTTATTTGTTTTGCATGCATTTTTTTCGATTGCGTCACATTTTTAACGAAGTGCTTTTGTTTGTACGATAACTGAAGTTGTTGTTGTTGTTGTATTGTTGAGTTTTTCTTGAATTTTTTCTGGTTTAATTTGTTGTTGCCATTTGAATTTCCATTTCTAATGCGTGTGTTCAGCTTCAACATGCTCAATTGTACACACACACACACACACACATGTACATCCTCCGTTTCACGTACATCGGCGTATGCTTTGTTATCGGTTCTCTTTGACGTGCCATTATAAAAACTTTCCACACCCCTCTCCACCCGGTGGATTATCATCTCCTATTTCACAAGCTCTGAAATCATCCATCGTTATTCGATTTATGATTTTTAAAAAAACGCATTTAAAGACATACTAATTTGAAAATAATGAAATTTCAAAAGTCAATAATATTGTTAAATGTTATATGTTTTAATTCATTAAAAGATTAAACAATAATTAACAATGAAGTTGATTGTTTTTTTTTAATATTTTTCAATTGAAAGGGCGTGTCCTTTTCTAGTGGGTAGTCTGCTTTAAAATACATTCCATTCCATCCCCTTCCTTTCCTCGCCTTCTCTTTATTTATGGCCTCATCTACCGAAAGCAATTCAACTAATTAGTTGTCAATATTACTAGTGGAACCAGCAGTTTTTCCCCATCTCACGCCCTCCGCGGCTATTTCCGTATCCCCTCTCGTCCGCAGTCGCTTAAACAAATAATTAAATGGAAGAAAAAAACCCGGTTTTATTATTTCGACCAATAAAATTGATATCAAAAGTTATTTTCCAATCAAAAATCACGAATTCGAAGCTAATTACGAAATTTAATTAAAAAATTCATAAAATATATTGTGCATTTATTCCGTTCATTTAACACACTCCTCCACCAGCAACACATCCCCTCCACCAGCAACACATCCCCTCCAGCATCAACACATCCCCTCCACCATCAACACCCCCCTCCCCACTCTTCCTTCACCCGCCACCCTCATCGAATACCCACAAAACGAGTAACGACCACAAAATCGAGGTTTCACAGCTTCTCTTTTACTCTGTGGATATTACAAGGCTGTCCTACCCCCCTGCAGCACCACCACCAACACCCCACCCCTCCAACTCAACACCTCCCCTGAGGGGGAAAAAATATTAAAACCGAAAAGAGCCTCAATTCAGAAACCTCAAAACTGAAAAACCGCGCGCGTCGCACGTTTTGAATTTTAGCTATTTTCATGTTTATGTCGGTTGCAGTTCTTGTTGCTGTTGGACAAAATAATAACAACAACAAAATTATAGAGATGTTGTTTGATGTTGACCCTCGCCTCCCATACAACTGACGAAAAAAAAAAACAAACACCAGCAAATTGAAGCCCGCGCCATCGGCTACATTCGATCCGAAATCGCATCCGAATTTAAACGCAACGCGGTAGAAGTCGCAACTCGATTTCATATCATGAAAATCCATGTACTGAACTTTCACATGCGAGTTCTGTACTCGTAAACTGTGTTTGTGAATGTGTGGGTGTAGTTGTGGCCCTGTGTGGGTGTGTGTGTGGCTGTGGGTGTATGGGGCTGTGTGTATGTGGCTGTGTGTTTGAGGCTCTATGGGTATGTGCCCGTGCGTAACTATGCAATGTTTGGTTCTAGTTTGATTTGGCTACTTGTATCCTCTCCTGTCGTTGAACATTTCGTCGCTTGCTGCCGCCTCTGAACCGATTCCGACGTTTGTGTGTCCTACCCACGAGTTCCTACCTATCGACGACGTGGATACCTATATTCGGTTAATATAAGTACGTTTGTGTATATGTTGATACACGTTCTCCTTATTTTTGTATTTTATACTCCCTTTCTCTCTCTCTCTCTCTCTCTGCCTCTTTTATACTATCTCGCTCTGTATTCCAAATTCTATCCGAGATACATACGTAGAACCCGCTCCGTTTTACGATGATGGCGAAATGGAGGCTCTGTTATTGATTTTGAACGAGTTTGAAGAGGTCGCCTTTTTGGAGATGTCGAATTGTGATTGTATAGCAATTAATTTTGAACGAAACTAATTACAATATTCATGTGAAATATGTTTCCGCATTTATAGAAAAAAACTTTACATAATTAAAGTGTCAATAATAAAATAATTATAATACATTATTATAGAACAACAATTAACAGCTAATTGAAAATTAAATTAGTTTGTAATTGTGAGTACTTTAATCGTGGTTTAACCATTACAATCACTATCAGTATCAATTATACTATCACTACAATTATTATTACATTAATTTTTATATAAATTTTGGCGAATTTGGTCTGGCGAGTCCTTGAAACCACTGGGAATAGTCGATGGAGATCTTTAAATAACCTTTCTTGATGTCCTATCTTTGCGATTTGTCAGTAACTGGAAAAAACTAAGATCACAGTGCCTGAAAGCCTATTCACGCTATGGTTGGGCATTCGCGTGAAGAAAGAAGTGGAGGAGGTGATCATCACCTCTACGCTTTCATCTACCAGGATGGCCACCCCAAGAATAGGCCCAGGATGCGCCACGACAGGCTATCTCTATGGTCTTCCTCTGTGGCTCCAGGAAGACGAAGGACACGTAAAAGATTTACTTCAAGTTCCATAAATTTTCTAACAAATGTACAAATTTCAAAGAGGTTTCAATCCATCAGGTTTTTTTTAAGGTTTCTTTTGATTTCATAATTTTCTCATTTTTTCTTTAGAACGTGTTTCTTCTTAGATGAAGATCTTAACAGCTTCAACTGCATTTATACTTTCATTTTCAATTCATTCGAATTCAATTCGAATTCGATTATTCGATTCGATTCGAACGATTCTCCTTTTTCAAGGTCCTTTTCTTGTTGTTGTTATTTGTTTCTTTGTTGTTTCTTTTTGATTTCCTTCCTGTTCTAGTTTTTCTCTCCACTATTTCAATTTTAAATTCCCAATTTTTGGTGTGATTTAAATTGCTCAGGGATTCAACTTTCAGGTAGGTGGTCATGTTCAAGTAACTAATTTGTTGTTGTTATTCTTCTGCTTGTTTTTGAGTTTTTGTTTGTTAAATTTTTTGGTAAAATGTTCCTGTTGCTCCTGTTGTTGCTAGTGTTGTGTTGTTGTTTGTCATGTTCTCGTGTTGATGTTGTTGTTGTTGCGGTATACAGGTACCTTGGAGCATATGGAATATTGTTATGTTCAATGGAACCAACATTAACGACGTAATATATACAAAAGTACATGTGGATGAATTGGATGTGGATCTCCCCCCTGCTTTTCTCTCTTATGTCCTTGTACTCGTCTCTCCCTTTCTCTCTCTCTTCTCTCCCTCTTTCTCTCTCTCTTTTCTCTTTCTGTCTCGGTTTCTCTGCACTTGTCTATACTCTTTTTACTTCTACCATAACAACATCTCTTCATTCCGATTCATTTGTCTCTTTTCTTTCCCTTTTCAGAAACTATTCTCTATACTCTTCTTTCGATGGTGTTGTTACTGTAGTTGTTCGTGGTATTTTTGTTGTTGATGCTGTTCTTGTCATCTCCATCTCCATGCAGATGTGGGTTTTCACCTTGTTTTTTCACTTCCAGTTCCATTTCCTCTTCCTTTTCACTTCTCCTCCTCCTCCACCTCCTCGTTCTGTTCCTTTCTCGATCCTCTTTCAACCTCATTCACATTCTTGTCATCATCCATGCAGTTGTATGCAATTCATGCAGCTTTACCACTATCCCAACCCTCCCGATCCTGTTCGTAACCCACCCTCCCCCATCATTGACCGGCTGGGTGGCTTGCCTGCCTGACTGCTTGCGTGCTTTGCTGCCTTTCTGCTTGATTTTGTTCATATGAATTCGCTTCGTTCACTTCGTTCGCTTTTCATTTGCCTGGCTGTGTATTTTACGATTATATTTGCTTATAGGCAGCTGTTGTGTGTATGTGGGTGTGCGTATATTTGTGTGTGTGCATATGTTTGTGTGTGTGCATATGTTTGTGTGTGTGTGTGTTTGCGTATATGTGTGTGTTTCTGTCAGTTGGCTGGTTTTGTCGACCACCATTAATACGCGGCCTGACACCCCGCCATGTTTTGCCCAATACTGCGCTCTGCTCAGTCATTTTGCTGTGCTGTGCTCCGTTGATGGTGATGTTGTTGTTGTTTTTGTTTTATTGTTGTTATTGCATCTGTCGATGCTCGTACTGTTCTCGCTACTCGTGTTCTTTCCTTCTGTTTCAGTTGTTTTGTTTTTCTTGTTATTATTACCATTGTTGTTGGTGTTGGTGTTGTTTTCCTCCCAATTCATTGTATCTGTTACTGTGTTCAATTTGGTCAGAAGCGTACTGATGTCGGTTATTTCATTCAGACACAGTGCAACGGCAACGGCAACCAAAACCAAACCAATCCACCCATTCAACCATCCATCCAACCATCCAACCACCCATCAATCCATCCACCCAACCGTCCATCCAACCAACCAACCAACCAACCATCCAACCAACCAACCATCCATCCATCCATCCAACAATCAAACCATCCAATCATCCATCCATCCAACCATCCAACCCACCCATCCAACCATTCATCCAACCATCCATCCAACCAACCATCCAACCAACCATCCAATCATCCATCCATCCATCCATCTATCCACCATTCCTTCCATTCATTCCTCCATCCATCCAAGCATCGAGCCAGCATCCACTTATTTTTCAAGCGGCTTCACTTCCGCTTAAAATTTGCTACTAGGTTCGGTTGGTTCCGCCATGATGTGTGTACGTACGAGTGCTTCTGTATGTGTGTGTGTGTATTTTGTTGTATGTGTGTGTGTGTGTGTTTGTGTGCAAAAGAGAGATTTTTTCGCATTTCCTGACTGTCTGCCTTGCTTACTAACTACATTTGAAGTTTTGCTCGCATTCGCGCACTCATATGTTTCCTTGCTACCTTTCCACTTAAAGGTATCCTTGCTACCTTTCCACTTTAATTTTTCTTTAACTATCACAGTATTCTTCTTTTTATTCTTCTACTTTTTTACTATTTCAACATTTTTCGTACTTCTTCTTTACCTTTAAATATCCTTTTTTCGTTCTCTTCGTTGTAGTTGTCGTCTTTGAGCAAAATTTTCACCAGGTACTTTCTAACTTCTCTTAGGAAAGGGGGGGGGGGGGGGTGGATGGAGAGGGGAGGGGGGGGGGAGTGGCAAAGGTAATAGACGCCGGGTCGATCCATTCACCTTAGGTTATGTGTTTACTTGGAACTATTAAACCGGATGTTACCAATTTTGCCATATTTGATGTTAGCTACTGTTCTTTCCTGTTCGCTCTTGTTCTTTCCCTTTCTCTCTCACTCATCATCATCTCTTCTGTTCACTGTTGTACATTTACGCAAAATTCTTCTTTTAACTCGATTGTGTGTATTTTTTGTGTATTCTTTTCGTATGTTTCTCAAGAGGTTTAATTAAAGTGTTTTAAGATGGTGAATGAACTGTTTTTAAGTGACACTTTTAAGTGAAGTTTATTTTAAGTGCCTTGTATTTTTAAATTTTTTTCCTGAACAAATCGTCCCTCATCGCACCCATTGCATTGCATTCTGGTTGTCTTTTGACATGCAACGGTGATGCCGAATGCATTTTATGAGGTACATAAGGGTACAAAAAGTAAAAGTTTTTCACTGATACAACCAACTCTGTCTCTCTCTCTCTCTCTCTCCTCCTCTCTCGGTCAGCTCCTCCCTCTGGCAGGATGGGTAAATCACTACTCTTTTTTTAACGAATCCCCCTCCACCCCTCAGTAGCCACGTTGCCCTTCGCCACGCTACCATCATTTCACAGCCCATTTTAAAAATTGTTGCTTTTTTTAAATTGCTGTTTAAAAATTTTTTCTGCATTTTTTGTAAATTTTTTCATTGAACTTTTATGATTGGATGCGGGTTAATTTCTGTGCCCCTCCCGGACGAGCAGCCCAATTTTTTGTATCCACCCATCAACGTCCGATGTTGTCATCGTTGTTGTTGTCGTTGGCGGTGGTGGTGGTGAAATTTTAAAAACATTTTTAAATCGTTTTCTTGTTGAATGCGATTTTTTTGGCGAATTTTTCACATATACATATGTATATGTACTCCATTGGCGTAGCTAGATAGGTGCAGGGATGGGCACGGACTCCCCCCAGCTAACCTGGTGCCCACCCCACAGTCCTATGAAAATTCAATTTGAATGAACAATAATTTGAAATAATCAACTCAAATAGAACCTAAATTAGAACGTCAACTAGATCCACCCTCCCCCCTCTCCTCCACCACAATAAATCCCTCGCTACGCCAATGTTGTACTCATTTATGTTCGATGCATATAATATATAAAATACGATACATAGATATAGTATTTAAATATTTACATATATACTAGTAATGATGTTTTTATATTTCTTTCTCGTTAGCGTATTCTTTGTTGGTTCTCTCTGTGTCACTTTTTTTCTTTTTGTTTTCATTTTAAAATTTCTGTGTATTTTTTCAGTGTCTGTGTCACAGCCTCAGTCAAGAGTTGTTAATAAATTGTTAACTTGGTTGTTTATTTGTTGGTGGTGGCGATGGCGATGGTGATGGTGACAGCGGTGACCTGAGTGGGAGTGGCTGCTAATATGCTTCGGTATTCAGCAAATAACGGGGCGTAAAACAGCACTCATCAAGCAATCGAGTTGCCGCTTTTCCTGTTTTTTATTTGGTTTTATTTTCTTTTTTAAATTTTAAAAATACTCGTGGGTTTTCAATGTTTAATCCTTGTTTTTTTTTTGTTCAATTTTCGTGCATTATTAATTTTTTGATACTATTTTTCGCAATTTATTTGGACCTCGTCTTTATGTTGGCCGGATTAATTTTGTCGATAAATGCGTTGTTTCTATAATAAAACAACAATTAAGAGATGCCCACAATAACAGCGCACAATAAATGAAATATATTGAGCAAAATGTACTTTTGTAGTTATTGCAAAAAAATGGGTGGCACTTCTGCGCAAAAAAGTAGGCGTGGCTTATTATCCTTTCCTCTCGGCGTCTGCTTACTTGCTCGATAAAATGCAGAAATACATTTATTACAAGATTTTAATTAATCTTTAAATTGTAATTTTTAAATAACAAAAAAACTAAAATAAACAGTATGTAAAAATATGTAACAAAATATAATTATGTACAAATAAAAATATATCTAAATTTAATTGTAGTATATTAGTTTATAATTTCATTATTAGTTTATTAATTTCATATATTTTTATTCTTTCTCATTAAAAAAGTTGTATAAATGCTCAACCAAATGATGCTCAAGTTTACTAAATGCAATCACTTCCTGCTCACATCTCCTTCGCACACCTCCTCCTCACATATCATTTATATACACACACACACAGACAAATCTTCTTCATAGATACACCTTCGCACCAACATAAACACTCAAACTCCAACACACACACACATTCACCCACTTGTGCACTCATAATTTAGAGCATAATCTTGACCTTCACATACATTTTATTTTGTGCTAGATTTTGTTACGTTTGTATCCTTTAAAAATACCTTGAAGACCGCCTGATCAACCGACTGACTAACAAACCAACAAATCAACCAACTGACCAACCGCTTGACCGACCGACCGCCTGCCCGACCAACCGCCTGCCCGACCGACTGCCTGCCCGACCGACCATCCAATCAACCAACCACCGGAGCTTACAGTCTGGTAAGAAGCAGACAAGTTAAAAGCAACCGACGACGACGCTTGGTTTTGGTTGTCCGATGAGACTCGCTCAATGAATGAGTGGAGGGGGGAACGAATCAACACAAAAAGAGTGAGAATTTTAAGCATGTTAAATTAAATGAAGTTTTGAAAGTGAAAACGTCGTTTGCGGCAACTTTTCTCCAAAAGGGGTCGAACTGCTGCATTACAAGTTGATGGGGCGATGGGGCTACAAGGTGTTAAGGTGTTGGGCACATTCGGGTACTGCGGGACTGGTCTAAACTGTGTGCCTGGAAGTTTGTAAGTGTTGCATACATATTTGTAGCTTGTAATCTAAGCCGTAGCTTGTTTCGACACCAGTCAACAACACTGGTCTTTTCTCTGCTCTGTTATGGTTAAAAAGGTTTGAAATTGATGTATATTTATGATGTTGTTATCTTTGTTCTTGTTGTTGTATTTGAGAAAAAGCTTTCTACACGAAATATGGTAATGTTAAAAAGGTCATGGTTACAAAGACAACGACCAAAATTTAATAATGCGTGTAGTTAAATGCCGGCATACATAAATTAAAAGCTTCTAATATAATAAAGTAGTACATTGGAACTAAATTAAATGTGAATTATTTTTTATGTATTTAAAGGAACTTTGACCCTTTTGGTATTTTGTATAATTTTTTGTTAAAGTAGGCCAGATCATTCTGGAAATATCATTTAGAAACCTCTTCACTGCGATCTATACGCAGCTTGCCAGTGGCCCCCGGGTGGTTTTCCCACCGTCCAGCCATACAATATTTTTAGTCTTGCTGATGATCATAATTTTCTTCCTGTCGAGTATGAAGAATCAGAACTTTGATAGTTACTTATGTTAATTCAAATATTTATATGCATTCATAAAAAGCTTCCACCATTCATAAAAGTCTCCCCCTTTCACCTGTACTACTTCGACTTCGACTTGACGTCGTCCATCTCATCCTCATTTTACTATCTTCCTCTTGCTATTTCCTTAGTAACTTCCACTCATACATCCTGTTTGAGTTTGTTGCCTTTTTCCCCCAAGAGATGGCATACTGTTCCTTCTTTCCCTCTCGTGGGTCGACATATTTTCTGTATCTTCTCTTCGGCAAGGTCCATTTACAGATAAAAAAACCATTTGTGATATATTTTTTGACAGTATATATTTCTAAATGTATACATACATATAATATTGTATGTATGTATCTACGATATGTTATATAGATTATTATACATATATTCGAAGTTGAGTTTTCAAACTAAATACTTTTGCTTTTTCAACAAGTGTCTCACTTTTTTTATTCTAGAGCAAAATGTCTGTACAGACATTTAACCTCCCTCTATTTCTTCTTCTCACTCTCCTGTCCCTCTTTTTCCGCAAGCTCTCCTAAAACCCAACGTTTTCTTGTTGAAGATAAAGTTTTCCAGCAGACGGTTGGATTGTCTGCAAAACTCTCAACAGCGACGTCTACAGCACATTCATCCACTTCCCTCTCGCCCCTGACTCCTCTCTCCCTCTCTCTCTCTCCCCCTCTCTCTTGGTATTTAAATAGTTAACCGTACTCTCATGTTTACATACATATGTATGTCAGTCAGTTAGGACTTTTGTCCTCGTCCTTGTCCTTGTGGTTATTTCTCGTGTTGGCTCGTAACGTCATGATTTTGTTTTGTTTTGATTTTCTTTTTATTTTATTTCAGATTTGTAGACATTATTTTATGGATTGTCTGAGTTGAAGTCTCGTGCTTTCAGACGAGTGCTGTAAAATGTTGGGAAGGCGAGAAGAGGTGTAGATTATATTAAACTTGTGAGTTGTTCGTGTTTGCTACAGACAGATTTTCATATACAGTATGAAGCACGTTTTTGGTTTCTTCTTCTCTTCCGTTTTATCGTACTTACTTTTATCTATTAAATAGTTAGATTAGAACTTTATGAGTTTAAGTAAAATATTTATCAAGATTTCATTTTCATTTGAAGAATATTGATTGAATTAAAAATACATCTAAATCGAAATTTAAATCATATTTTAGTCCATAAGTTGGAGCAATTTTTATTTCTGACTTCTCTCAGGACGTAAATTTATTCGGGAGTCAGTTTAAAAATTTTAATTTTAATAATAGATGCATTGATATATTATCTTCCTTAAAGAATCAAGAAAAGGATGTTCTAATAAAACTATAAGTAACGATAATTTAGCCTATTTTAGTTTGGTTTTAAATAATTAATTGGAGGACTTGTAATTTTTTGAGGTAGAATCAGATGGGAGCCAGAAGTTGTAAAGACCTTTCTCGAAGGTCTGTCTAAAAATTCTTTCATAGAAGTGATATTTTACCTATTTTTAGATTAAGTTTATAGATAAGAAAAACCTATCTTCTTTTCTCTGTATTGCAATGACTTTTATTTTCTCCCATGAAACAAAATCCACATAAAAACTTTTTAATTACGGACCGTCAAAACCAGAAGACTTCTCCAGACGGTTGTTTTCTGCTCTGCTCCCCCTGCTCATCTGTCTGCTGTTGTAATTTTTAACTTGTTTAATATAACGTTCAAGGTTAACGTACAACACATGTGATGTCAGGAGAGTGCATATTTTAACCTATTGCTCCACTTTTAAAACTAATTCTTTGAGTATGTCGACGGTCTATCTGTCTATTTGTAAGTATGACTAACTGTCTATCTGCTGGCATGTGAAGCTTTGCATTGTGGGAATAAGAAAATACAGATACGGATGATGTATGTATGAGGACTGCCTTTACTTGTCTTCTTCGACGACTTTGCTTTGCATTTGCATTCACATTTATATGTGTGAACTTTTGTAACTGCGATAGGTATGTATGTATGTATGTATGTATGTATGTATGTATGTATGTATGATATGTATGTATGTATGGTATATGTATATTTGGTGTCTGTGTACTCGTATAAGTATGTCTGGTTTTATCCTTTTCTATTAAAATGAATCTATTATCAACAACATCATCGTCATCGTTAAAACAATCTCCACAGTCGTCGTCGTCGTCGTTTTCGTTGTCGTCATCGTTCTCTTTCCTTATTCTCTCTCTCACTCTCCATTGAACCAAATCTATTTTTCCCAAATTTTCGTAGTCTCTCTCTTCTATATACTTACATATACAATATACTCAATACATTCTCTACTCTCATGTACTCTCTTATTACCAAACCAAACCATTTTTTGTTAGCCTTCCGGCTCCATACACTCGAAAGTTTACTGTGAACGAAAATCACACCATATGTTCTACTATACTCGTATATGACGAGCGTACGTCGAGAGTATACTCAGCCATCCCACCACACCTTCAAAATCTAACTACTCTATCGTTTTTGTACATGTTTCTCTCTGTGCTTTAGTATGTATCTATGTGTATATACATGTGTATATGTGTGAGTACGGTATACGGGGATTCATACAGTATACGGGGATTCGTATCGTCGTTCGTATGATGTTAGAATGTGTTGGTGATTATGGTTGTGTCTAGAAATTGTCGAAAGCCTGTCATGAAAACAAGCGATTACTTTGGAATCACGTAAATATCATCATGAACTTGATTGATTTATTAAAGAAGATTGGATTTTAAGGGAAGGGGGAAGAAGTAATGAATATGAAAAAGTGATACTTCCTTGAACTAGAATCTGACCGGAACCAGAAATTATAGAGACCAATCTCGAGGTTCTACTGAATAGGTCATTCATAGAGGTGATATTTTATCCTATTTTAGTTTAGTTCTGAAAAATTCTTTGGAAGACTTGCAGTTTGTTGAAGTAGAACCCGATGGGATCCAAAAGTTGAAAAGACCGTTCTGGAAGATCTGCTTAAAAATTCTTTAATAGAGGTGATACTTTGCCTATTTCTAGATTAAGTTTATGGATATTGCTTAAGATTAGTTTTTGCTTAAGATTAAATGAGTTTTCGTATAATTTTACGATTTCAGCTTTTCAAATTCGTACTGGGGCTTTTGATATATTAGCTGGAGCTTGTATGCTCGCAGTATCAACTCCATGTTTTAGTGAAAGCAAAAAGAAGACGAAAAATCTCATCTTCCAACACTCGATTGTTTTGTTGGTGTGTGGATACGGTGTTGTATACATTTTCGTAGAGCTCATGGTATGTTGGACAAGTTCAATGCTCCGCGTGTGCCGCCTTAATTGATAAAAATCTTCTACTAAACTCTAAAGTTATGACGATTCACGACTTCGACTTCAATTTCATTCTCCACTTTAATTTTTTTACATTCCTTGAATTAATAATTCAATTGAGTTTAATTTAAAACAATAATAAATTGTTTATTATAAGGCACGCCTTCTTAGATTTTGTGACACAAACAAGCTGAAAAACCCCATAGATAAATGCATGGATGTAACCATGAAACGTTTGATAAAACTGATGAGCGCATTATTCATGATATCAAGCATCAAGTTACGATGCTTAGTCACTCCTTTACTGTGTAAGGGGCTTTAAATTCAGATATGATACTTTATAATATCAGTAAAGATTAAAGCTAAAAAATGTATGTTTGCTATTATAAAATATCAATTAGGTGCATCTAAATATACTATTTATGCTAGATTATAGTTAAAGTAACATTCAATACTAGTGTGAATAGGATTCCAGTTGCTGGGGTGATACATTTTTCCAGTGATCAACGAGGTGAGTCTGTTATCCCCTGCTGCCACATATACCTAACCTAATTGGACAGTAATACTAGAACATAAATTAATACAAATTAGGTTAAACTTTAAGATTATTATTAACTTTTCAGATAATAAGAATTACTACAATACATAAGTATCTCTGTATATTTTCCCCTTCAGTTTGATCATCCCCTTCCCTTCATTAAATACAATATGTCTACATTTTTAATATGTTTTTCTTCTTTCTTTACAGGTAAATACAATAGATATTATATCACAGCATGGTTTTATACTCTCTCTCTCGCTACCTACTTTGTACATCATAACCTATCCCAATGTTAAAACTGTGTGCCACACTGAGTTGGTTAATTTACATGATTTTTGATATTGTTGTAAATGATGTAACCTACTCACGAGTTTCATACGTGGACATTGCTTCTAAACCGGCTTAAAAGAAATCGTGATATAGTGAGTACCGCCATAAATTTACATATGAATGAAATTAACAATCCTGCGAGGAGGCTTGTTAAGCACTGGAGTTGTACTGTAAGTTAAGAGGAGCTAATATGGGTAGTAGAGTCCAGACATTGTTTAGACATTAGAGGTATATTATAAGATAAGAGGGGATCGAAGAGGAGGATGAAGATGACATATCATCTATAGATTAGATATGTAAATAGATTAGATAGATATGTAGGTCTCATGCTGGGTTTGCTGACTCTTGAGAGCTCGAACCCCTGCCCCCCCATCCCTACCGTTAAGGTACTGGGTCAAATGAGCCAATGAAGTCAACCCACGCCTACTCTAGCTAATCTAACCTAATATCTGGAAGATATCTGCAAAAGTGAATGCCCCGTAAATAAAAGGATCCAACTAATACGAGTATTTATGTTGCTCTGAATCTAGAACTAATAATCTAGAAGTCTAGACGTCATGGTCTATAAGCACTGTAGATGAACTAATATAATATACTCTATATAATTAACGTAAATAAAAACTGACCCAATGAGATCCACGTACCAAATGGTTCACTTTAATGATTAATTTAAAGTGGTTCAAGTAGCACAAAGGTGCTACTTTGTGATAATTCGACAATGACAGACACATTCAAAGTGTATAATTAAATATTTTATATTTTAAACATTTTCTGCCCCATTAATTAAGCTATTATAATTGTTATTCCCTGAAACCCTGACGTAGTTGAAGTCGTAGTTAATGAGATGAATTAAATTGATTGCCATTTTGTTGTTGTTTGTGTTTCTTTTAACATAAATCAGTTTAGCCTGTTGCTTTTAAACCCAAATAAACGCGCTCAAGAACGTTTGTTCAACTTGAACTCTTGAAATATTCAATTTGAAAAATCTTATACTCAACTAAAATCTTTACACAAGTACACATATTATATAAACAACAAATATTTATTTTAAGCCTCACTTCACTGACTACGTATTTCCTGGAAATTTTAAACTACGACATCTTGGTTACAAATCGATGCTCTACACTGAAAAGACTCCGTGTAACATCTAATTTTAAAGCAAACTCAAAAACAAACTGAAGACATTAAAAAAATACGCATTTACACGAAAACAAAAACAATTATTAGAAAAGCAAATTACAAAACGAAAGCCAACCAAACAATCAACCATCGAAATGGTGGCAGTGGTGAGGTAGGCACCAATAAAACCTTTTATGACATCAACAGCTAGATATGATAATATAATATTACAACAAAAACATTATTTTTTTGTTAACCCTACAGAACCTTACTTTTTTTAGGTACGCATACAGATTAAACCTTTGTTTTTAGGTACGCATACAGATTAACAGCCTTCTTTGTTGTGTTATTTTTTCAGTATTAACATTTTTTTGAGATTTTTTTAGCTGAATTATTTACCGAGTATTCGTAGTACCCCTCCCTCTCTTACTTTAAAATTTAGTATAATCTGATCTTAACTTTTAGTTCAGAATTGGCACTCGACTAATTACAAAGAGCTTTCAAACTGAAACCTTTTTTAAAATATTTTTATTTCTGTTAAGCACAAAAAATATAAGAGACAAAACAAAAAAAAAAACACTGAATATTCGACGGGCTCAAAGTAACAAAACCAAAATTTTAAAGCTTAAATAAAGAAAAACAGAACACAATAAAAATAAAGTATTAATAACAACGACAATACTAACAACGAAAATACTAACAACAACAAATTTAAATAAGGTGATGCTGTGTTGAGGCTGTCTGTCGTTTCTTTTTTATAAAAATCTAGCAAAAACATTTTTTTGCGGCCCAACAGATTCATTACTTAAATAGACAAGAACGCGTTAAGAAGCTTTTTAAAAACATCGTCGTCGTCGTCGAATTTAAGTTTTTTCTTGACAAGATTTAAATTGTGTTGGATCTTTAAAAGTTGTAATTGGACATTCAGAAGAGTTGCAAGTGTACGAAGGAGTAAAGGAAGAACGTTAAATTGAACTTCAATTTAGAGGAAAGGATTATAAAGGAACTTCTCAAGGGAAGATTAACGTCAATGAACCACAGAGTTTGAAATAGAAAACCGAAACAAAAAACTTCTTCATCTAAGGATTCAAGGACTGGAAATAATCTTCAGATTCAGAGAGTTTCAACTTATCTTTGGTGAGGAATCGTTAGCAACTACTGTACAAAGGTGTTTAAAGTATCCAACCTCATCCTCACCAATTCCACTCTTCAATCAATATGCCCGGATTGTTCGTAGTTTTATTTTTGATTCTCGCTACTAACCTCAGCCCCTCTGAATGTTTTCTTCAACAAATGGCCGCCGGAATTGTCAACAACCTGCCCGACCCATTGGGTATACGTCACAATTTGCTCGTTCTTAATGAGGCGCGTAGCGGCAAAGTACAGGTAAGCGACCTCGATAACTATCGCAACATCTTCGTCTTGGTGCGTCACTGGGGACTGCGTTACTTTTACTCAAACATCGATGAAATCCTTGAAAATCAACGCATTCGTGGTAAACTCCAAGAAGTTGTTCCGGACACCGTTCGGTTTCCTTGTGATTTGACACATTTGCGCAGTGCACGGCCTCCTGTTTCAGTGCATCGCGTTCGTCCCGGTGACATCGACGTGATTGCTTCCCTCGGCGATTCGGTGACCGCTGGTAACGGTATAATATCCGAGAATATCGGCCAAATTATTAATGAATATCGGGGTATCTCATTTGCGGGAGGCGGCTATGGGACTTGGCGTCAGTTCCTCACACTACCCAACATACTGAAGGTTTTCAACCCTCAACTCTACGGTTATTCAACTTCCGATGGACTCACTGTGGATGAAAGTTCACGACTCAACATTGCCGAACCGATGATCATGTCACGCGATTTGCCGTTTCAAGTACGCATTCTAATCGATCGTATGCGTCGCGATCCACACGTCGACATGAAGCGTCACTGGAAGTTGTTAACCATTTTTCTGGGAAATAACGACCTCTGCTCGGATATGTGTCACTACGACGACGAGTCGGAGTTTCTGCAACGTCATGAGATGGATTTGCGCAAAAGTCTAGCTTTGTTGCGCGACAATGTGCCACGCCTAATTGTAAACCTAGTGCCACCGCCCAATATGGTTACCACTCTTATTCCCATGCGCAATCTGCCGTTACTCTGCCATGGAGTGCATTTGGTCGGTTGTCATTGCGTCTTCAGTGAACGCATCAAAGGCGAAAAACTAGACGCCGTCAACGATTTGATTATTCGTTGGCAGCAGGTTGAAAGGTATGTCGCCAGTTTGCCAGAGTTTCAAACGGAGGACTTCACCGTCATCTATCAGCCCTTCACCGCCAATGTTACGGTGCCCTCCCTGCCCAACGGCGACACCGATTTGCGTTACATGGCCATCGATTGCTTTCACTTCAGTCAGCGTGGACATGCGGCGATGGCGAACTCGTTGTGGAACAACATGTTGCAACCCATCGGCTCCAAAAAAGGCGATGACATAACGTTGGCCTTCGAGCGATTCGAATGCCCCTCAGCCAAACGTCCCTACATAACGACATGGAAAAATAGCCGAAATGGGATATAGCCGAAGTGGTGATTCTTCTTATTTAATGTGGTTAATAATTTTAAATGTGGTTTGTCTAAGTTTTGTTTGTAAAAATAAAGAAAATGTTTGATTTTAATATTGTTTTTGTAGTTTGAGTCCTTTTGGGGGCGTTTTGATGGTGTTTTGGGCAGTAGACACTCAGTAGTAGTTGAAAGACCCTTAATAGTTTCCATTTTAATTTCAACCATCAAATATACGCAAATTTTATTGTGGCAATTCTTTGGTTCTTTTGGAAAAACATAAAGGAACGGATAACTTTTGAAAAACCTTTGAACTAGAAAATGTAACATAAAATAATTAAAATTAAAAGCCTCTTAATTAAATATTTTGTATATAAGTTTTTCGTTTTTTGTACATTCTCAGAGTTTGTTGCTTATCCTTTGCATTTTTAATAAGTCCAAAAATAAAAGTGTCCTTCGTCTGTGATTGTGTCTAATTTTAAATTTATTAAATTAATAAAACATAAAACACACATGTGTTGGCTTATCGCGGAGTGTTTTCGTTGCCCACAAACACTTGCTCTCTGTCACTCTGCGTCTCTCTCTCTCTCTCTTTCTCTCTCTCTTGTTAGCATTGCATTAAATAAAAGGTTTCGTGCAGACATTCCACTCATTTTTCTATTTTATTTATAATTTTTAATTAATAAAAATAAATTAAATTTTTTTTCGTTTGCGGATGCGACGAATGAGGATGAAGCCTTATCGACGCATACCCCCAACATATATAAGAGAGAGAGATAGAGGGCAGAAGAGAGAGTGCTCTTTCACACACTGTCCCGTATTTTTTCACCTCCTGCCATTGCTGGGGTCATTCTCAGCCTGCATGTGATTGCAGAAAAAATATTACGCCCCAAAATGTATGCAACAAAAAAATTCACAATCCAAAAAATACCCGCAACACATTCACTTTGTTGAACGACGACCATCCACTACCACCTCTCGTCATGTTTCTCTTCTACTCGCGCTCTCACTCTTTCTCACTCACTCCTCGCACCGTCACGCCCCCCTACACTCCCCA
Organism: Myopa testacea; assembly: GCA_949629155.1. Taxonomy (NCBI): domain Eukaryota; kingdom Metazoa; phylum Arthropoda; class Insecta; order Diptera; family Conopidae; genus Myopa; species Myopa testacea. The sequence goes on from OX451347.1 coordinate 5,129,451, forward strand.
CCTCTGTTCAACGCTCTGCATATGAAAAACATTCATATTAAAAATGCACCGCTTGACGAAAAATATGAAGTGTCCGAAAAACAGGGATGCTTCTGTCGCTGTTGCTGCTACTACAATCGACCCCGCCGGTTGATACACACTCCTTCCACAGCCCCTTCCCTCACCCAATGGCACCGCCCTCATCCTTCCCCAGTCCTTGATTCTACATGCATACCATATATTGTCGTCCGCTTTTCGGACAATTTTTTATACGCTTTTTCGTTGATGGGCTGGTCACGAAAAAATATTCGGTGGGTCTCTATTTTGTTTTTGTTTTAAACCCGTTGCCATATGCATAAATATTGTTAGTAAAACAAAATGGGAAAAATTTAAATCCATTCTCCAAAAATAAAAAAACTGTCCCATCAACGGAAAAAGTCTCCTTCTCACACCACTTGAACGCTATCTTCCACGCTGCCGCATAAATCCTCAGCCAAATAAAATGAAATGAAAACCTGCCGCATCAGCGGGAAAAATAAATATAAATGTATAAAAAAATATCCACCGAACGACAGACAGACGGACCGACCGACCTCCACGGATACGGAAATGCTACTCAACAAAACGAATCAGAATCACAACAACAGGAATTGAAATCAGCGCAGCGCCACGCCACGCCGCCATAAACATCATATAATCATCGCTAAACCTCCCCTCCTCTCTCAAAAAAAAAAAATACAACCCCTAATAAAGCATAACCGACAGGAGCCACCAGATCCAGGGGACTGAAATGGTTCAGGATTAGTCGGAAAACTTTTCCTCAAACCTTTCGCGATAGAAATCGAGGGAAGACTGTAGTAGCATCACTCGTCATTTAAATTTAAAATGATTGCCAACAAAAGCATTGAGACACTGAGTCGTTTATCTCTTTCAATTATGTTGATCTTTGTTTGTATATCATCTTGTCTTCATTCATGCATGTTCATGGTGTGAGAATGAGTGTGTGAGTGAGTGTGAGAGTGAGTGTGTGAGTGAGTGTGAGAGTGAGTGTGTGATTGAGTGTTTCTTTGAGTGCGTGCAAACATACGAGTGTCTCAATAGTACTTTCGAAAAAGCATCAACAAAAATTAGCATCGCAAAAAAGGTAGGGTAAAAAAAAAAAATAAAAATCTATTGTAATAACGTATAAAATAACAATTTTGTAGAGGTGCAAATATATAAATAATTTTTCACTTTGCAGAAAACATACAAACGTACAAACATAACCAGATCTGTATGTGTTCAGCACTACATCCTTAAGCATCCTTTGCCACTTAAAAGAAAAGATTAAAAACCTAATAAAAATTTTATGTAAATAATGAATTCTCTTCAAAAACGTTTTAATATTTTTAGTATTGCATTTTTGAACTGAAGCTATAAACCAGAAAGAGCTCTTCATATACCCTACATCCTGTACTTCGATATTCGTTCTACTGTAATCGAGTTTTATTCCATTAGTGGGTGGACTAAGCCCATTTTTTGGGCTATATTTTGGTCTGAGACGATGGACTCGTGAATTGAGCTATAAGCTTGGATGAATTTCTAACTTAAATAGTCAATATTTCGATGTTTAAATATTTTATGAAATTTGAAGAATGTATTTACTACATGTAATCTATAATAGTATATTATCTTTTCCCTTTATATTTATTATTTTATTATTATTATATAATACTTGAAAGGGAACATTTTCACATACCCACATCTTAACTTTTTGATTAGATATTCTCATAGGTATTAATTTCATAAAATTAAAAGGAAAACAAAATGAATGAAGTATTTTGAAGCATCTTCTCTCAACCGCATTTAATTCTTTTATTTCCTGCTCGAGATAAAGACACGATATGGTTGCAAATATTTAAGGATAATTATTAATTTATTACGCACTCCAAAAAAGAAAACAGGCAGGCGGAATCATAAAAGCGGAAAATTGTTCTTCTGCATCCCGAAATGGACTCGAAGGTCCATTTTTACTGGTTATGATTTCAACACGATCATCCCCAAAATGATAGCCGCCAACAGCAACAACAATAACGAAATATGAGGGCCAATGCAGAGAGGGAGAGAGAGAGAGGCCGTGAAACTCAAACCACATCTCAGCAAATTGGATTTTTATCCGAAGACCGGACAGGAGCAGAAACAGTAGCAGCAGCAGAAGCGGCGGGAGACGATGTCCGCGTTGGGATAAAAAGGACAGCAAACAAACGGATGCTGGGGAAAGGGGGCGTAGAGGTAAAAAGGAAACAAAAAAAAAATCACGACAAAAATTTTAAATCAGTCTAAAAAAACAAAAAAATCAACAGAAAAAAAAACCAAACCAACTCCGGCAAATCTCGTTCAAAGCAACCCCGTCTTATGTGGGTGGGGGGGGGGGGGGGGGGGGGGGGGTGGTGGAAGAGTTGTGGTGGAGTGGGTGAGAAGAGGTGTGGAGGAGTGGGTGAGAAGAGGTGTGGAGGAGTGGGTGAGTAGAGGTGTGGTGTGGTGAAAGGAGGTGAGTTTGAAGGAAGCGCAAAAGTGGGTTTCAGTGCGTTGGAAAAAAGAACGAAGATAGAAATGATGGAAAACAACGCAACGCATATCATAAAGCAAACAAATAAAATGGGAATTTTTATTTGGCTAAAAAAAAGAAGCCGTACTAGTTTTACGGCAGCAGGAGTAGAAGAAGAAGAAGAATAAGTGGAGGATGATGGAGCAGCAGGAGCAAAAGCATTGCTAAGCAACACGAGCGAGCAAACAGACAAATAAACAAACAGACAAACAAACAGACAACCAAACAAACAACTAGACAAACAAACACGCAGGAAAATCTACACAACAACAATAACAAACCTAGAATGAAACCTAGAAACAACAACAACATATGGCAGCATTAACGAAAGCAGCAGCAGCGCTACTTCGCACATCCTTCGCTTCGCTGCTTCGCACACCAAAAACCCAACCAAACAGGAGGATGACGAAGTAGAAGACGAAGAACAAAAAACGCACTTAATCGAAATAAAGTGAAAATAAAAAAACCCCAAAAAAGATACGCATACGAATCAATGGAATGAAATGTAAAACGTTAGCAGGAGGAAGAGATAAAAGCTAAAGCAAATCATATCGATAGAAGAAGAAGAAAGATTGAAAAAAAATCACAAAAATAAAACCCCCAGAGAAATGATTAGAAAAAAGGAATATTCCATTCAACAGCAAAAATATTGCACACGAATGTGGTGAGTAAAGGTGAATAAGGAGGGGAGGGGGGACTGAGGAAGAGTATTCCCCTTACCGAGTGTAGGGTGTCTGATAACCGGGAGCTAGAAAAAAAGAACGGCATCCGAACTGAGGATGATGATGGTGATGATGATGATAATGTTGATGTTGATGTTGATGGTGATGATGCTGGTGATGATGATTTTGATGATTATACGACTGTGGTGTTAATGATGATGATGTTGATTGTGATGATGTTTATGATGTACTCGCGATGATTGGTTGATTCGTGGCATGTGACATGGGCCAACAGATCGGAGCGAGTGAGTCCCGGCCTCAAGAGACTTAGTCTGATATTGGCCCATGTCAACCTTAGAAAACTTCATATGATGCGTTCCTTCAGAAACCCTCTGTTCAATGAAGCATCTCGCTGATTCGTGGAAAGGATTCTTGGTTGAATTGGCAACCGTAGAAATTGAAAAAAAAATATGACAACCGCGGCCAGTTTGACGCTGAATCATGGGCTCAGTAAGAAAAAACGTCCGTCCATTCGTTATTTTTGAGTACTGAGATGGCGATGGTGTTTTTTGGTTTTTTTTTATAAACACAAATACTGTTGTTGTTGTTGTTGCTGCCGCTGTTTGGTCTGTGTCAAAGCGCTTCCACTTCCGCTTCCTTTCTTTGGCATGAGAAACGTGCTCATCGCCGTGTCCTGTTTTGACGTTAAACCGTGGGGGGGAAAAAACAACAACACCATCACCAAAAAACAACAACAATGCGAAAAATAAAATTCTTTATTTTTGTTTTTTTCCCCTCATAGGATTTTGAATTTTTCTCGCTACACTTCTAGACATGTGACGCGACGTCGCGACGTGGTTCGAGGGACAGCGAAACGGTCGCGGGGGTCGCGCGTAGTCGTCGACGTTGTCGCGTAGTCGCTGCGATGAAATGCAGCGAGTTTTGTTATGGAGCCCGTTGGCGTTACAAGGGGAGGACCACCACGGGGGTGGTGGTGGGGATAGCAGAAAAAAATTTCAATGAGCTGATGTTGTTCTTGTATTTGTTTTTATTTTTGTGTCTATTTTTAAAAAACAAAATGGGTTATCAACCAACAAAGCGTCACGAGGAAAGCACTGTGGAGCACTCTACAGTTACAGGGGAGGTCGACTTGCAAAGGTGCCGAAGTGGGAGGGGAGGGGGCGGCTGGGGAGACTAGCGTCCGGATGTTACGATGCTTGAATAAATTTCGCAATCATTTTTGTACTCTTTCACTTGCTGTTGTTGTTTTCGGTGTTTTTGACATTTTTGGTGCTGTCGCGCTTTTCGCGTTGGTGATGGATAATGGAAATGCTTTTGACGGATGGTTAGTAGAACAGAGTTCAAATTTTAGTAACAACAACAACAATACAAACACACACCCACACAACTTTGAACAACCTGAGTTGGATTTGTGAAACAGACAAACAAACAAACAGACAGACACACAAAATGACAGTCAATAAATATATATAAACGATATGTGAATTTTTGACCTCGTATTCTATCGAGTGCTTCCTTTAAAAGCAATCGAAAAAACCCGTTGTAATGCTCAAAATGGCGACTCTATCTCTTTACAAAAAAGTATAGAATTCGTATGGAATTCACAGAGACTTCTTTTTATTCTTAAAACCCATTAAAAAATAATAAAATAGAAATATTGTATAAATTTATAATAAAATACAGTTCTTTTTATGTAGTGTATTTTTGTCTGTATTTGCATCTGCTAAAAAATTCTCCATAGGAGGGGACCTATTTTGTCTCCTATGGGGACCGTATTTGTTATTATGATGTTTATTCATCTTAAAATCATCTCAGTAATTGACACTGACGTTTGTTACTGGGTTGTTTTTCTTATGAAGACTTTGGATCTGATGTTTCACTATCCTGATATTCAGAACTCCTCTTTTTTTAGTGTTTTTCTAACTTTTTCTAAATTCTGATTTCTTATTTCTTTCTCTGAATTTTTGGTATGCTTTTAATGTTTCTCCCCCTCCCCGCCACTCTTTCTTTTTTCTCTTCCCTTTTTTCTTCCTTCTTTTCGAAAATTTTTCAGAAGAGAAAATAAATTTTTTTATTGTACGCAATTTAAAGGAAAAGAAAAAATTGATTGAAAACATACAAAAAATTTATGAAAGAACATAAAGAAAAAACAAAAAGTGAAGGAACACAAAAAGTGAAGGAGCACAAAAACTGAAGGAAAACCAAAAAAGATAAAGCGAAGAACGCAAATAAAACCAAACGAGAAGATGTTACATGATGTTCTTGTTACAATCCATTCAAAGAAAACAACAAACATTTTTGCAGCCTGTAAAAAATAAAGCTAATTAGATTTTCAATCCATGTTTATTTTCTTAATTTTTATTTTCGGTAGTTTTGTGTTTTTGTAGTTTTATGTTTTTGTTGTTTTATGTTTTTGTTGTTTTGTGTTTTTGTTGTTTTATGTTTTTGTAGTTTTGTGTTTTTGTTGTTTTATTTTCTGTTCTGTGCTTTCGACCATTTCGTGTTTTTTTCTTACCATTTTTTCTATTACTACTACTAGTATTTCTACTCGTACGCAGTTTGTATTTGCTTTTGCTATTGCATACTATTTTTCATTGCTCTCCTCTCATTTCATCGTCCTTTCGTTCGTTCAATATATCAATCTTTCATAAACAATTCTTTCAGTCACTGATTCTGCTTCTGTGATGCCTCGGTTCTGATGTCCTCTGGGCTGGTCTGATGCCTTCCATTTCTACACATTTTGTTGTTGCATGTACGAAACCTGTTAGCTTGGTGTAGTTTTTGTTGTTGTAGTTGTTAGGCGAAAAAAAAAACAAATGTTCGGAAAAAAGTTGCATGGTTCGATGATTTCCGAACTTCGAGTGGTTTTAAAAGTTCATTTAAATTATTCGAAAAATAAAAATATTAAAAAAGAGTTCAAAAGAAGTTCAATAAAAGCATAAATAAAAAAATATCAATAAAACTATTTAATTAATTTAATTAAATTATTTAAAATACATATTGAAATATAACAATATGAAATCATTTAAAATTTTAAAATTTTCTTTTTACTTCTTTTCTTTTTTCTTTTTTATTTATTTTAAATTAAAACTTTTAATTAAAAAGCCATCTAAATGAAAAGATAAATCATTATACACATGTACTTATGTAATTTTTATACCGAGTTGTATATTTATTTTTTTTTCTATTTTAATCTATCAATTTTTTATACATAATATAATATATCGTATGTGTGCATTTTACTATTGTGTAAATTGTATTTGTTGTGTGCGAATGAATGATAAAATATACATTACCAAGGGAAAAAAATATCCTTTCCAGTTGCGGATATATTTTTTTAAATACTTTTTCAATTCTGATTTCTTTACACTCTCCCATTTGTTGTGGTTGTTTGTTGTCTCTTTTTTTGTTAAATTTGTTGTTGATATCTGTCACAAAACTCACACTCATCGGAATGGCACCGTCATCATCCTTCTTACCTCCCCTCTCAATGTTCCATTAAAATTGTACCGTCCCACAGACGTTCGTATACCTCGCTGCCTCACCTTTATAAAAATTGCCAAGAAACGGGATAAACAATCGTTCGTAAATTCGTTGCTACTCTTTCTCTATCATCATCGATATCATCATCATCATCACCGTCCTCATCACCATCATCCTCATCATCATCAACATCATCATCCTCATCATCCTTCCTGCTCTCACACATTCATCCATTCCGACTCTTTATTGCATGCGTTACGTACTGGAACAACAACAACAACGACTAACGGTACCGAGCTCGGTGGGACTGCCAGTTCCAGTACAACAACAACAATCAACATCGCCATCAACATGACGAAAAGAACAGCAACAACAACAGCATCAACATCTGACTGATCGATTATACAGCCAAACAAACGGAATAAAGAAGAAAAAACGCTTCTGATTGGCACCCAGCTTTTCCGATGTGTGGATGAAACATACGGAAACAAATGGAAACAAAAAGAACAGCGGCAAGAGAGAAGCTTTGCTTATCTCTCGTCCTGTTTTAATGTTTGTCGAATGATATTTCTGGGTGCTTCTACTCTCCTCTCCTCCTCCTGGGTTGTGAGTGTTAATTATAGAAACAACAATAGCAACAACAACCTCAACAACCTGGTGATGAAAAGGTTTCTACTCACATTTTTAATCTTAAGTGACTGAAGTGACATTGTCATTTGTTTGTTCGAATAGGTTTCATTTAAGGATAATATTATATCTGTTGTATTCGATCCTGAAATTCTGATTTTTTCTCCAAAATCTGCTTTGTGATATAAATCACTGGAAACTATATTAAATACCTGAAGATAAAAAATGGAACAAGTTTTCTTTTAGACTGGTTAAAACATCAAAATATGTACTTACTTTTCCCCAAAATCTAGCTCTCTTTATGGTGTCTTTATCACATCTCTCTTTTTCCACTCTCTTTCGGAAAGATCCCCATCTTCTTTATAGAAAGTTTTTTTCTATCGTCGTCAATGATTAATTACTTGTCACGATTTTTAAACTTTCAACAGCTCGTGTTAATGTAATTGCTAAGCAGCATTAAAGCAATACAACGTGTCCTCTACTCACTTACGCTCTTTTTACTCTTTCCACTCCTCTTTCCGGTCCCCTCTTCTCCTCATGTATTCCCAATCATCAACTTAATTTCTATTCCTCGGATAGTCTCAAGTTGTGGCTACGATTCATTTATCCTTCGCTCTTCGCTTCCTATCTCCCTCTCAATCTCCCCTTCTTCTCCCCCTCTCGCTCTCTCCTTCCTCTCTATTCTATATGAACCTATCAGGCATGATTGTTTGTTGTTATTGCTTTTGCCGTTACTTTGTCCATTTCGATAGAACTACGTACCACGGGATCAAAAACAGCTGCATCTGTAGTTGCCATAAATTCTGAACGCTGAATTCTTACCTTCTCGTTTTCTTTTTTCTATTGCATACTTCTTGGCGCATACGAATAGCAGCCTTGGTCAAAAGTGCGTGCATAATAGGCAACCAAAGCAAGTAAACAACCAGACTATTCACATTATGCAACCGAGAAGAGAGATAGAGGTAGAGTGTGAGAGAGTGAGAAAGAGATAGCGTGGGAATGAGAACGAGTGGTTGCTCTGTGAGGATTTTAACGTCAACTGTTCAGTGCCCGATACTACACGATGTCCACGATGCACGGTACTACAACAACAACAAAACAATAACAACAACAACAACAACAGAACAACATTATCAGTTATACCGTTCATTGAACGCGAACTATTTTGCTATCGTATAATAAGCAAAATTGTGATTCAAGTTGATGATGTGTGTGCTTGCGAATTTTCGTAGTTAGTACTACTATGAGTAGTAGTTGCAGTGTAGGTTACAGAAGAAGGACGGAATGAAGGATGGATGGAAGGAGGGCGGAAGGACGAAGGGACTCACTACAAAATCGTGTTTCATTTCGCTCAATTTTGGTGGAAATTCGGAAAAACTGTTCGCATTCCTTCTGCGTCTCTTCCTTTCTCTCCTTCTTCATCCTAAATTTTATGTATTGCATTGTGTTCTATTCCGTAGTTTTTACTTGAATTTTCGCAATTTAAATTCAACATATTTCATCGAAGTTTTATAAAATTATTCAGCTTTTAAAACTTCTGGTTGCTTTTTAAAATTTGTCCGAAATTTTTATCCAAAATTAAATTTGTTCATTAAATTTTAAACGAATCTTAAGAATTCTGAAATCTAAACGAATTCTAATAAAGAACACAATTTTGTTATTTCAATTATAAATCATAATAATAATACTAATAATAATACTAATAATGATACTAATAATAATAACAATAATAATACAAAATTAATTCATTAAAAAAGCGGTGTTTCTCAAACTATTCGAAAGCGTGCATGCGCATTTTTCGGTTTTTCATTTAAATATTTAATAAAAGCGTACAAGTTTTCATGCATAACATTTTTCAAACGGAAAAAGGAGTCAGAGCGAAAGAGAACGAGAGATAGAAAGAATAGAACAAAATTGTGGAAAATCCATATGCTTGGCGTGATAATTATATAGAATTTAGCAATAATGCGTTATTGTTGGGGCACTAAAATCGGTAACTTCGAGTGCAACCAATCAACGGACAACGAATAACAGCAACAACATCGAATAAAATAATAACAACAAAAATAACAAAACCAATAATAAAATTCATAGCAACTGAAAATAATTATAATGATAATGATAATAATAACAACAGCGTCAACTGCTAATACAAATAAAATACAATACAACAACAACAAATACTAATACTACTACTACAAACTCATCTACAACAACAACACCATCAACAACAACATTAACATCAACATAAGCTTACAACATCCGCAGAGTCTATAACAACAACAACAACAACAACAACGGCAGAAGCAGCAGCAACAAACTCAAAAACAACGAAATTCGCAATTACAACAACAGCACAATAAATGCAATAACAATAACAACGGCACATAATAAAGCAACAAACATCATCATCTGCAGCAACAATATAATCATCATCATAGTCATCATCGTCGTCATAAACTTCATCAGCAACAACAACAATGTTTTCAATATCGAAAGCATTGTGGAGAACAACAAAAACAAATAATGTTATCAACTTCTACTCTCAGTTCTGAGTGCCTACATTCTTCTCCTCTCCCATCCCGCTCTTCAGCCGTCCTTCCCGAACACCTCCTCCACAACCACCCTCCTCATGAAAGCAACAACAAAAATCATTGAATGCGGCACCATTGAATCGGCGAAAACGTATGCTCTTTGGCAACGTTTGCAGTGTTGCTATGTTGTTGTTGTAGTAGTGGTGGTTGTTGTTGTTGTAGTAGTGGTGGTTGTTGTTGTTGCTGTTATTATTGTTGTTGCTGTTATTATTGTTGTTGCTGTTATTATTGTTGTTGCTATTATTGTTGTTGCTATTATTGTTGTTGCTTTATTATTGTTGTTATTATTGTTGTTCTTGTTGTTGTCACCATCCCATTCTGTCCTCATCCTGTCCCAATCCTGTGTTGTTTTGAGGTTGTTGGCGCTGCTGTTGTTGTTGTTTTTTTTTTCTAAATTGTATTGAAAACTATTGGCAACTCGAACGGCACGCCGCGGCGCGTTCGGCACAAGAAAAACGAATTTTGCATTTATATTTTATTCATAAAACGCAACGCGAAAGCAAACAGAATCGCAAATACAAACAAACACCCTTTCAAATACACTCCACTAACCCATCGAACCTCCCACCCACTAACGCACTCCTCTCCTCACCAATCTACCAACCGATCCACTGATGGTGGGTGAGGCAGTGAGGTTTCTTTCCATTCCAATTCCATGCACTTGCACATCATCAATATATTCGTATGAAGAACTACAACAAAAAAGTGGGGGGTTTGAGTTGGTGAGAAGGGAAGGGAAGGGATGATGATGGTCGGATGAACGTACAATACATACCACTGTATTTATGCATGTGTATATTATGTGTGTGTGTGTGTATTTTTGTGTGCGTGATTTTGTGTATGTTTTTAAACGATAACAATTTCTATAGCCTACTTTTAGGCGTTCGGTTTCGCCACCACGAATTCTCCTCTATACAAGTGTACTGTATTAAGAATGGATGGAGAGTGCAAAACAAGGATGCGAAGAGAAAGAAGGAGGAGAAAGAGTGAGAGACTGTTTGAAAGAGAGTTAAGCGTAGAAGGGAAGAGAAGCACCGAACGCGCGACTGATTCAATGACGCCGGAAATGACAAAAATGCACTTACAGTCAGCCATATTAAAATTTTAAATTAGTTGTTGTTTGATTTCAATTGTTGTTGTTTTTATTTTTATTGTTGGTTTCGTGGGTTGTGTGTGTTTGCGATATCAACGCTTTGAAGTGTGGCTCGGGCGTTGAAAAATTAAAACCTGGTCTGAATAGAATGTTTTTCAGTGAGCAGAGATCGAGAATTAATGGAGGGTTTGAGTAGGGTAGGGATTTAAAGTGTGTCTATAGCGAAAAAAGAAAAGGATTTCATTTCATGCAGTTTTTCAACTGCTTAGTATATTCTATACTTTCTTATATCCCTTCAATTTAACGGTTTTTTATCTATGTTTGTATTATATACAGACATGTCACACATCAAACTATTATAATGCAACAACCAGGTTGATTGGTTGTTCGTTCAGCTCTTTCCGTTTCCGTTTGACGTTTCCTTCTCATCTTGACGACCCTTATCTACGCTTATATATATCTATCTATCTCTCTCATTTATCATTTTACTTTTGTTCGATATTTTTTGTTTTGCTTCTATTTTTATTCTTTGTTGTGTTATCTTTTTTCAAATTTAAATCACACTCTGAATCATCGAACAAAACTGTCAAAAGTCTTGTTTTGTCTTATTATTTTTTAAATGAACAACATCAACATTGCATGATGACACATAATTGAATTACAGTCGTCTCTTGATTGACTGACTCTTTGACTATTTAATACAATTTATATAGATATCGATTGAAATTGTCTGTTTTACATTTTTTATTCAGTTTCATTCACAGTTGATTCGATTTTCAGTCATTTAAACCAAGAGACCATATAAAAAAAGCATGAATAACATTATACAGAGTTTCACAATAAATTGTCACATTTATTTTATGACAATTTAAATAAAAATAGTTATAGTTTAAAAATATCTATTTGATTAAAGAAAGTTTTAAAATTTAAGGAAATAATATTGTATATTAATAATAATAATAATTGATAGAGTGATATTATTATATTATACAGTGGATAGTCCGGAGAATTCGAAATGCCACTGAATTTTCCACCCATTTTTTGTTGAAACCTCTTTTCAAGAAGTAGAATCGGTAGAGAATCTATAGAAACTTTTTGGACAATGCTGATTAAATTCATTGATTAACTTCGTTAAATTGTTGTGAAGGTTTTCTAAGTTGTTGTTGTTGTTGTGGTACTAGTATTTGTTTTCTTAATGTTTTAGTCAACAACTAACAGCACGAGAATGTTAAAAAAGTTCACTGTTAATTATTTGTTTAATAGACAAAGCATTTGTTTTCTTTTTTGTAGTTTGCATTTCATTTAATGGAAATCTATTGAGATGCAGATAGCACTTGTTTTTGTATATTGTATTGGTTTTCGATTGTTGTTGTTAAGCGCTGTTTGTATTGGTCTTTGTTGTTGTTGTTGTTGATGGTATTGTTGTTGATTTATCACTATTTATCGCCGTTGAAACTTGAAACAATTTCTTTTCGACTGACATGCAACTAATTAGATTTTAGTGCAAATATTTACAAATGTGAAAATAAATGCATTTGCTAATGCAAACATACAAAAGCACAGACAGACACACATATACTCCCATATATATTATGTATGTGTGTGTGTATGTATGTGTGTATGTTTGTATGTCTGTGTGTATGTATGTATGTGCATTTAACAAGCTAATTACGCATGCATTACTTAGTGGCGTGAGAGTACGTGGCAGGCATTTCTTCTCAATGCTCAGTTCAGTTACGTTGCATATACGTTACGTTGAGTTACATTAGATTACATTACGTTACGTCGTATTTTACATTTTGTGGACAGGAAATTAAGTTTGTTCGGAAACGCATAAATAAGTTATTTTTGCGTAAACGCGGAGTTGGAAAAATGAGCCGCTCGCTACTGCTGCTGCTGCTGCTGGTGGGAAATGAGCAGAAAAGAAGAAGAAGACAACAACAACAAATGCAATTGAATGCGATTGCTTGCTTCCGTATTTTACTCTGGTTTGTGAGTCTGTGTGAGTGTGTATACTTAAGTGTGTGCGTGTGTTTGTGTGTCACACTTGGAACCTGCCAAAGGTTGCATTTGCATTTGCATATTTTATTCGTGGCATTTAATTATTGCATTTGTAAATGTTGTGTGGCGGCGCGATGGCTGTGTGGTTGTCATTGTTGTTGCTATTGTTGCAGTTGAGGATTTTCTCTGTTGATATATCCTTCTCTTTCGCTCTCTATCGCTCTGTCTTCCTCTCTCTCTTCCTCTCTCTCTTCCTCTCTCTCTTCCTCTCTCTCTTCTTTCTCTCTCCCTCTCTTTCTCTCCCTCTCTTCCTCTCTCTCTCTCTTTTTTCTCTCTCCCTCTCTTTGTCTTTCTCTAGCTCCCTCTCACTACCGTTGTTGATCCTGTTGTTGTTCTTTATTATTATTTTATTATTAAATAGTATTATTATTACTGTTGTTGTTGTTGTTTTTGCTGGGTGACACTGTTGTTGTTGTTGGTGTTGTTATTCTAATGTTTTACTAGTACAGTTGTGCGTTCTTCTGCTTGTTGTTGTTTATTATTATTATTATTAAAGCTTATTTTATTGCTGTTATTTTGATGTTGTTGTTATTGTGTTATTATTATTTTGTTGTTGTTAGTTTTCTTGTTGTTGTTTTAAGTTGTGGTTATTATTATTATTGTTGTTGTTGTTTTCTGTTTGTTTCCAGGACGTATTATTTTAGTCGCTTTATTTGATGATATTTTTGCGTACAAATCCGCAGCATCCACGCCTCCCCCCCCCCAACCCTCCCTCCGTCGTTGTTTATAAAATTTTAATTATTTGATTCTGTTGCTTTTGAAGCTTTTGTTGGCCTCGTAAAATTTTAGTTTTATCGCCCCAAAAAAGAAGAAAAAAAAAACGAAAATAATTTCTAGTTTCATAAAATGTAAATTATTAGATTTAATTAATATTTATTGCTTTATTATTTCATATTTTCATTGGTTGTTCGAAGCGTTCGGTCGAGCTTATAAAATGTATTATTTTGAAATTAAAATACATTATTATTTATTATTATTCAGTTTTTTTCTATAACTGCTATACGATGATATACAATTGTTTGTATGTATGTCTAAATGTGTTCATGACATGTTTGTGGGAAATGAAATTTTAATATTATAATAATACAAACGCATATAAATACATATAAACTCTGTTTTCATTGTGAAAATATTGTAATTAAGTTTTTTTTCATCTTTCGTTCTACTCGATTACGTTCACGTAATTTATTTGATATAATTTATGGTCAAAAGAATGGAAACAAATGAAATACATGCTGATAAATAAATCTAATGCAATTGTTTAAAAAATTATTCGGGAAATTAAAAATTCTCAATTTCACAATTCTTCAAATAATAAACATAAAAACACTTTAAATAATAAATCCATAGGATTAAATATAATGCAATAAATATATTAAATTATTTTAAATTAGATTCAAATGTGATTTAAATTAAATTTGATGTGATTAAAATTTCATGTGCCAGGCTCTGGACTACGATGCCGAAGTCCAACAGCAGGACATACCGCAGGCGATTCAGCTGCTCGGCGAAATGAACAGCAACGTGAAGCAGGTCACGGATCTGGTCGAGGGCATGTTGCAGCGCGTCAAACGCGGCGAACTCACCACAGAGTACGGACTCAGCTTCCTGGAGGTCAAGTACCACATGCTGCTGGACTACTTGATAAACCTCACCTACGTCGTGTTGCGAAAGTGTTCCGGTGAGTGACAGCGAAACAAAAGATTCGCCGTTGGATTTCATTTCTTGTTACTTCTTGACCTCCTCCCCCTCCTTTTGACAGGCGAGACCATTGAAGGTGATCCCTCCATCGAACGTTTGATTGAGATACGTACGGTGCTGGAGAAAATCCGACCCATCGACTATAAGCTACGCTATCAGATCGATAAACTGGTGAAGACGGCCACAACGGGAGTGTCCAGTGTTTCGGATCCGATATTGTACAAGGTTAGTGATGCATTTCGAAGAAAAAAAAGAGGTGGACCAAATGGTTTTTTGTTTTTCGGTGTCCCTTTAGCCAAATCCAGACAATATGTTGACCAACACTGGTGCCGACGGTGATGAGGACGTTGCTGATGGCGATGAAGACGGTGAAGATTCTGATTCTGCATCGGAAAGTGAGAGCGACGAAGAAGACGATGATGAGGTTGATGCGCCCATGAAGAAACCGAAGGTCGGTGCCACCGCCAATAAGTCGGCGACCAAGAGTGGGCTCTACGTGCCGCCAAAAATCAAACCTGTCTACTACGATGGCGATGAGAAGCCGCTGGAGAAGGATAAGAAACTTTTCGAACGAGCAAAAAAACGTGCCATCACGTAAGTGGGAGCAAAGAGAGGGAGAGCGATCGATGGGGATAACGGAGGGAGACAGAAGTGCGGAAAGTATGACGGAGAGAGAGATGGGAGAGGGAAATACCAATGAGAAGAGAGAGATGAGGGAGAGAGATCGGAAAGGCTGGTATGAGGGTCATGAAAAAGTTAGGAGGGAGAAGAAAGAGTTACGAGAGAGATGATGGAGAGAGAGAGGGTTGGAATAGAGAGGTAGGGTACAGAGTCATGAGTGAGAGAAGGAGATGAGAGAAAGAGAGAGAAAGCGATGATGGAGAGAGAATGAAAATGATAGAGAGTTATGAAAAAATAGGAAAGAAAGATGAATTGAGTCATGAGAGAGAGTAGGAGATGTTGGAGGGAGGGATACAAAAGAGAACGAGACATAATAGAAAAGAGAGATTGAAATGGGGTCGATGAAATGGAGAAGAAAGGTAAAATTATTAATTTTTTTTATTATATTATTTTCCTGCAGCTCTTCCATGTTGCAAGACCTCAAGGAGGAATACTTGGATGCACCCACTGAAATATCGTCCGGTTCTCGTGCTCAACAAATAATATCGAAAGCGCAGAAGGAGAAGGAGGAGTATGAGGAGACCTACTTGACACGCCTCCCCGTGACCAAAGCGGAGAAGCATCGCCAACGCAAGCTGACGACTTTGGGTGAGTGTGGGTGATAAGAAATGAAAAAAGGCTCTAAAAAACCAAAAAAAGAGAGGTGAAAGCGTCAAAATGAATCCATTCAAGGACCTTTTGTTGATTTTATTAGTTTATTCAATCATTCAAGCAGTTTTTAACTTTCTTCTCCTAATTCTTCTGCTTTAGGTACCCTCGGCGATGAGATTCTTGGCGACATCCGTCGTGAGAGCGGCACCACCAGCAGCAGCAGCAAAAAGCGCAAAATGAAGAGTGGAAAAGGCAAGAAACGAGGAGGAAAAAAGCGAAAATTCCACTAAAAAAGAAAACCAATAAAAAAAGAACGTAACAAAAAAGGTCTACAAAATAACTAAGGAAAAAATAAATAAATAAGAAGCGTAAATAAAACGCTAAAATAATAGTTTTTTTTATACTTTATTATTTTTTCCTTTCTTTCTTCTAAAACATCTAAAACAAGTGAATGTTTTTTATAAAAGCCTGGAATCAGAAGTGTAAAAATAGTAATGAAAGATGGATACATAAAAAAAGTAATGAAAGACAACCACAAAAAGAAATAACGGAAAACGCGATTAATGAATAAAGATGCGTGGAAGAAATACATCAATGATGATGAATTAAAGAAGGATGATGAAAAATTAATGGATGATGATGGATATCAAATGATAAGGATTTCTTTTGAAGAAAATGAGCTCATTTAGTTATTTACTAATGAGTTTAATAGTAAGCTTTTTAATTACTAATTTCAAAATATAGACAAATAATATTAAGTTGATATGAATTTTGTTTCTGTTAAAATAATTCCAATTAAGTTTCTACTTTTATTACTTTTTCTTGATGATTTTAATTCACTTACGTTGCTTGGGAGCCCCCCCCCCCCATTCTCCCACTACTACACTCCCTAACGCTTAGTTTAAGATGTTTTCTTCAGTTTAACACATGTTCTTCCAATTTCTTATTTTTGGGTTATATTAAAATCTTTTTAATTGAAGAAAATATTGTTTATTATTGATTAAAGTTGAACGTTTATACTTATATACTTTATATATATTATAATTAACTGCTAATTTCGAAACTTCTCTAGCTTCTTAACTATTGATTAATTAATTAATTAATTAGTTTCATTTTGTACTTTATAAAAATATAATTGATACATAAATAATTATAATTAAAAGATTATATTTTTTTTTATTATAAATAAAATGGTTCTAAATAAAAGTTTTTATTACAAAAGTTTTGTTTGTTGTTTTATTTTTATATAGAAAAAATATGTGTATTGTTATTATTTTTATATTAAAAAATATCTTTATTGTTATTACTTTTGTAGCTTTATTTGCTATTTTTATAGTTTACAAAATTGTTTAATTATGTATATTATATTTGTATATTTTACGAAGGTTTTAAGAAGGTTTTGTAGGTTTTTATATTGTATAAATTTAATTGGTTGAAAGACAATAATTTGGCGATTTAATTTCAAAAGACTTCAAATTTATAATACAATTTTACAAAATTCGATGAACTTTTAGATCCGAAGCAGATGAGAATGATTCTTATCGTCATTTGATGTACTGAATCCGAAGAATCCTTCTGAATGTCAAGATTCGTGCTGGTTTTCGAGTTCTCTCATGGTGACAGCTGTAGCAACTGCCCATCGACGGTACATCGTCTCAAATTATAATATACAAAATCATATACTAAAATTAAAGGAGTATTTGTTGGACCTGATATTCGAAAATGAATGACCGACGGAGACTTTACAGCGCGTTATTATTTTCGCCCGATGGTCATAATTTTAAAGTTCTGTCCGCAGCTTTTTTGATAATCCCAAACCCTCGGATTCCAAGCAAATACTCGTCAATTTGTTGCAAAATTCTACAAGATTTTTTATCTTGGAGCCAAGATTAGTCTATCAATATTCATTTTCTGCATCAAGATCATTTCTATCATTGATTTTTTCCATCAATCGAGAATCGAAAGACGATACCAAAGATTTTGGAACTACTGTTGGGAGTTTATTGTGTGAACCGGATCCCAGACAATACAAACGACTCCGGTCAATCGCTTTCCATTTCTAATTTATCGCTTTTAATCGAATAATTGATTTCAATGATAACTTATTTAAATGATTATGAGTTATTCTTAGTATTTAAAACTTCATTTCATTATTATGGTGGTTATTTCTCAGAGTTTCTATATTAAATTCAAATTATAATAAATACAAAAAACATAAATACTCGCAATAAACTGCATTAATTTTCGAAATACAAAAATATTTATTATCAAGTAAAATTTTTTGAAATTTTCTTTCTTTTAATAAACAAATTAAAAAAAAATTAAATGAATTGATTTTCTATTGAGTGCAATAATAATAATAAAAACTTTAATAATATTAAGTATTTCTTTATTTTAAACAAATATTTTAATTTAATACCATTTTTAAACGTGTCTAATTTTTACTCAAAAAAATACACATGTAAAAATTTATAATTTAGGCAACAAAAATGAAGAAAAAAAATTTGATATGAAAAAAAAAGAAAAACGAAAATTAAAATGAAAATTATGAGAAAAATTTAGGAGTTGTTTTTAGGAGTAAAATTTGAAAATTCAAAAACAGTTTCAACATAAAAGAAGAAAAGATAACTAAATTAAACGGATTTCAAGAAAATTTGAATTAAATTTAATTTCGAATTTTACTAAAGAAAATTATTTAATCTTTAGTTTCGAATATAAATAAATCAAAATTTCAAACAATACAAAATCACAAACACACAAAAATGCAGTTTAAATAAAAAAAGAAACAACAACACAAAAAAAATATAAGAAGAAGAAGCAGAAGAAAGAGTGTAAAGAAGAAGAAGAGGAACCTTAAATTTGAAACTTTCAAAACTAGATCACAAAAACAGTTGCCTTAAAATTATTATTAAAAAACCAAAGCAAACAAACAAATAAACAAAAAAAAAAAACTACAAACAAAATAAATAAACCACAAAAAAGCAAAAACTATTAAAGTTCAACAAAATTACAGCAAAAATTACAACAAAAGTTTGAAGAACAAAAGTTACAAGAAAAATGACAACAACAAATCTTACAACAGAAACAAATCGGAAAAACATTCGAAATTCAACATTTTTTTAATTCTCCACAAAAAATCTGATTTTTTATTAAAAAATATTGAAAAAACTATCCCCAAAATTCGAAGTAAATTTTTTCAAAAGTAACAAATTAAATTAAATTACAAAACAAACAAAAAACATGCAAAAATGCATGCAACAAATTTTGAGTTGAACAAATAAAAAATAAAGAACAAAAGCAAAAAAACAAAAGAAAAACATTCTGAACAACTTTTTCGACGGATTAAGAAATATTTTTATAAAATATATAAATTGAAATTTTTAATGCGATTTTTTGTATTCGAAAATTGAATTTATTATTAAATTTAAACAAAAAGAAGCCGCCAAAAATGAAACCAACTCCTAAAAACAACTAAATTTAGACATTTAAACAAATTATACATAAATTAAACTTTAAATCGAAAAAACAGAAATTTCAATATATTTACGACAAGCAAGCAAAAAATTTGTATATTCCTAAAAAAAGCGAAAAAAGTCAGAGCAATTTTTGAACGTCCACAAAAAGAAAAGAGAAAAAATCATTGATTCAAAGAAAAATTACAAAAATTTACTACAAACAAAAGAAAAAGAAAAACAAAATTAAGAGAAAAAAATGATATATGAAAATGATAAATGATATATATTAAATAAAAAATGCTGAAGATTTCAATTGAAGTAAATAAAACAAATTGTAACATTTTTTCTATGATTATTCAAAGAAAAAACGACTTTGAGCGAAAAAGCCAAAAAAATTCGTTGAAAAAATATTTGATAATAAATTACAAAAATACGTTTTGTATTAAAAATTATGAAATTGTTTATGAATTTGTAATCGTTTATAATTTTAAAAAAAAAATAAATTATTTACCTATAAAAGTGTGCTAAAAAAGGGTCTTCAGTTCATTAAAAAATCAATATAATAAATACGTGTATTAAATAAAGCGAATAAATAAATAATAAATTTAATAATAAATATTATAAGTATAATAAATATAATAAATATAATAATAAGTATAATAAATATAATAATAAATAAAATCGTAAATATAATAATGAATATAATAATAAATTAAATAAATAATAATAAAAGACAATTCAAAAACATAAAACAATTAAAAATATTATATATAAACAATAATATAACAACATATACAAAAACAATAAACAATATATAAACAATTAGTTCACTGAAAGTCTTTATTAATTATAGCATCTTATTAATTATTATTTTTTTTTTAATTGTTCTAAATATAAAAAAATCAAATTGACATGCAATAAATTTCTTAAACATACTTACATACATACATAAAGTAATTAAACAAATAATTTATAAATTATTATTAATTATTTATAAGTTAATAGTTAAATTTAGAAGAAAAACAAAGTAAATTAAATAAAAAACAAATTTTTAAAAATCATTTTAAGCTTTTCTTGAAAAAATTAGCAACTTTTTTGGTAAAAGTTTAAAAAAATTTTATTCAAAGAGAAAAAAAAAATTTTGCAAAAATTAATCAAAAATCGAATCGAAATATTTTTGGTAAAAATTCAAAATTATTAAAAAAGAAAACACGTATAATGAATAATGTTCGTATGTAATTCATTAAGATTTTTGGAATATAAATATTTTTTGGATTATAAAAGGTTTTGGCTATAAAATTTAAAATTCAACAACAAGAAAAAATTAGAGAAAAGTGATAAAAGTTTCAACGGTAAAGAAACCAACAACAAAATTACACACAAAAAAAATTAATTTAAAACCATAATAAAAGGAAAAAATATATATAAACAATAAATAAACTTAATTACATAAAAAGACTGAATTGATTTATTATTTCACATTAATTTTAATAGCAAATTTTTAAGAG
This sequence comes from Myopa testacea, assembly GCA_949629155.1. NCBI lineage: Eukaryota > Metazoa > Arthropoda > Insecta > Diptera > Conopidae > Myopa > Myopa testacea. The sequence goes on from OX451347.1 coordinate 5,150,494, forward strand.
ATATTTTTTATTATACAAAACAAAACACAAAAAAAGAAAACAAAACCAAAAATCACAAAACTGTAAATCTTTTGTTAGCTTACAACAACAAATGTTCCTTTCTCAATTTAAACAACATCAAGAAACAAAAAACCAAAAAAATAATCAAACAATCAACAAAATAAATAAAAATACAATATAATCGATAAGAAAAGAAAAACCTATAAAAGCAAAAATTATATCAAAATAAAGAATTCAATTTATTTAAAACAGATTTGACAACAGGAAAATTTTCTCATACAAAAAAATAAAAGTTCACAAAAATGCAACAAAAGCTTAAAAAGGAAAGAAAACCACTCAAAATCTAACAAACATGAAAGAAAAAAAAGAAAACGAAAGAGAAGGGTAGAGAGAACAGAGTGCCGAGCAGAGATCAGCGAAGGGAAGAGAAGTGACGAAAAGAGAAAAAAAACATGAACAAAAAGTCGCCTTAGGAAACAATTTTTGAAATAAATAACCTAAAACAACAACAAGAAGCAGAACAACAAAAACAATTATAATACCGATGGGAAACGTTCATCATCATCACAAAAACTCTTTAATTTTTATAGCCAAAAAAACGTTAGTCACTTAAGTTAAGTTAACAACAACCACAAATATATACTATACTAATTTTTAAATAAAATACTAAATTTTAAATAAAAAGAATTATATTAAATTAATGATCTTTCATTATTATTAAGTGTATTTTTAAAATAATTTAATTTAATTGCATGTATTTTTCACTGCAATATATTTAGGAATCGTTTAGTTTTCTTGTAGTTTTTGTCTCGTATGTATGTATATACAAGGTTTTATATGTACTTTACATATATATATGTACACACACATATTTTATCCATAAAAAACAAAAATTATTTCATTAGTGCTAAAAAAAAAAGAAACCATACAAAATTCGAGCTTAAAATTTAATTTATTTAAATTTATTGTGCATTAAAAAAGAGAAATTAATAAAGGAAAATTAAAAAAGAGAACTACAATATTAAATTCAAGTGATAGAACGAGAGAGATAGCGAAAGAGAGGAAGAGATAGATAGAAATCCAGGATACGAAGCTCTATAATTAATATTAATAAAAAACTGTAACAGGAGAAGAAAGAAACCAAAAAAAAAGAATAAAAATAATGATAAGAAATTTAAATTTTATTTTCAAATTTGCAACTTAAATTAAAACCGATTAAACATGTATAAAAAACATAATTCCTACAAAAATATGCTAACAAAACTGTAAATAAAAACATGAGAACCTATTTATTTCATGATAGTTCTTCGTCTTAATTCTTAAATATGAATTTCATGCCGTGGAGAAGAAGCATAAGAAAACAACAACAACCACAGTAACAACAACAAAAAAACAAAAATACTAACGTACGTACATATGTATATGCATAGAGTTATGTTATGTCAACTGTAAAAATTATAATAAATGATGATTATTATTATTAATATTGATATTATAATTATATAATTATAATTATTATATTATGTATAATGTGGCGAATAATTAGAAATAAAAATATGCATATTAAAACAACACCAAAAACCAAAAATTAATTATTGTTTTATTTATGTTTTAATATTTATTGTGCTTAAATTTTTGTTTTAGTATTTAAAAAAAATACAGAAATAGAAATGAAATTAAAATAAAGAAATAAACTTCCCTCATCACTTCGTGTGTAAGTTAAGTTATACTCCTGATAATTATTTATGTACGTTAGGAAGCACATTGGCAGAATGTGCAGCACATTAGTGTAGCGCATGAATTACGTAAACCTGCTCTGGTAATTACCTGCTTCATTTTGGTTTTCTTGTTCAGTCTATGAAAATGATTAAACAGTTGCTTTGTTAAAAGAGTAAATATTAATGGAGGAATCACAAATGGCTTGTGTTGCGGCGATGGCAACAGCTTCTGCATGCTATGTCGTAGCCGATGAAAATTCACGCTGGAGCCGCAAAAGAATGTGGTAAACAACGTTTCTGCAACGACCATAGTATCGGACATATGTCATTGCGTCCGGAGTTCTATTATAGCAACAATTACGTTATGTTGCAAACGGCTAGAAGTGATTTCGGTGTGAGTGTGTTGGGTGTAGCTTAACTTAGCTTATTCCCTGAAAGAAAATTTGACATTACTTTATTTTAAGTAATTGAACCCGAAACGAATAAATAAAATTTCCATTTTTTGTTTCTATTTGCAAACGCCGAAATACTTACCATATACATATGTATATTCACTTAGCAACAACGGTGGATATGTAGGGAGAATTTCTTTTTAATATTTCGAACATTCCAAATACATGATATTTGTTATATAAGTACATATATAAATATATATATATACAGGGAAAAGTTCCGCAAATGGAAAATATAGTTTTAGGAGGTGTACGATTTTGATGGGAGGTCAGTTTAGGAACAAATGAAAAGGTACAGAGGTTACGCGGACAAGACGAAAGTCTGGATGAAGGATTGGCGAGTAAATCGTGAGATCGAGCAGATCGCGCGGTCCGAAAGATCGTAAAAATTTGAATTAAACATCCAGAATTAAAGTTCAGTAAAAAATCAAGCCATAAAAAGAAGGTTAAAATTAAGTGTATAATTTCGGCGGTGCAGAGGAAAGAAAACTAAAAACTATGGACTGATATAATGGACCCGTTCTGAGGCAAGAGAGCTACTGTAAAACAGAATGTTAATGATATGTTAAACATGTACATATGTAAATGATATGTTAGAAGGAGAATGATCTAAAGCTTTTGGCAGAACAATAAGCGTCAATTTGTTGTACCTTAAACATGTGACTGTCCGCTTGAAGAATTTCTGGGACGATCAGCTGGGCTAGAAGTTGAACACTTAAGCAATAAGCTTTTCTATTTGATGTATTTAAAGAGTGCGTAACATAATCACGCAGGCGAGGAAATAGTGTCGTATTTCACGCCAACCATGGGAGGAGTACAGGATCGAAATGCTTTGAGATATTCTGCGGAACAGATAACTTTTACATAACAATGACACACGGTATTGTTGTTTTTGGTGCTGACCCCAACAACAACCCCAAAAAGGAGTGGCCACTTCCGGTTCCGGTTTTACAGCCCTTTGAAATCTGAAATTTAAATGCCTATATCGCCTAAACTATACCAGATATCGGATTGGCATAGGTACCGTTAGAAAGATATTAAGAATGCCCTCCATTTTTATAATATAAGATTTCATCGAAAACCTTACAGTTTTCGACAAAAACGCAATTTAAGATTTTTAGTCCTTTTTTTCTCAGCTCCTTAATTTTTTTCGAAGTAAAATGCCTAATTAAGACATATAATTGTTCAAATAATAAGAAATCCTTAAAATCGCGCGATTTTTCATAAAAATTTTTCATTTTAAAATGAAAAAGCATTTTTTGGCGTTTTCTCCTAAATTCCTCCACCGATCATGGTCAAATAAATTTCTAAAGATAGCTGAGGATACCTGCTTTGCTGAGGATACCTCTTATTATTTGAACAATTATATGTCTTAATTAGGCATTTTACTTCGAAAAAAATTAAGGAGCTGAGAAAAAAAGGACTAAAAATCTTAAATTTCGTTTTTGTCGAAAACTGTAAGGTTTTCGATGAAATCTTATATTATATAAATGGAGGGCATTCTTAATATCTTTCTAACGGTACCTATGCCAATCCGATATCCGATATAGTTTAGGCGATATAGGCATTTAAATTTCAGATTTCAAAGGGCTGTAAAACCGGAACCTGCCAACCGTTTCTGGGGTTGTTGTTGGGGTCAGCACCAAAAACAACAACAACACCGTGTGTCATTGTTATGTAAGTTATTTAAGCCTTCAAATCTTTCATTGTTGAACTTTCATACAATAAATAAATACAGTATTTGAGAAGATCGTCGACACTAATGTCTGCGTTTAACTTGTAGTTTTCGAAAGCATTAAAAAGCTGAGCGAGTGCTGTTTGTGTTATTTTGATATCCTTCTCCTTTTGGCGTAGCATGATTCGCAAAGGTTCTAGCTGCAGCCGCATCAAACTAGAGGCACTTAAATGGCTGCAATTAAGTATAACATTCAACAGGTGATCTGCTGTGGTACTCAAGTGCTTGCTGAGAAATGATTTCATCTCTTCTATAACTATTTCACGCAACATAGCCCATTAGATTGATGTTGTCCGCATCTGTCACTTCAATGATCTAAAGTAGAATTTCATTAAGTAGATATGAAATACTATATAAACAAATATAATGCAATACATAACACATATAAAGTAATGTATTTGCTTGCATGTTCGGCTCTCTATTGGTATGATGACATAAGGAACCACTTTCAGAATGACAGAAAATATGAACACGCGTTCGCCAAATTACGTCGCACTTCTTTCGCTCACTAACTGCATACTCAGCGTGGTACCTAAATAAGTGCGTTATGCATTGCGTTTCTGCCGCAGTCTTATGGAAGTCTTCCAAAATTGGTATGCGCTACGAAGTGAAGTTGGCGGCAGATGTGAAAAAAATGTTCATGTGCCTTTGACTGTTTTAAAAATTTTTTGTTAGAACATATATTGACGCAAGGCTTGTATTTCGGTTCATCGTAGCGTCGTTTGTAAGGCGCAGCGATAAACGCAACGCAAAACGCACTTATTTAGGTTATGTGCGTGAACAGGAACTGAGAAGCAGGGCCTATTTTCGTTTCAGAAATTCTCTGCACTCGATGCCAAAGTGTAGGCTTTTCTCCTTCTGCCTCATCTCTCTCTCCAACGATCTGAATCAAACCCCTTGGAAATCTGAAATATGAAAAATAAATTCATGGATAAAATATTAATAACAATGAGGTGTTTCCCATTCACTACTTATTCACTGTTTTTCATTAATATCTTCGTTGAACTGATTTTCCAGCTCAACGAGATCTTCCTCCCACATACTACGTTCTTCTTTTTGCAATAGGTTCCACAATTGTGAGCATTTCTCTTCGACAGCAACACCGGACTGAGATTGATTTCCGCTTTCAGTGTCCGGACCATTTCCTTCTTTCTCGTTCTGTAGAATACCAACCGAATGAGGAGAAAGTCACGCAGAATATCCACAGCAGTTTTGTAGCAATGTATTTTGTTGTCGGGGCCGATTAATACCACGGAACTAGTTGACAGGTCAGATGTTAATTTGAAGAATTTGAGGAATGCATTTTCGCCGCAGACCGAAATTCTGGCAAACGCTTGTGGCGTCAAATCAACGACGAAATGTACGTTCTATACTAAAATGTTCTATACGTTGAATCATTTGAATATTATTTCCAAATATTCAAATGATAGATTCCATTCCTTCATGATTTTTAATTTTTTTCAGTACTGTATTTTCGTACCGTTCCATAGACATTGCGAGGGGCAGTTCCGTAATCTCAACGCGATTGTTGCTTTTTATAACTTTAAGGACTCCTTAACATAAGAACCATTGGGTAGTTGCTCGATCGTACCTCTGAAATCCTTATACCAAGGTGGCATTGGCAGAGGATTATTTTTGTCGAGCATCAGTCTCATATTGTCTATAACGTTGCGTGGATTGTACTTCGGTTTTCCACCCCACACACAGTCCAGAAGCGCCATTTACCAAACCCATTGGTAAATACCAATGAGGCATAATTTTTCGTCCATCCTTAGCTCCATAATTGAGCAAAATATTATCACATGGAGGAAAGATATATGGAGTTATGCGGGACAACTCTATTTCAGAATAGCGGGCAGCGGCTGAATCTTTGCCACCGCTGATTCGACTTCCGCAATTGGCCGCAGCCTTCAGTAAACTGACATTGTTTGTAGTGGCAAAGTCCCATGCGAATTTTATAATGGTCTCTTTTGTCGAACTTAGGCTGGTTTTCGAACAAATTTTTGCTACGCTGGTGGCTAAGTGTTCCACAGACCATCGAGTTGTGTCACTACCCTGCTGTGTAAAGCACGTGTAAAGTATTTTTCGTCGCACCGGCGTGAAACCATCAACCAGGCGAGGAATATGACGCTCTATGCCCGTTTTTAGGAATTCCATATATTCCGTTTGGAGGAAGTTCGCATAAGATATGCACTTCTGTCCATTCTCGGAATGATACACACTTTCTTGAGTATTGTTGAAGTTATCGCTTATCCATCTTTTGCGATTTTCCACTTGTTTTTTTCAAAAGCCAACAAAATGTATTTGTCATGTTCGCTTTTGTTGTATGTAAATTTCACAGTGTGCTTTCGCACATAATACTTCTCCGTTTGGGAGGAAGTCATACATTTATCAATTGGAGGTATGAGTGCTTCCAAGAAATTCAATTGTAGAAGCGTGGGCCAAAACGAATTTTTATGAATGATTTTTGAAATTTTTATTCCAAATTTTAAATTCGGCATTAATTTTCTCAAAAACTATTTGACATAGGAACCTAATTTAAAAAGGATATAAAGAAGAGGATATTTGGCTTTGAAAATCAGTGAGCAAAAATTATCTAGATCTAACCGTTATTTTTTCATAGTTTTTTTTCCGATGTTAAGTCGGGTTTTTAGAAAATGGCCCCTCCCGCCTAAACGGGGGAAAATGCACCCCACTCTCCTATACGATTTTTTTCTTGTCTCGACCTAACCTACCCGTCCTAGCTTTTTGCCGTACCTTATGCGTTACACCCTGTATATACATATGTATATTACATTTAAAAAACAGTGGATAAGCAACGAATGGGAACACCTAAAGAAAGATTAATACCTATTCCTTTGGAAAGTGTTTCAACCTATGTACTTGTAGGCTTCCCTTGGCTGTGAAAGACTTATCGCAATCCGCACATGCGTACGGCTTAACTAATGGCTGACCTATCAAATGTTCGTTCACCATATGTTTCCTTAAGGTCTGCAGATTTGCGAATTCTCGCCGACATCGAAGGCATGCGTTGTTGCTGCCGTGGCTTTTTATATGGCGATCTATTCGTTTACGTACTGCTGCACAAATGTAGCATTCCTTGCTCTTAGAAGAATGCCAATGCAATGGTTCCGCCTAAAAGTTTGGCAAAAAGGAATTGTATGAAATGCCCTTCGGTTTCGAAGCGTATTGTTAGGTAATTAGGAAATGTAAAAATTCTTCTTATCTGCGCAACCTGGGGCTCATGATCCACTTCATGAGCCCTGCTGCATTCAGCCACCCCGACAGATGTCGCAGGTTCTTTACGTGCGGCAATTGTTGCCAACGTAGACGTGTTTGATGTCGAAATAGATTCCAGATATTCTTAGTTCCACGACAGATGTCGCAGGTTCTATACGGGTCACAGCTGAGCCCTTCAAACTTGGCCGAACACTTGACAATGAAGCTATCCCGCAGAATTCCTCAGCACTTTCGAAACTTCTCACATTTGCGCCAGCCGTTTCGGTGAATGCATCGGACATTTTTGGGCGCTTTGCCTGCTGTGGCGTCAAGTGTTTTTGACTGCGCTTCAATGCTTTGATGAGAGCATCGTATTTCATATTCACCGCCATTTCATAGAAATTATCGAACGAACTCGATTCGAATTCTAGAATGCCGGTGTACATAAAACGGATTATCTCATCAATCATTCCGACCTTCGCGTTTTTCGGCATGTGTTTCACCGTTAAACCATCTACAGTATATGTCTCTTTCAAGACGTTAAAATAATCTGTATTAGATAGTATAACGCGGCTATGCACGTCAATGTGAGTGTTTCTGTGGAACCGTAATAACCAATCACTGTTTCATGACAGCCTGGCCGCAGTCTGATGCCTCTGCTTTTATCATTGTAACCTGAAATGTAATAATAATACATATAAATATATATATGTACATATAATGTTTATGTTACATAACATATAATGTTTATGTTACGTATACAAACGCTTTGCACTTATATAATTATAATTATGGTGATTGGCAATGCTGCACAACTAAATAGAGAATATATATAAAGTATTGCTCATCAAGAAATAATTGATTTATTATAGTTATCAATAGATGATTAAATATTTATTTATTGATTTATTTATTTAAGATTTAAACTAAGCATAATTGCTTATAAATAAGAATAAACTATACAAATAGAATCTGAAACTCCTCAACGTACGGCCAGGTACATTAAGATGAATGTTATTCAGCAAATATGGAGAGTCAGTAACTCCGTGAAGTATGTTCAGGATAAAAATCGCATTTAACATTCTTCGACGATCAATAAGTGGCGGTAGGTCAAGTCACCGATTCCTTCTCTCTTAACCCTAGAATGGTAAACATAGCCTCTGAGGCGAAGCAAATTTTTTTTTTTTACGATATGTATCAATAACTCTCTTGTATCAAAGCGTGCGCTCGTGCCAACTCAGTTGAGTGTTGTACGCGCTTGTGCATGGACGCATTTTGTTTTGTTCGGCTGCGTTGCTGATATATACATACGTGTGGCGCCTGTGAGGCGAAGATTACCAATAAAGGTAATTTTTTGTAGATATTCGTTTTTTTTTCGAAAATTTTATTGGTTTTTTGCCAAAAATTTCAGTTTGCTCATAATTTTTATAGTTTTTGAAATGACTACATCCGAAGCGCAGTTAATAAAATGGCTGGAGGAGATATCGCTAGATGGAAGTGAACTAGAAAACGAATTGGAGGAAGATTTCGATTCAGATGATAGCGAGGCTGACCCCACTTACGTCGCTGATTCAGACGATGACATGCAGAATATTGATGTATTAAATCAATGTGATATCAATGTACAATCAACACCGACTCATATTCAAGAAGCTGTAGGCAAACGTTTGCAAGAAAGACCACGTATGCAGAAAAGGGTTGTTTCAGCAATAAATGACTCGATTGGCCATAATACTAACGATACAACTGGCGAACCAGGTATAAAAAAGGGCAATCGATCAAAGTCTGATTTTTGTCCTCCGAAATTGAAGCGTATGAGCGTATATTTCTGCGCAAAATGCAACAAAACTTATTACTTTACATGTTTTCCATTTCTTCAGTTTTGTGGTAAAGTTAGAAAAAGAAAACCACAATTCCTTATATTATTTGCCTTTACGAAACGTACTGTTTTGCAGTGCTGTTGGAAAACTTTATTTTAAAACTTCAACAGCGAACGTGAAGAAATGAGAACGCGACATCTGTGTGTGAAATGATTCTTTCTGTGGTACCTACAATAAATACTACGGAAAGTGTTTGACTGTTGTGTTTGCAATGTAACATAGCAAGCAAACAGATTTGATGGGAGAGTGAAATAGTTCATTTCTTTGGCCTGTTTGATCGAACAACTGTTTGCAATGTAATATGGGCCTAAGATGAACAAGAGCGACGACTACGAATAAATCGCATCCAGATGATGTTTATTTAGTTAGTTTATTCGCGAATTATTCGCAGCCGCAAGCAGAGGTAGCGACGTAATTTTATTTTTTTCTCGTTTCCCATAAGAGGCCGTGTAATTTTGACAGTTCGCACCGAAATATTCGTCGTGCGATTTTGTTTGTGTTCAAGGCCTTATACCGTGTTTCTCAGCTATGTATTGTCTTCAAATTTAAACGTAAATGTATACAAATTTAGCAAGAAGGAATAGCAGTTAATGCTAACTCCAAAAAAACGCAACACTTTTTGTAGTTCTCTTCTCGTTTGGTTTCCGAGTTATAGCACCCGGTTTAAAACTAATGACATGAATAACATGAAGTTATCTCGTAGAGTTTAGAAAATATACCGCATAATTCTTTGAACTTCAAGGTGCTATAACTCGGAAACTAAACGAGAAGAGAACTACAAAATTTGAGCTCTTCAACAACTCGTACATTGTTTAGCTAAATTGGTATGGAATAGAACATCAGCACCAACTATTGCACGAATCAATTAATATGCATTATAAAGTTTATTTGAAATTATTATTGCTTGAAATACGTGGAACGAACCACAAATCCTCAATCCACAAGCATTTGGAACTTCCATAATAACTTCCATAACTTCCATCCACGCGTTATAAAACGGACGTATTCTTTCTTTTTTAATTTAATTTAAAGTAATTGGAAAATTAAAATGCCAGGTGGCCAAGGAAGAAGTTCAACTCAACGGGCACAAAGGATTGCGCAAAGACAGAGAGAGTCTGAAGCACACCGGTATGAAAAAATTGAGGATATAGAATATAGATATAAGCGGAATGCGCTTAGAGGTAAATCTTTCTGCAATACTTATTGTAATAAAATGAAATTTTTTTTTGATTTTTCAGATAAGGAGGAAGCGGATCGCAGACGCCGCCTGCGGAAGGAGCAGGTTGAAGAAAAGCAACGGAAATATTTTGCTGGACTTGGTGAGGTCCTCGTGGAGAAGGTGTTGGAGACCTTCACCGCGGACGAGGCCCACCACGTCTTCGTTGATTTATTAAAGCTCGTGGAGGACAAAAAAAAAGAAAAGATGGCGGCGGCTGCTGCTGCAGCGCCCGCACCGATGGTGCAAGAATAACAAAAAAACAGTTACAATTACTTTTATGTATTGAAAAACATTTCAAATAAAATTACTTTTATATGTTGTGAAGAAACTTTGTGTTTTCATTTGTAACGCATTAAAGTATGTCTGCCTGTGTGGATGGATAGGCAAAAATCGGATCATTACCACGCCTACTTTTTATTGATATGTTTTAAGTAGGTTTTGTTTTATTTCTTTTTCTTTAGTATTTATGTTGATGATGAAAATATCAACGAATTTACATCATAATTCAGACTGGAGTCAAGAGTAAAGGATTGATGGGACAGACAACTATTTCGTGAATCGAGAAGCAGTTCACTTAAAATTATAATTTCCGTTGACAGAAAATGAAACGATTGAATTTACATTTTTCCCATAGTAAACATTTTTTAATGTATAATTGTAATTAAAATGTATGTTAAAATATAAATTAAAAAGTAAATATATCTACTGTAGTTATTAATGTATATGAAAATATATTTAAAATTAAATGAAATTATAACATTAACGTATTTATTTGTATGCGAAATATGTATTCATTTGGGTAAAGAAATAATATTTGGAAATTAATTGAAACATTTAGGTACCAAACTAAGAAAAATATATTATATATATATTTAGAAAGTTATTGAGTAAAGCAGCGCAATGTATTTTGGATGAATTTCTTTTCTTAGCTTCAATACAGCGATTACATTGAATATGAAGAAGTTTCGATTTAATCACATGAAAATTATATAATGTTCCATTCTTTCGGAGGATATAAGACGCGATAAATAGGAACTGAAGTACTTAATTTAAAGAATTAAACGTTTTTATTGGTTAGATTTTGCTATGCAATTACATTTATACTACTATTAAATAAATGTCTTATCAACAAAAGTAACTTATCAAAATTATCTCAACTAAAAGAAAAGGCATTTCTCTGCTAACAATGCAATAGCTCTAAGAGATTTATTATGAAAAATGAAAGAATTGTACGAATACGCAATGAAGCGTTTAATGAGGCGGATTATTATGAAAGCAGTTGTGAAATGCTGAACTAATTTTTATTGTTTTAAGTTCACTGTAAAATATGAACGCTAAATGGAAAAAGTTAGAAGCGTCTTATCTATTCTTAGTACGTTCACTCTAAAATCATTGATTAAGAAATTTTAAAATATGTTTTCGTATTCAGAATTTTGTTTTTTTATATGTTGCATGTACGTTTAGCTATCGATATTTCACAAATATTCATTATACTAATAGTAATAATCTTTATAATAAATAAAATATTTACTCTCCAAATTAAACATTGAAAGTTTACAAACTTTTATGCTTATTGCTTGTATGTTGGTATTGTTTGTGTATATTAACTTTAGGTATGTTAATGATGCGCATCATAATAATGTAGTAAGTATGTATTTTAGATCTCGGTTTTATTGTTTGCTGCGTTAGTAAAAGCTAACTAACAAGTTTTACCTTCAATTTCAACAAATTATGTTAAAATGTTTTAAATTTATTTGAAAAAGTTTTAGGTTTAATTTACGTATGTAATTAATTCGTTAACATTACTGTATTTATGCTTTTTTAGTTCTATTTATTTTATACATAGGCAGGTTCATAATGCATAATCATTAAGAGATTCTCTTATGTTTTCGTTTGTTGTTAATCTTGATTCACATTCATTCTTTCTTAATGTAAAAGTGAAAAAATTTGGTTCAGTTTAATTTAAATATAAGTTTTCCAATTTTCTTGATACTTTCTTAATGCAGTTATTATATAAACTAAAAAATTGTATTTTACATTATATATTTTAGCGCAATACTTATTTCCTTTTTATTGTGTTATTGGTTCCCTAAAAGGAAGTTTTTACTGTTATTTCTGAACTACGGTTCTCGGAATCCAATTCTGATGGCTTCGCTGTAGTTGTGTTACTTTATTGCTTAATTGCTGGCTCTCTTTTTATGATGTCAGCGGCGACATTCCAATTTGTCGTGGATCTGTTGGAGCCACAGAATCCAGGTTTCACATTCTTAATTAATAACTGCAAGCAATGCTTGGTTATTCTCTTGAAGACAAAGTGAAAAAGTTGTATCGCGCAACTGATCGGGAAGGCACTGACGTAAAGCCTGGAAAACTCTGGAAAAGCAAATAGACATTTTTTTAATATTAATTTAATATTAATTATTATTAAATTAAATATTAAATATTAATTTAATATTAAGTCAAGTCAATACAAAATAAACCTAAATGTAAAGACAACAAAATCTTTAAAGAAAGCAATGCCACGCGAAGTGAAGAAATTTCCGACTTCAGCGTCGTAAATCTTTAAACTTCAAGGTCCTATAACTCGGGAACCAGACGAGAGCGACAAAAAGTGTTGTGGTTTTTGTTGTGGTTAGCATAAGAAACAACAACAAAAATAACAATAAAATTTCAGTTTTCATCAGCTGCTATTCCTTGTTGCTAAATTTGTATAAATTTACTTATAATATGGGGACAATGCATACCTGATTTCAGACTATGAATATTTTTTCACTAAAACGCAACTATGTTTTCTGGTGTCCCCAGAAATTTCGAGCGACATTTATTTCCCCACGGGACACGTTCACTTGCATACAATCCATAGTTCATCTTGCCGTTTGGCTGTGAAAGCAACAACAAATGGTATCCCCAGAGGACACGTGTCGCACGTGTAAACACGGCCTTAGTGGTTCCCATATGGAACAAAAAGCCCACTGATGTGTCCACGCTAGGTAATGGACGAAAAACGTTTATGGGCGCTACCTAACTAAACAATCCTATACGTAGGAATTTTTCTATGATAAATGTATGTGTAAACCTGCACGGTTACATACAATCATACACACAAATAGCTCATGATTTTTTTTGTCATCATACACAATCATACACACAAATACCTCATGATTTTTTTTGTTTTTGTTAAATAGGCGTCTCACAAGTAAATCTACATTGTCGACATAGTATATCAATTAAAATTAAACAGACCAATCACAAATACATATAAAGACCATGTCACCAATTCAATTGTACTGAACTAATCGAACGAGTGAGCTACATAATGAACGAGCTCATTGAACTAAAACGATTGCTCTCCGCCCTGAACTATAATGCCTAACACTAGCAGTTAGCGTTTGGCTACAACCACACAAACAACCATGAAAAAGTTGTATATTAAACAAAATGCACAATGCAATGTAAAACACATATGTAAAATGTGCTACACAAATGTGCTGAACATATCACAATGTGCTTCATAAATATGCACCAATAAATTGAACTGTCTACTTTATCTAAATAAATTATTAATAATTATAGTAAATAATTTAAATAAGTATATTATTAAGAGGAAAAGGAAAGAAAACCAGTGCCTACCCACCATCCGAAGAGAGTGATGCAATTTTTTGATATGGCTGGGGTGACGTCAACACCAGAAAATAGAAGTAAATGCAAGGCTTAATGCAAAAAGTGTGAATAGGAAGGAAGAACGGAAAGAGGAGGAAATATAATTAAATTAAATTTATCTTCTAACATAAATTTAATTAATAATAATAATTATTCATATAAAATCAGGGCCGGCCATCTAGGGGGTGCGGTGGATGCTATGCACCGGGGCCCCGCGATTTAGGGGGCCCCAAGAAATTATAAAGAACTCGGTGCCGAAATTTTATTCTACAAAGTAAAAATCAATGAATGAAGTGAAATGAAGTTGTGTACTCATTTGTAGAATGAGTTTTCTCAATGTGTAGAAAAATTCACGGTGAATGTGAAATCTTATAAAATTCGCCTCAATCACAGGGTTGCTTACATTTTTTCTTTTTAGAAAGTACGTTAATTAAAAGGAATTAAGGCTAATTCAATGCGAAAAGTTTGTATAGATAAATTTGGTATTTAGAGACAAATTAGTATTAATTTCTTTTGATGCCGCCTTAATTTGGAAGTAGTAAGCAGCTTGAACATAGGCTATTTACTGAAAAGGCACACGTTTAGTAACCAACAACTATATTTACATATGTACATATATAATACAATTATGTAAGACATACAATTAAAAAAGATTCAGTAATTATCAAGTTTAAAAAAATTTAAAGTTAACATAATATGATTTTAAAATTTTGTTATAATAAATCTAAGAATCCAATGGATCTGAAGGATAATGGTAATTAAATTTGAGGTTATACAAAATAAAGCAGATCATTAGCAATTTTCAACAGAGGCTTGGAAACTATTTTCTTTGAATAGGATGGTAAAAATGTTTGATGGCGATCAGCGATCAAAGTACCTTTGAAATTCACATTCAAATATTAATTCAAAAATTCGTCTAGTGCAACACTGTTTCAGGTGGCGTTAGCATTTGGTTGCGTCGGCTGACCAACACTTTGCAAATATACTTTTGATGTGCCGATGTTTAAAAATATATGTAGTTATTTACAGTTAAATACAGTATATGTATATTACAGTCTAGTAGAAGCGTGCAACATTTCACAAAAAAACATAAGGTAGTAGATTTTCGGTAATTCACTTTATCTATTAAGTTAGATTGCCTATAGCATTCTAATAATTCATACTGTGTAATATTGTTTAGATTTAATCATGTCCATGCCAAGGAAATATCTCTCAAATTGTTAAAAACGAAAATTAGCAGAAAAGAATAAAGAAGAAAAGCTAAATTTCAAGAAGTCCCAAGAAGATCGGTTTTCTTGGTTAATTCTACCTGCAAAAAAACATTCAGTAATTGTGAAATTTGTTGAAGTACCATCTGTGTCTGAAAATAACGACGAAAATGACTATAACAAGTATGATCAAGTGAACATAAGTGATCCATGTTTTTGACCAAGTATAATAACTGATAATTTTAGAATATTTTGTTAAAATCGGACCTGTACAACACAAAGGAGTTTTTGCTAAGAATACTGAAGGTAGATCATTTTCCATTACACCCTACTTTCAAAAACAGCCAAATGGTGAAACTCTGGTTAATTTATTCAAACACGAAAGACTATTTTGTTTTTGTTGTCTGCTATTTTTCAGAAGAGCAGCAACAACTGAACAATCTACAGGTTTTATATGTAAGTGGTTATAGTAACTGGAGAAAGCTTTCAACTGTAATTGAAAACCATGAAATTTTATTTGTCACTTTAATTCGTTTACTCCTTAAAAAGATAAAACTAATCAAGTTAACTTTCAATTGAGTCAATAAAATTAAAACTGAAACAATTTGAATCTTTCAGAACATCTTTCCTGAAAAACGAATTAGAAAAAGATTCTACTCCGAAATAGCAGAAGAAGAAGTTATAGAAAACTCGGCAGAGGAATTTTGATGTTATTTTTTTAACACTATAATTGATAACACTATAATTAATCACTGATACGAAAACTTTAGAAAAACATGAATTAGGAAAATATTCCCAGAACTTTGTACATTTTTGTAACAAAGATGTGGATGAAAATCTAATCCATGAAATTGGTTTGCGATAACTAATTTCACTGAAAGTTGTGTAAATAACGCAAAAGATATATTGCAATACATATTATATAATAATTATAATGAGTTATTTCCGAAAGTGCTAAGCTCTCTTTCAGCAAACTAAAACTAAATTATCTCCGGCATGTGTGCAGAACGTTTAAATGCGCTTGCTATATTAAGCATCGAGAAGGAAATCGCAAAAAATTTAACTTTTTCTGAAATAATTGATATATTAGCAAAACTAAAATCACGCATTAAATAAACATGCATTAGTAACATCTGTGTTCGTCTTTGCTTTTTTTACTTTACAAAAAATATAGGGCCCCAAACTGATTTCTCGCACCCGGGCCCCTTTACAGAAAAGGCCGGCTCTGTATAAAATAATACATAATTTAATAATATAAATTTATTAAATTTATGAATAGTATAATATAACTTATATAATTAAAGCGGCACCGACGAGATTTCCAAATATGAAATGGAGATTTTGATGCATATTTTCAACAACGAAATATAAACCATTTAGTAGTGGTGGTAAAATCAAAGGTTGTCGTATACCAAGGCGGGTCGTATACCAAGGGTGGGTTCCTCAACAAGTCTCACAGAAGGTGATACATTCGTTGGTATATCGATTTCGTCCGAAGCTAAAGAAATTGAAACCCTGGCAATGCACGCAGCCAATCGCACCTGGAATCTAATGTATGTAAAATTGATTGCTTGGATGTGCGTGAGAATTACAATATATTACTCTTTTATCAATTTATTGTGAAAACAAATATTCGGTTTCTTGTACAAAATTTGAAATAAAAAGCAACAAGCAGAAAAGAGATGAAAGTAAAGAAGCAGAAGAGGAAACTTTGAGAGAGCTCGCACAAAATTTCTTACCAAAAAAAATTTCTTCAAATTAATCCGTATTTACTTGTATTTATTTCTCGAATATAAGAATATACTTATTTAGTTATTTATTTACACAATATTTTTACATCTTATCCAATTAAGTGAACACAGCTATTAAGACAAACAAGAAAATAGCAACGAATGTGGCTTTAGAGACACCACTCAGAGTGAAATTTAAGCGAAGACAATCGAATCGCTGTTCAAGCCGACGACGCTGCTGCGGCTGCTGCCGCCTTCTTGCGTACGTCCGGCAGCCGAGCGTAACACTCGGGTACATTTCGATAGAAATCGCACGACTTCGTCTCCACACTGAAGGCCAAATATTTGCCGCAGTTGTATAGACGAGGATGTCCATGGACGCATACGAAGTACTTCTTGCAGCTTTTAGGGTGACGGAAGTAACCGAGTTCGCCATCCAGATTTGTGTCGACTTCCTGATTCTTCTCCTCGCTCAGCTCGGCCGCCGGTGGGCAGGTGAAACCCAGATAGGCTTCGGGATCGCAATCAGCGACCAGATCGGGCCAATCGCATTGGTATGTCTCGACATTGAAAGCCAAACCCTCGGGGCACTTGGTGAGTGTCGCCTCACCGTGAGCGCAGTTCAGATACTCGCGGCACTTGGATGAATCGCCCATCGGGTAGAAACCGAATTGACGTGGACAGTTGGCGGTGGCGTTGGCCGGCTGCAGGCGGGTGCGTTCCTTGCAGGTGGTCGACGGTGCGTAGGTACAGTCGCCGGTTGACTTGGTGCGTTGGTGGAAGAGGAGACCATCCGGACAGAGTTTCTCCGCGGCGACACCGTTGACGCATTCTGTGTAGGCGTCACACTGTTCGGCGGAGGCAAATCGGCCATCAGGTTCGGGACACTGAGAACCAGCAGCGACTATATCGAAAAGTTAGATAAGAAAAGTAATTTTTAAAGAAATAATTTAATAAGATTGAATAAAATAAAATAAAGTCGATAACGTTTTTTAATTTTAATCTTAGGCAACTTAATCTGGTAACTAATCAGGAACTACGATAACTGTAAATAAAATACAAGGATTTTCTTTTTGATTCTTGATATATTTTTTCCCTTAAGCTTTAATATTTAAACAAGTAAAAATCTATTATAAACCTTTTATTTGTACAAAGAATAACAGTTAGAAAAGGTGAGAGTTTGTTTGTTTGTAAAGTTTGATATTTATTATAGCACATAATTTTAATTCACTCGGCAGACTAGAAAAAAGATTTCTCGTTGTTGGGTTTTATTGACGTAGTATGGAAAACAACAACAAAAAAAGCATGTTTGATCGGAAAATCGCCCTTCTCTCTCTCGTCCAACGCCACGAAATCCCTAACCGCGTTTTGGCTTCTCGAACGTTGATGATTTCTTAGCCTTTAACGTTGCCAAACGCGCCGCCTTGATTGCTTCACCCCGCTGACGCACCTCCGCGCTGCAGGTGCTCACATTTTCGATGGCATCACATGACTTCGTCTCCGGATTGAATGCCTGATCTTCGCCGCAGCCGATGCGACGTGGACGTCCCTCCACGCAGATGAAGTACAACTGACAATCGTCCTTCGATTCGTAGAACTCATACTCGACCTCCTGTTCGCCCAGTAACGCTGACTTGGGAGCGGGTCCAGGACAGCGGAAACCCAAGAAAGCTTCGGCATCACAGTCTTCCACCTGATCGGGCCAATCACAACGATAGGTCTCCGGATTCCAGGCCAAACCGTCGGGACAGTCGAGCACAAAGCCGCGTCCGGAGGCGCAGTTCTTGAATTGGCCGCAATTCTTGGAGTCACCCATGCGATAGTAACCGAATTGATGGGGACACTCGTCGGTGGCTTGAGCCGCTTGCAGACGAGCCTGTTTCTGTGAACACTCCACGTCGATCGGGTAGGCGCAGGGGTAGCCGGTGCTCTTCTCGTTGTACAGCAGGCCGTCCGGGCAGAGTTTCTCCTCCTCGACACCGTTTTTACACTCAATGTAGGCATCGCAGGAGCCGGAAACGGGGAAGGTTCCGTTGGCTTGCGGACATTTGGCGTGCGCTGAAAGAAGACGAGAGGAGAGTAAAACGGAGCTCATTAATATTGGATGCGTTCACGAAGCTTACCTAAAAATGGATGCATGTGGCGGTCATATTTTAAGAGATGACGTTAAGAATGATATACATTTATAAAGAGAAGAAGCCTTTTTTATTCATATTTTTAGTTTATTCATTAAAAAACAGGTGGAAAAATTAACAAAGTGTTTAATAATAAGCATGTCAATAAGATTTTTTAAGAAAATAACAAGTATCGTTTAATGATTGTCCGTGACAGGTTTCAATCGATTAAACTTGTCACCGAAACTGGTCAATAACAACAAAATTCATTAATAAAGATAATAAAAATAACTTCTCAATAGTTACGCATTCAATTTCGATTAATAGTTGATTATTATATCCATTTATTCAATTTCTTTTGTAGTGATCTGCATAATTTTTGCATTAAATATATTTTTTCCCCCTTTAAGCTATCAGTTGACGCACTCATTAAATGCATGTTTTGATCGCTAACAACAACAACGACAGCCACATCGATAAAATCTACTTTTAAATCATCACAATTGATGATGTTTAAAATCAATAAATCCATTTCAAGGTTGTCGATGCTATCGAAAAGCTGATAAACAACAATAACAATAACAACAACAAATAATAACAGCAACAACCTTCGTTAATCTTCTTCTTTCGCTTTTTTTTTGTTTACTGTTTTTCTTTAAAGATTGCGTAATATTTTCTGTGTTATTTAGCACATTGATAATGTTGATGGGCGGCTACGAAACTTGTTTATTTTTGCTGTCGTTAAGTTTATGCAACTGATGTCTGTTTTAAAAATAAAGGTATTAAATTATAACTTTAATGAAAAACGAAACCGAAAACAGACACAGAAAAAAAAAACTCGAAAGACTTAAGCCACAAACTTGATTCGAATAATTCGCTGCTGTACTCGACCCACTCTAGAATATGAATTTTTAGCCAAAAATTTGACAAAAAAGAAATATAATCATCTGGAAGTTAAGTAAATAATAGTTTAACCTTTTAACTAGCAAATTGGAGATGTGATGATAATAATTGTATTTAAAACCGTAGAAACCGAATGAAACGCATTTAATTTCGCACTAGCAAAAAAAAAGCCCCAGAATATTTCTTCAATCGATTGAATAAAATGAATAAAACATCCACTTGACGAATATTCTTGCGCTGTCTGAACTGCAACAACAAAGTCATAAATTATTTGTTAAACGATAATATCATCGTCATTATCATCGTCATCGTCTTAATCATCGCCGTTGGCATGATCTTCGTAGTCATCATCGTCATCATCATCGTCGTGATTATCATTGTCAACATCATTGTCATAATATTTGTTGTTCTTGTATCAAAAAGACGGCAATTTTTATGACTGCATAAGAATAAAAATGAACAGAAGCATTAATAATGCTCAACAATTATTTTCAACCAAGAAAAACAACAACTTTAACAGTAAAAAAAATCTTGCGGCTTTTTGCGGAATTTCAAAAATAATACTGTACTTTTTTCAATAATTATTCATTGGCAAACATTTTCAATTAATAAAGAAAATAAAATAAATAAATTATAGTTTTCATAGGTATTCAAAAAATATAAAAAATTTCTAATTATGATATATTTAATGAAACAAATACATAATAGCTTTCGATAATAATAATATCAATAAATTTAATTTTTAAAAAATGTTAGGATATAAAATATATTAATACAATAATAGGATAGGATTTTTTTAAATGCTTACTTTAATTATTTATTTAAGTTTAATTTTATTTAAAATTTAATTTATATGACTTTTTAAAGATTTTGTTCTTTATTTTGAGTACAAAAATACTTTTAAATGAATTAAAAATGAAATAATAAATTGTAATTTAATTAAAACATATTGTTTATTTATCAACAGTTATTAATAATATTTAATAAATGTTTTAATTTAAATTTTTTTAATAATTTAATAATTTAACTAAAAAACCTGTCTGCCAAAGAACGAGTTTGTTTCTTAAGTCTTTCGAGTTGTATATAAAAATCTTGCTTTTAATTTATTTAAAACAAAATCTCGAGAGCAAGAAAAAGTAAACCAGATCTAAATTATATTATTTTTATACAGGTTTGTTTCAAACCTGTGTATTGAAATATTTTATATATTATATATTTTATTAATATTTCTATCACTGCATTTTTAGCATCATCGTCATAATTTTTTTTCTTCAATATCTATTTTGTTAGTTATTTTTAAATATTTGTGCACCATGAACTGCTTTATTTTATTTTAATTATTTAATAATTAATTCATTTTATTTTAAGCAAGTTGAAGGATTTTTTAGGTTCCTTTGAACGCGAATGTTTCAGATTCTAACCTAAGAAAACTCCAATCAATTGATTTTAATTTCTCTTCTAGAAAATTATTTAAAACAATTATTTACGAGGAAGAGGAACTTATTTAAAATCACTAAATTAAAGTACAATAAAAAAAAAAATATTAAAATACTAACCCAGTGAGCCGAAAACCGCCACACATAAAACAATACTTTGGAAAATGTTTATCATGATTTCGATATGCACAATTTTATTATTTCTCTTTCTTAATAAGAAAAAAATTAAACAAATAGAAGAACAACAGTTTTATTATAAGAGTTTAATTTTTGTTTCTTTTTCGAAACGAACGCGGAAACTTTTTTAGAACTGATGTTGAACGCACGAGCTTTCAATATAAACTGTTTCAATCGCAGCGAAAACTTTGCAGCTTCACTACAAAAACAGGCAGCTTTACTTAAGAAAAAAACAACAAAACCAAAAATCTTCGTGTGACAATGAAGAGGAAGAAGAAGCAGTACAAGAAGAAGAAGAAATATAAGAAGAAGTAGCGTCTGCTTGTTTAATTTGACGTGTGCGAAATGTCAACTGAGCTGCTTGCTGACTGCTGTGCGAAGGAAGTGTAAATAAATTTCAGAAAGTGTTTAGATTTTGAAATTCATATCATTGCTTTCCACTCCTCCTCACCCCCCCCCCCCCCTCTTTAATATAAGGTTAGAAGTCAGGGGATCAGCCACCAGGAATGTGTGAATCACGCATGAGCTAAGTTATGAGTGATTAAGTAGCGAAGTGTGTTAAAAATATATGCAAAATTCAACCGAATTCAACATGTTTATTTGACATTTGAATTTTTGTTGTTGTTGTTCTTGTTGTTGTTGTTATTATATTATTGTACTCTACAATGGTAGAGTGACGTTATTCTGTCTTCAGTTAACTTTTGAGAGAAGTATCTTAACAGAGAACCACGCCCATCGATGGTTGGATGGTAATATTAATTACAATATACATTAAATATACAGAACAATAAATATACACAATAAAAGACTTCTTTCTGTCTTTTGTAGCAATTCAATCTATTCAAAATAATTACGGAATTTACTTGCAGATCGATTTTTTATACTTAACAATTTAAGTGTAGTTCTTTTAGGGCATTTCCTGGGTCTGCTATACCAACTCTTCGGCTTTTGTTGACTGTTTATTTATTTCTGATTATTGTATTATTATCGTTTTTTAAAAATTTGGATTTCTCAATACTAGTCATCAATGTAAATTACAAATGGTTTAAATATTTATAAGTATACAGTTGATATATACGTATATTTGGGGGGAGAAAACTCACAGCGTTACCAAAGAGTTTCAGTTGTTAACCGATTTTAATTCGGGCTCTAAAATGTCAAGGCCAACAGATTGAGATGTTTGCGTTGCCATGCAAACAAACCAACCAACCGCTAAACAAACATGTTTATTTTTCAAAAGCTTGTGTTGACAACGCTTTATTATCATGCTAACCATCATAAAGCTCATCATCATGATAATCATAATAAGGCTCATCATTATCGTCACGATAATCATGATTATAATTAGCTACATAATCATAATCGTTTGATTCTCCCAAGAAATACCGAAGATCTTTTATTAAAAATTGGTTAAATTAATGAATGTGTAAATCAGAAGCATCGAAAGCATGAGAATCATCGGAATCTTGAGAATCATCGGAATCATCGGAATCTTCGGAATCAACCTCTTCATTATCATCACCGGCATAAAATAAACATTTAAAAATAAAATCTTGGTTCACAATTCGGTTTATTTCAGATTTGTGGTAAATAAGATGTGATTAAAAGCGTTAATAAGGATTGAACAAAGTGCTAAAGTCATGAAGGTAGGCTGTAGAGTGTATTTCAGCTTCGACCGGACCGAATATACCACTATTTCTGTTTTTTTTTGGTGGGTTCTTAATAAAAGCTTCTTATTTGATTCGAGTTCTTTAACTTCATGTTTTTGTGGACCGTTCTATTGACTAATTTTCTTAAATCCAGTTTTAGCTTAAACCAGTTTCTTAATACTGCTTGATGTAATTATCCGTTATATACCCGTAATAATCCGTTAATGTAATAAACAAATCTGTTTTATCTAAATATAAGCCATATTATGCTGTATATTATTATTATATATTTTGTATTTTGAATTTTATGCCATATTATGTTTAATCTATAAGCTGAACATATTTTAAACTTTAAATCAAAGTTTAGTTTAAGCAAAAAGAAGCGTCTTAAAATTTGTATTTCATAAAAGTAAGTTTTTTGGCTTTTTATTTAAAAAGTTGTCCATATTTTCCTCATAAAGTCGTATAAGTTCATTAAGTTTAAGGTTAAAATTAAAATAATCTTAAGGTTATAACAGCTTTTTAATGGGTTTTGGTTTTTACTGCATATTTAAGGAATTCATATTTGAAGTCTGAACATTTTTTTGAGACCTTTTTAATTGAATCTTTTAACGTTTCATTTACTTTTAAAGCTTTAATATTTAATACTTTAATTTGACTAAACTAATATTTCTGTGGAGTGTTTTGGCTTAAACTAATATTTCTGTGGAGTGTTTAAGTTCCAGTTCAAGTTGATTAAGTGCAGAAATGAGCTAAACTAGTGCAATATTTTTTTTAAACGTTAGGTTCGAAAGGCTTAAGTCTAAAATGAAAATAAGAAGTTCAGAATTATCGTTAAATCATTACAAGAGTAATGAAATGCTTTAAAAAGATAAATTTTCTTATAGTAGAACTTAATTAAAAAGCCTAATTATAAGCAAGTAATGAAATCTTTTGAAAGATATCAAGAATAAATAAAAAATAAACGAAGCTAACTTATGTATTTACTAACTAAAAACTCGATTACTCGAAAAAATAAGATCCCAAAAGATCCCGAAGAAATGGAACAACAAAAGTTTTTAACTAAAAGTAAAAATCTTTTAATATTGTATAATAAATCTGTTAATTGAATGAATGATGAATTGTCAATAGGCATTAACTACGTTCTCGATGTGCTCCATCGAGTTCTTGCTTCATCTATGCTCCATCAAAGCCTCCAACAGGGAGGTCTTGAAGATTGCCAGATGGCAGCCAGTAGAATCCCGGATACCTATAAGCATCTTCTAGCTACGAAGCAATCCGAAAAGATACCCTTGCAGAACCCTGCCCATTTCTGAAACTCAAATGTTTCCAAAAATAAAAGAAAACAACAAAATTTCAATTTGATTCTTTTTGATTTTTATTTATTTTTTGTTTCTTTCTTTGTTTTTTTTTAATTTATTTATGAAGAAGTATGGTATTTTTTTTAATTGTGTCTTTACTCTTTTTAAAAGTATTTTTCATTAATTAATACTCTCTTCTATACTCTTGAGAATAATCATCTATCTTTCTCAATAAACTAACTAAAAGAAATGTACAATAAATCGATTTTGTATTTATTTTGTGTTTGTTTTCTTGCTTTTTGTCTCGTTTTTTTACTACTTTTTTTACAATAGCAATTATAACAATAGTAATAATAATTATAATAGTAATAATAATCATAATAGTAATAATAATCGTAATAATCATAACTAAATAAAGAGTACGATTAAAAATTAGTTATGTTTTGTTTCATATTTGTTCATTTTGAGGATGATGAAGTACACAACGCTTTTTTCATTAAAAACTACATAAATACTAAACTAGAAGTAAGTGTTGGTAGTTCTGATAATAAAAATAAGTGACATTATTATGAGTGATCATTATGAAGTAGTATTGTAGAACAATAATTACTAGAATAAGGAGTAAAAAAATAGTACTAGTAGTAAATAGTATCTAGTAATAATAGTAGTAGTAATAATAGTAATAGTAGTGATAATAGTAATATTAATAATAGTACTTAAAAGTAGTTACTCACTTTCAATAGAGAATAAATGGCAAATTTTTTCAGATTAAAAACGAGAAAAGGTTAAGGAAATCAAATCTTGCATTTTTTCCATTAAAAGAGTGAAAAGTTCAGCAAAAAACGATTCATTTTTAATGATTTAATTTAAATTTTTTCAATATTTCATTATTTTATCATTTTCGAGTTGAAATATTTGAGGTGAATTTTTGTTGTTGTAAATTTATGGAAGTGTTTTTGATGTAGTTTACATAATATTTTCAAAATATATCTGTTCTTTCAATTAAAATTGTATTAACATTTAAGATTATTAAATTAAATTCAATTAAATTATTATAATTATTATGAATTAAAAAATTAAAATGTTAAATTCTATATAACACTTAATTAAAACTGTTGAAAACGAAATTAAATTATTTAAGAAAAAAAAATAGATTCACTTCAATTCAATAAAAAGTTCAATCAATCATTAAAGTCAATTAAATTTGAATTTTGTTCATATGTACGAATGTATGTATGTGTGCATGTACGAGTATTCATTCGCCTTTTCTGTATGTATTTGTTTTTAAATCCTTTTATTTTATTTTTAACATTTTTTATATCTAAGGCACTTTTTTCTAATAACATTTTACTTGATTTTTTCTTATTGTTGTTAATGTTTTTGTTGTTTTTAATGTTTTTGTCGTTAATGCTGTTGTTCATGATGTTGTTGTTTTAAGTTGTTGTTGTTGTTGTTGTTCTGTTCTCTTTTTAGTTTTTTAAATATTTAGTCCAATAAAATAAAACTTTCTTTTTAATTCGGTTGGATTCGATTTTATAACAATTTTCGACAATTTTGTTTAAATTTAAAATTTGTTTTTATTTTGCATAATTTTTTCTTGTTGTTTTTGTTTTCTGATTTTGTTATTTTTGTTTTCTGTTTTGTTAGTATTCTTGTTTTGTTGTATATTTAAGTTTATTTTTCCGATGAGTGAAAATTTTAAAGATTTGTTCGTTTTTAGTTGTTTTATGTGCTTGTATTATATTATAACAGTTTTATAACAGTTATCTACATATATTTTTTTTTGTTTTTTTTTTGGAAGGTTCTTTAATTATGCGAAGAGTCGAAATTATAGCCAAGGTGTGTGTGTGTGTGTTCGAGCGGGTAGATCACGAGGGGGGAGGGGGAGGAGGGGGACTTTAAGAGGGTGTTGAAAATTTAGTTTAGTCATTTAGAATATTTTTTTGTATGCTTTTTTCGGGTTTTGTTCGTTCCTCGTTTCTAGTTTTTGTTTTTATAAAACAGCGAATAGTAACAATTTTTGTTTTGTTTTCATATATTGTACAATACTTTATATTATTATATATCGTATATATTATTATATATACTCATATATTTTATACATGTGTGTATATATAATATCATGTCATATTTTCAATTTATTGTTTTTGTATTTTTGTTGTTTGGTTATTTTCTTGTTAAGCAAAATTTTGAAGTTTGAACTGTAAAAAAGACATGTTTTCTTTTCTTGCTTTAAAAGAAAAAAAAAAACGCAGATGTTTATAAGAAATTTAAAATTTAGGCACCTAATTTATATATTTTTTCTATTTTTATTTTCTTCCTCCTTCTTTCTTTGTTTATTCTGTCCTTTTTCATCGCTTGTCTTCTTTCTTTAATTTGCTTCGAGGAGATGTTTTTTTATACTTTTACAAAAATATTATTATTATTTTACTTTTATACGTATTTTTAATTGATTAAAAATTTTAAATCCTACAAATTGAACATATTTCGTGGCTTTTTTCTTCTTCTTCTTGCAACAGCCTACAATTAAAACAGCAGCATTCAGTTTTTTAGGGGTCCCTCAATAATAAAACTAATCAATAGTAAACAACGTCAAAAGTTGGCAACCCAGCGCGTGTTGCTACGATTTTATTTTTGTTTTTGTTTTTCTATTTCTTTGTTTTTTCTTTCTTTTCTTTTTTTATTTAAAAGTTCGTTTTTCATCCCTACTTTTTGTTCCTTTTTTTGACAAATTGTCTCCTTCCTTCATTCAATTTCAATCTTTTTTCCTATTAAATTTAATTCTTTTTTTATTAAATTTCATTCTTTTTTTATTAAATGTCATTCTTTTTTTATTAAATGTCATTCTTTTTATTTAAATATTTAATTTTAATAAAAAACTAAGTTTTAAAAAAGTTGTTTGTAGTTTTCACAAAGCTTTATCGAGCGTTTGTATTTGTTTATTCTACGATAGTAATTTTTGTGTATTTATTTATTTGTTTCTGGTTTTATTTTACTTTTGGGTTTATTTACTTTTGTGTTGTCTTACTTTTTTATTTCTTTATTATTGTATTTATTTGTTTTGTGTAATTTTTTCTTTATTTCTTTCTTTATTTTATTTGTTTCTTTATTTTTGTTTTAATTCTAGTTTCGTTTGGCTAACTTCTAAGATTTAATAATATGTGCATTTGTTGTTGTTCTCGTTCTTAATACTATTATTATTAATATTTCTTTACCGAACTCAATCTATGAATAAGCTAATAAAAGAATTATTTATTCAACGCATTTATTTTGCTTTTCAAGTTAATAGATTTTTCGATATCATTAAATGAATGCGTTTTTTACAATATTTTTACAATATCATCATCATGATCATCGTTATCATAATCATCGTTATCATAATTATCGTTATCATAATCATCATCATCATATGTATTTGTTGTTGTTTTTTATACATATTTATATATATATTCTACTAATTAATATATCACGATTTGCACTTATAATATATTCTATATAATAGCGGAAATTTAACGGAAATCAAATTAAAACTAATAAAAATATATAAAAAAAAAAATAAATTAAAATAATAATAAATAATAAAAAGAAATAATAAATAATAAACATAAGCCAAAAAATATCAAAATAAAATAAAAATACTCAAATATTTTCTAATTTTCATGGAAATCACTTTGCAGCTTCATCAAAGAAAAAAACAAAAAAAAAAATATAAAAATAGAGAAATGAAATAAATAAAACTTAAATAAGAAAAAATTACATGATTTTAAATAGTAGCGAATTTTAGTACTTTTCGTTAATTTAGGGATTAATTCAAGAGAATAAACAAAAGAATAAAAAGTAAAAAACACTAAAAAAAAACACACTCAAGTCTCGAGTGTTGTAGTTCTGTTTTTATCAATTCCAAGTTGAGTTCAGTAAATAATTTTGTAAGCATTGTAAATAAAAACAATGAATTATTTTCAATTTTTCACTTTTCAAAAGTGTACAAATTATACGATATATTCAATTA
Source organism: Myopa testacea (assembly GCA_949629155.1). Taxonomy (NCBI): domain Eukaryota; kingdom Metazoa; phylum Arthropoda; class Insecta; order Diptera; family Conopidae; genus Myopa; species Myopa testacea. The sequence goes on from OX451347.1 coordinate 5,178,904, forward strand.
AATACAATTTTTAAATAACTAAACAATATTGACTCTGACTCTGACTAAATTCTAATTAGAATTAATTACTTTTTCAGTTTAGTTTTAATTACTTTTCAGCTTAGTTTTAATTACTTTTTCAGCTTAGTTTTAATTTAGTTAACAACTAATTTATGCTTTCATTAACATGTGAAGTTTTCTCACAGGCTTAACTTAAGACTTACTCAGATACATTCATACAATTTATGTAACTTTAAACATATAACTTAGATGAACATAATTTGACATTTTAATGGAGCTTAAAATAGCTTTTATAAAAAATTATTAAAAATAGGAAGTACATACAAAATTATGTATGTTGCATAGAAATAAAAGCGAATCGAAAAATAATATCGCTTGTTTTTGTATGCTTTTAAAGAAACAAAACTGAATTTCATTGATCTTGAGTATAAATATAAAGTAAGAAAATGAAATACATTTGAATGAAATACAAAAGAAGAACTAAAAATTGAAAAGTAAATAAATGAAAACTATTTTAATATAAAAATATAAACTATTTTAATGTAAAAACTAATTTATTGTATACAAAAATTATCCTTGTGATGACTGCAATATAAAGTCGGCAACTTTTAAAGTTTTTAAGTTTCGAATTTTAAGATTTTCATAATCATTTCATGATTTATAATAGGATAAAAAATTTTGGTAAAAAAACCTACAGCAATTTTATTTTTACAGATATTTTTGTAATATCAACATTTTGTTTGTTTTTCACACTATTTGCGAAAAAGTACTTTTAGCTTAATATATAAATTAATAATTTAACTATTCAATTCTATATGTAGTTCATTTTCTTGATGAAAGTCTTTTTTTACTTATAACATCTAACCTTTAACCCTTTCCGAAGCACTTTTGTTGACTTAAATAACGAAAACAATAAAATCAATAAAATAATCCACTAGAAATCCGAGTATACCACCGACCAGATTAACTCTGTTGCTGCTGGGGTTCGGTTTGGAACAGTATCATTCAGTTAGGAGCTCTGATCAACAACTAAATAGTATGTAGAAGATTCAGAGTCGTCGTCACTATACGGCACACCCTTTCCGCAGGCCATACATGATCTTCAATTCTGGATAAATGATCTTGCGTATCAGTTGGTTCGTTTTGCCCGCCAACATGGCGCGTCGGTTGTCCTTCTTCAGCACTTTGATGCCCGGCCGGTGGACGAGGAAAGCGTTGTCGAGTATATGGAACTCGTAGTCAAGTACGCAGAGTGCATAACCCTGTAAATTAAGTTATAAACGTGTGAGACAGGTTTTATAAAAACTTATAAAATTGTTTTGAGACGGTTTTCCATCAACACACCTGCGTCATTTTGTCACTTTTGCCCTCCCAACTCAGCCGTTCGTCGTAGTGCGGATCGACATGTGTTCCGATGTAGATGGGCTCCCAGTGGACAAACGGTCCCGTTCTTTTGCCTATGTGAAACACACTCAGCTCATCCGTCTCGTTGGCCGCCATCCATTCCTTCGATTTGGGCACATTGTGGCAACTGGCACAGACACGTTTGTGGAAAGGTATCGCTTTGCCACTGCGCAGGAACTCCTGCAGCTCGGTTTTGTCACGCGGCACAATCGATTTGGCCTCCACCTCGAATATGGAGAGCGGAAAGACTCTGCGAAAGAACAACAAAAATATACATATTTAAATGAGTTCATGCTTTGCTTTGATAATCTCTCATAGCGTTGCTCACCTCGGTGACTTCCGATGCAGATACACATCGTTGCGCGCTATCATCTCGAGAAACCGCTTCACCAGACCCGGATTTGGATACAATTCAATGTCTGAGGCCAGAACGAAATGCGTCAGAGCGGCATCGCGTGCTATATTTCGGCCCACATTCACCGGATACAGCAGCTTCTTCTGCGATTTGTACAAATGGCCGGAGCTGATGTTGAAGAACGGCACGGGCCGCGTGCAATTGTAGCCAGTTTTCAGGACATCCGAATGTTTGGGCACATTCTTGGGAATATGTTTGCTGCTGAAGTACACGTGAAACGTGGTAAACATGCGCACGAGATCGCTCTGCGGCAGGCAGGATCTCAGATAACGTATAGAGTCGAGAGTGGGCTGGAAATCGGTTCCAGGTGCATGCATAGCAATGCTAACCGGCGCTCGCCACCGATCCAGCAGCGGAATGAGATTATCGAGGAACGTGTAATCAGCGTGCGTCGTATAAGTGATGGCTTCGTGGCACTTGATCTCTCCGTGATCGGCACGTACGTAATTCTTCAGAACCCAGAAGTCACCACGCTGCAACGTCTCGGCATCATAGAAGCGATCGCGACACTTGAGCACCGATCGTAATCGATCGTCGAAATCTTTCTCGTCACCGGTGACAATGAAAGCGTCGTTGTTTGTGCTGCTGCTGTTCAGGTAGTTATTCGATTCGCTACCACCAGCAGCAATGTTGCCAATCACTGTGGCCGGATCGCCTATATTCGGATCGAGCTCTGCGCCAGCCGCCAGACTGTCACGGTGCTGAATTGCTGATGGTATATCCTCCAAAGCGTTTATCGATGCAACACCATCTTCGTTGACGGCGGGTGGCGGCGGTACATCGCCGGCGTTGGCCACGTCGAGGGGCGGCGGATGCGGTTGTGGTTTATCATCGGATGTGGAAATTACAAGTGGTTCCTGCAGAAGATTCGGGAATGAATATTAAATTTAATTTATTTATTTATGTATTTTGTTTGCACACCTTTTGTGATAACGGCTCTCGCACATTGGCTTGTTCTCTTTTGAGTTGTTGTTGTTGCTGCTGCTGTTCCTGTATGATAAACGCAGAGCCGGAAGCAAAATTGTTACCTCCGCCGATCATCACATGACTGCCAATATATAAAATTACCGCAACATTGATTAAAATGCTGCAACGCAGCAGCCAATTTCGCCGCGTAAACATTTTTTGGCCCAAAGGTTCGAAGCGCATTATAAGGGGCGTGACATCCACAGTCATGAATTAAAAGATTGTAAGAAACTTCGAATTTTAATTAAAAATGCTGTTGCGTTTTTGTTGCTCTAGAATAATGGTTAATGTGGATGTTGCTAATGGCTAAGAGGAAGTTGCTGGACACACACAGCAGTAGTTACAGGAATATATTCGTTTCCTCCCAAGGATCTCCCTCAACTCTTGTTGCAGTCTTTAAATGATTTGAATGCGGTTCTAAAATACGGATAAAAGAGTAAGTAAACATATTTAATTTCTTGCATTCAATTTTATCTCGATGTTCAATTTTATCTTGATCTTCAATTTAAATAGTTTTTATTCTCACAATTCAATGGAACATTTTATTTACAAATATTTTAGTGCTTTTTTAATGTACACACATTTGCTTTACATAATAATTTCGAAACATTTTTATCATAACATTTGTATTTAATAATTTGTAATTATAGTAACTATTTTTTGCTAAAGAAATTCCTAATGTTGCCCTGCTTGCTTTTGGCCGCAACTGCTGCTACTTTTGCTGGGGATGTTTTCCGTGGTGATACCTTCCGTGGTGATCGTCTGATATTGCTTGAAGATGCAGAGCTTTTGTTGGCACCGGCTTTCTTCGGTTTAACGGTGATAACAAAGCCATCCTCATCGAGATAGGTTTCTGATTGTGGCTGCTGCTCTCGCACATCTTCTTCGTTTACTTCAATTACATCGGATCCCCTTTTTTCCATTTTGCCTGGTGGCTTCTCAGAGTCATCCTCATCGGAGTCAACAATACGGCGTCGTTTGCTGCTTGACTCATGTTCCGCTTCGTTAGTATCCGCGTCCATCTCGTGATCTGATGAAATAATGTTGCGCTTGAGTGCTTCTAGTTTTGATTCCTCATCTGAAGAAGCATCGGATGACTCTTCATCAAACAACTGAATTGAAGTATTAGCTTCTACTTTAATATCGCGTTTTGGAGGAGTCTCTTTTTTCGCCAGTGTCGCTGTTGTGGTTGCTGTTCTGCTTTCTTTCTCTGTTTTTACTTCTTTCTTAAAATAATCTTGCATTTGATTAGACGAGCTGCCGCACTTTGGCGGATCCTTTATATCGTTATTTTTATTTGGGCGAACAGGAGCAGAAGTTAAATAATTACCAATGCCACCTTTTTTGCCAGCAACAACCTTTTTCTTGATTTCCGGTGATGGTTTCTTAGTAGTTTTACGCGTTTCTGGAGGACTCTTTTCCGTTTTGTTTTCTGATTTCTCTGTTTTCGCCTCTTTTATTATATTTGAATGGTTTTCTAAAGCTGACTTGCTTGTACTCGCAACCGCAGGTGATTGATTTGCAAAATTATTCATGCTGCTTGATGGTTTTCTATCTGCTTTTTGCTGAACAGCATCGGCGCCATTCAAATTAGAATTTGTGCTTGTGTTTTGCCTTGAATTTGTCTCTCGTCGTCGCAAACTTTGCAATTTTATAGCATGATGTTCTACGGGTTTAAAAATATAGGCTGGCGACTTGGCGCCACCTGCCACTTCCACGGAATAGAGAGCTGCTTGCGACTGCTGCAGGCGCTGCAACCAGTCTTGTAATTTCTTCTCGCCCTGGACTATGGCATAGACTTCATTGTGGCTGTCCTTCTCTAAGCCTTGTACCAGAAATTGCTTTTCATATTTAACTCCTTTGGATTCCTGTTGGCGTAGATGTTCCTCCAGTGTTTTGTGAACTTCTTCATAACTCAACTTGTATTGCTGCAGTAAATCAGTGACGTTGATGCGACGATTAAAGTTGATGACACAATTTTTCAATGCATCTTTTAAAGCTTTTGTTGACATTTCTTTTAATTATTTATGGTAAAACAAAGAATACTGCATGAAGCGATAAACAAATTTACGAACAAAATTTATAAGAACGAACTGTCAAACAGCGATTACATTCAGACACACATTCCACATTCACAATGAATGTATTCACAATGAAAGTGGAACGAGATGTGACTGTTGAATGGTAGCGAGATGTGCTGTTCAGAAGTTTTGTAAATCGTTGATTTTTTTTCCTTAATTAGTTTGCAGTGCTCTTAAAATACTTTTTTGTTTATTTTAAATTCAAATAAAATGTAATCTTTTAATATTTATTTAAAATTTTTCGGTTTTTATTTCTACTACTTGAAAATAATTCCTAACAATTTTTATTGATTACTGAAATTAATTTTGCGTATTTCAAAAAGCTTTTAATTTTCACGAATTTTATGCTTCTTGATTCACCATGTATGATTTTTTAGCAGTTTTTTAAAAATAATAATTCATAGGTTGTGGATAATGTCGAAAGCAAAAACAATCTTTCAGATACCCATTGAAGAAGCTATTAAAAATTTCCGCGTCGATTTAAAAAAAAAAAAACAACAAAATATTATCTTCATTAAAAACACGATGCCGCGAACCAAATGTGTTTTATCTTACTTTGCGTTTCATTTATGACTAATTTATGCAGTTTATTGGATATAAAAAAAAAACAACATAACACAACACAACCGCCGCAATAGCTAAAATAGAAATAAAAATATAAATAAGAAAAAGTGCAAATAATAAAATGAAAAATTCTTCAATGGTTTGCATTTCATGGTTCACGGAAGCTGAGGAGAAGAACTTTTGTTGTGAAATGAAGAAAGAACGAACGAATTCGAGTGCGGCTAAAAAGCGGAAACCCAGCCAGCAGGCAGCCAGGACAGCTAATCGACCGACCGTTTGACGTGCAGTTTATTTTACACTTGAAAAAAATATTTATTATACCCTCTTTTGATATTTTAAATGACGAAACTATCATATAATTAGGCAAACAAGATTTATTGAAATTAGTTGCTGTTGTTTTTGAGTAAATCTGTTCATTCAACTCTTTCTTTATTGAACTCCTTCTTCTTCTTTTCGGTAAATATTACTGTTATAAATTAATGAATGGTATTTAAAAAAGAATAAAAAAAATTGTTCACTGATCCGGTGATTATGACTGAATAAATAATTATTTATTAATGAATTGTGTGAATTGTTAACAACAGATAATAAATTAATAAATAAAGAAACTTAATTAAACCATATAATAAAAATATGCAAAGTCGATAAGATAAATAATTTATTTGTTTTGAATTTTTTGGTTTCGCCGAACCAACGGCAAGTGTCATTCATTTAAAAAGGGTGCATTCAGAAGAGTTTATAATAAACCAAGATAGACTACATACAAAATACACGGAATCAAGTTATACTAAATTTATTTTTTAACTTTTTTCATATTATTCGATATTTTTTATATCATTACAATATTTGAACCTATAACCTCTATCTCTCTGTGTTGTCTGACAAACGTCTGACTCATCGACTCTAAAAATCCAGCAAAAATGTACGAACAACAACACGAACTGATCATGTCGAGTCAAGTCAAGTCGGGTATATAATTTAACTGCTAATAAATAATTTTTAAATTAAAGTGTTGTCCAGACTTCTGCTGGAGGCAGCATCCATGAAAAAATGAAAATTTATATATGTATGTACATATGCAGAGTATAAAAATAAATGTATAAAAACCCAAAACAGTAAAAAAAGTACCGATTGCTCATTGCCACTTCTTGGACTGAGCGTTGCCACCATTACTCATTTACACATTAAATGTGAATACGTAAAATAAATAAAGAATATGGTAAAAAATGTTTAAAGAACAACGAAATAAGGATGAATAATAACAAGTAATAGAATAAGAAACTAGAAAAGTACTATTTTCGGCCTGTCTGAATCTTAAACTACACTTTACACCCACATGAATTGTTGATGAGTCATGATGTGTAAAAAGGGGGCTGAAATTCGTTAAGCTGTTCCAGAATATGTCACTTTTCTACCACGCCTATTTTGTGTGTTACAAACGAAATGGAAAACATAATATACCCCTTTTCTACCAAGAGTAGGGTATAAAAAAAGAAATAAAATCTTAAAACACGAAATAAAATTAATTAGAAACGAAAAACATGCGGAAAATCGCAAAAATCTCATTTGTTCCCAAATTATTTGCGGACCTAAACTCGTTTTCTCTTCCTTCCTCATTCTTTCCCTTTCTTCCACGGACCTTCCCCACCTCTTTTCTGCCCTAAAGTCGTTTTCCTCGTCAAAATCAAACTCTTTCTATTTGTATAGAAAATAACTAAAAAACCATTGAAAAGAAGAAAAAGAATATAAACTCTGTCAGAATCATTCATAAAAAGCAACACTTGAAACTGTTTAAAAATAACAAGAAGAAGAGTGGTAACAGAAGAAATGAAGAAGAAAGGAGGAAGGAGGAGAAAAGAAGAAGAAGAAGAACAAAACAATATTTCGTCTGCAATCCATCAACCGCAGTCGTGGAAAATCATAAAACGTCGAGATAAATTTTTCTTTTGTCCCATAAAAAATAGAAAACTATAAAGACAAACATTTCCCGTTTAGCTATTTTTTATGAACTGCATTCCCCTGCGTTACTCACGTCCCCTCCTTCCACAATCTTCAGTGTGCTTGATTTCATTTTAATTTTTTTTTCTTATGCAGTTTTTTTGTTTTAAATTTCTTCTGGTTTTAAGTTCAATTTTTTAAAGAAAATCTAAAGTGACCAAAATTGAGTAACGATATTTTATTTTAAAATCTTTAATAATACATATTTAATAATATTAGCAACAATATTATTTAGTGTTTAACAAATATTTTATAATATTACGTTCTTTTATTTAATAATATTGAGTAATAAAAATATTTAATAATATTTTAAAATCAAATCCTAAAGTGAAATCAAATCAAATTTATAGTTATAATAATCAAATTTATAGTTATAATCAAATTTAAGTTATAAATTTATAGTTATAATGTTCCATATTTTGAAATAAAAATGAAAACTTGAAAGTGATTTCAAAAGCTGTCTCTCTCTCTCTCTCTCTCTCTCTCTTTCCCTTCTTCTTTCTACTCTTTTCTCTCTCTCTCTCTCTCACTCTATCTCTCACTATATCTTAATTGCAACATCTTAGAACATCTCTTTAATACATGAAACGAACGCAATTCTTTGGAATTCCCAAAAGCAGCATGTTTAACATCTGTCAAAACTATTATCAGTTAAGTAAGTTTCTTCATACTTCTTTGTTTCTTTCAATTATTAAATAAAGCAAAAAAATACAAGAGTCCGACATCGATTTCGAGGTTTCTGATTATTTTTAAGTATGTATAATAGTATGAAAAAATATCGTATGTGATCGATCTGAAACAATAGTTTGGAGTTCTCGGAATTACTGATTAAAAAATGTCGAAATTATTTTTAATGCCTCCCCTCCCTCGATTAAAAATCGCGTTGTGACGTGCTTACAGAATATCATTCATCAGTATTTATTATCGATGTGTCAGATGTCAGATAGTGATTAATTAAAATAATAAATACATATAAAAAAATACTTGATATACTTACAATTAGCAGTTAAAACCCTCGTTCACGATATCGTTAAATCAGTTTTATTAATCTGAAAAGAATAAATAAAAGCAAAGGGATTAATTAGTTGAAATAATACTATAGATGTATATGGGTACTTTAGATATATGTATATAGGTACTTCAGATGTATGTATGTACATAGGTACTTTAGCTGTATATGTGTTTTCAAATGAGGTTAATGAAATATAAAAATAAGAGCGGTTAACAGAGAGTGTGAGGAGGAAAGAAGGAAGAGGAAGAAAAATAAAGAAATAACAAAAGAAATAATAATAAAAAAAAGACATGCGTACATAATAAGATCAAACGAATAATAATAATAGAAATAAAAGAAAGAAATCAAATACAATACATGTTCCGTACATGCAAAAATCTTTCATTATTAAACCGTTAAGTCATAAATGACAGCGTCCGTCAAACACACACAAACATACTTTCTTCCATTTATATCTACATTTGTACTTATACCATTATAATGACCATTATTCGAATTCCAGCACTGAGATTCAAATCTTAACCTAGTTTTTTTATGTTTTTAACGTTTTTAAAAGAAACGGATAATTTTTTAGAAGTTCAAATTTATTAAATTCTATTGTAATGAAAAAACTTTAAACAAAAAAAGCTTGATTTATTCACACATTAGAAAATTTTATTGAATTTATGTATGGGATGGATTATTCTCTTCCTCTTAACCAGGAGTAGGTTAATTATATCATCATCGTTTAGTTTAGCCATCTGTTGATGCTTCTAATTCGCATAAAATATACAATATATACTACTGGGACCTATATAACCCATCAAGGAACTGTTCCCATGTCCCATAATCGTTCCAGATTTTTATTTTTACAATATCTTTTGAATAAACTACTTGATTGTTTATTATATTTATTTCTCTCTACTTAACACTGTTAGTTTAGTACCATTAAAACTCTAGTTTTTTAAAATATTTCGACGATTTCGGCAAAAAAACAAAACCCCGGAACTCGATGTTGCTCCAAGGAATACACACAAAAAACTGATCGCAAAACCACTTCGCGTTCTGGATAACGGTACTTCAAACATTGAGATAAGAACTACTATTTTTCTTTCGAACTTTAGAAGTGTAGCGTGTTTTTCAGCTTCGGTCAGGCCGAAGATAGGCCACGCTTTCTTATCATAGTTTATATTTCACTGTTTATTTTTGATCTGTTCTTTCCAGTTTTTTAATTTATTTATTTTCTACTCATGTTTTGTTGTTTTTAAAATCTTTCAGAGTTTTCAATATCAAAAATTCAACTTTAATTTCTAATCAATCAATCTTCTTTAATTGTTTTCTGTTTTTTTGTGATTATTTTCAACATCTACATAGATTTATCTATTTATAAATCAAATTAAATATATTATCTTTTTATGAAGTGTTCTACAATTAAACGAAATGAGCGTAACATTTTTTAAAAGCATTTTTTTACAAAGAAGTGTGTTTCCATGGTTAAATAACTCGTTTTTATCTTTTCTAATCTTTTCTAAGGTATTTTATTATTTATTTATAATTATATATATGTGTATATATGTTTATTAATATTAATATATACAAAAATAATAAAGATTATCAAAGAACTCTTTAAACGAGGCGTTTTAACAACGGTTGGGTAAACGTTTTGACAACCGCTCAATTAAATGATTAAGAAAAACAACAACAACAACAACCTTCCTACAGTTCTTTCCATGTAGAAATCATGACCCTGTTAAAAAAAGAAATGCTTTTAATCAATAAATACTCAGTTTTATTTGAAGTGAATCACATTTAAACCGCAAACGTGAAAGCGTACCAAATCTGATGGTATTTTTTTGCAGTATGGTATTTCTTAAGAATTCTAAGAATAAGAAGAAGAAGAAGAAAAAATATTGTAAATATGAACGCACAAGAATTCGCGAAAATAATCCATGCTGATAAATTATTATATAACGTGAGTCTTTCGAGATTCTATAATAGATGGTTTCCACATGGTTTTGTTGTTATTTACATAATATAATAGCTGTTGTTTTGTTCTTGTTGTTGTTTTTGTTATTGTGTTATTTTTGTTGTTGTTTTTGTTCTTGTTGCTGCTTCTTTGATTACACTTTGCGTACATTTTCTCACGTTTTGTTGCATATTTTTAGCCATATTTTCATTGTTAACCATGTTGTACAAAGTGTGAAATTTAAAGTATTTTGTTTCGTTTTTTTTTACACTTTTTTCTTTATCATATTGTATAGTATTATTTAGTAATCTTTTTAGAAGCAACCTCCTTCCAGCTCCTCATCTTTTCACCATGCTGATGTTGGTAGCAGCAGAGTAAAGTTCAAAATGATCGTTTAATTGAAGAGCTGATCGGATTATTGATCGGATTATTGAATAGTCCGGATTAGCGAGGTCGTACTGTATACATACCCATATATTGTATAGGTACTCGTATATATACGATGTAATGCTACAATGTATGCGATATAATAGCCAGAGTATTATTACCACATGTGGGCAAAAAAAAACCGGCTATCAAATTATGGAGAATCATGTCTCAAGTTGTGATTGCTTCGTATTATTATCTATTATCATAGATCGGCAGCAAATTATTTGTGCTCGTCTCTTCGCTATCAACTAAAAAAAAGGAAAAAAAAAAGAAAGACTGACTGCACTTTTGCTGCCTAATTAAGCGTAATAAGCCAGCTTGCTAGCTACTCGTTGGATTTCCGCTGCCCCTGCCCCCTCCACTCTCTCTGTCTCTCTCTCTCTCGTCAACTGACCACAGCCACCACCTCAGAATACTAAAGGTTTTGCTACTAGTTGGTTATTTTCATAAGCCTCATCATCATAATTTTTTGCTCATCTGCTTCTTGTTCTCACTTTTTTTTAATCCATTATCCAGTCCAGATCCAGAGTGTTTCTTATTTTTTTCTCTGCTTTTTCCTCGTGATTTTCTATTTCGAAGCAATTTGGTTTATTTGCTGATGAACAACTTAATTTTTATGGACATGCAAGCTGCTTGTTGAATGCATCCAGCACTCGGCAGGCCGAAAGCAACAACAACCAGACAAAAACAGTAGAAGAAGAAGAAGCAGCAGCATCTGCTTGCGGCTGCCGACAGAATTGGATTGTAATATAAAAGAGAAAATAGATGAAAATTTAGGACGAAAAAATAGCATGAAGAGAGAGAGAGAGAGAGAGAGAGAGAGAGAGAGAGAGAGAGAGAGAGAGAGAGAGAGAGAGAGGAAAGACTTCGACAATTCTTAGAAATTATAAAGAAATTCATAGAAACTAATTTGTTGAGTTATTTGAGTTGAATTAATGCAATTTTATATTTAATTTTATTTAAAACCTTTAATTTAAATAAGTTTTAATAAATTTTGTAAAGATTTTAAGTTGCATTTACTGACCCACTGTACAAGCAAAATAGTTTTACAGCAAAAATTAAAGCAATTAAAGTATAAAAGCATAAAAGCACGCACAAAACCCCAATCAATCGCATCATACTCTCGCTCGCTCTCTCCGTCTCGCTCTCTCTTCTTCCCTCTCTCTTTCTTTCCTTCTCTAGCATTGCCTATATAAACGTAACAGATCTTTATCGGTTTTCAGATGAACCAACAACAAAACAACAACAACAGCAACAGCTAAATAAAATTCAGTTCATCAGCGAGCTCAACATTTATGTTAAAATGCTTTCAGTAGTGCGTCATTGAACTTCATTTCATAAATAGTAAAAAAAAAAAAAAAAACAAATAAGAAGAACAAGAAGAAGAAAAATGGTAATAAAAATAAAAACCGTGATGCCAACGTTCAAGCGAATAAAATATGCAATGGATATAAAAACCAAATTGAAAAATAACAACAAACAAATCAAAAACAACAGCAGACAAGAAACAAAACAACATCAGTGGACAAGGAACAAAACAACAACAACAACAGCAACAACAACTATAAAAGAATAACACATTAAAAGTACGTATTCATAAACAATCGCTGTTGTTGGTGTTGTTTTTGTTGTAACCGTCAAACAGAGTTTCTGAAATTTAACTCATGCTAGCAATAAATAATAAATAAAATAAAAACGTTGGCAACCCCGGCGGCAATGACACTGCAGCCAAACAGCGAAGCAACGAAGTTGGCTGCACTTGAAAGTTGCGGAAATGCGTTAAAATGAACATTGAAATGGTTTAATTACGTGTTGTCTTTTGCGAAAAGATGATGATTATGATTATGATGATGATGATGATGATGTTGCTGATGATAATATAAATATACCGATGATTATGATGACTAAAATAAAATGACTGATGATGATAATTCTGAATGAATGAAATGATAATGAAACATTAAGGAGAAAAATAAAGATTATTATGATAAAGTTAGTTAATGATGACGATAGTAATACTGATGATGATGAATATAGTGGTGATGTAGATGTTGGTGATGCAGGCGGTGAAGTTGATGAAGACGATGATGGTGATGTTCATCAGAAATTAGATTATAAATAAACAGCGTAATGATGATGAAGCTTAATGACACTTATGATAAACATGACTCGATCATCTCAGATGACTATAAATTATATCAAATGATCATCATTCATCTCAAATGATCATCATTCATCTCAAATGATCATCATTCATCACGGACGATCATCATTCATCTCGGGCGATCATCATTCATCTCGGATGATTATCATTCATCTCGGATTATTATCATTCATTCATTCACTCATTCATTTAATGTGGATAGGGAAAAATTCTACAATTATTATCGCAGTGATGATACAATAAAAGTATTATCATTATTATCATCTGCTTAACCAATTTAAATGCCGTTGATGATGACGTTAGAGTCGTGTTCAATAGACTCAGTTAATATTCAAGATAACGACATTTCTTGACGTTGTCCGAACGAAACGAGTGTCCGTAACGAGTGTGTTACGAGTATAGCGAGGCGTGTTCGTGCGTTGCATGATGAGGCGATGCGAGGCGAGGCGAGATGACCGAAGCGATGCGCATCACACCAAAGTTGGCGGTATTCATGGCAGTGACACCCAGTCAATGGCTAGCTAAAAACGGAGGCCGACAGCAACAACGACGTCCGATCGAACGATTATGGGACAAACCGATTGAGCAGCAGGAATGTTTGTGGTTTTGGGTTGAACAACAAGTGGGTCAAGTCAATATTTATGGTTGTTAAGAAGAGTTGAGAAGAGTAGCCAGAGAATTACAATAACACCAACAAAGTATACCGCAAAAGAACCAGCACCAACATCATCATCATCATTTAATGGTTGAGAAATGTGTGGGGGAGGGGAAGCGGGGAGGGGGGGGGGAGGGAGAAATTAATGGATGGTACACTACGGAAACACAAAATCGAAGAGAAGCGAAGAGTTTCTGGAATGTTGTTGGTAAAAAAGCAAAAGATACGAAAGGAAAGAAGAGAAAAAATAACACCAAAAACAAATCACAAATAACGGTTACGAGGTAATAAAATACTTCTACAATAAAAAACAAAAACAAAAAAATATTCTACAAATACGATTCCATAAATACAAAAAAAAACAAAATGTTATTCGTGTAAAACCAAAAAAAAACAAAGACTAAAAAGAAAATCATCTGAAACAGGTAAAGAAAAAGAAGAAAAACAGGAAAAACAGGAAAATAAGAAGTAGAAAAAAAAGAAAAGATAATAAAAAGAAGCAGAAGAACTTATGCAAATTTAATTTAATCTTTATTCAGAAAATATTTAAGATAGAAAGAGATTTTCTCCATAAACACATAAAACAGAAAGATTATTATGGTAAACAGCAGATATACTAAAAGACGAAAAGACACCAACTAAAAGTTCGAGTTAATACTATATTACTTTAGAATTAATTCAAATTCAACTTTATATGGGTTTCGGCGTGTTCTAATCTACAGCTTCAAAAAAAAAAACAAGGTTTTAAAAGAATTTTAAAGAGGCTAAAAAGGTGGTAAAGAGGAGAAAAAGAAATAAAATAAAACTAATTTATATCAAAAACAACGCAAATTAAGGAAAACATAATAAAAACGAATTTTATAAAAAAGTAAAAAAGAAAACAAGCAAATAAAATACTTGTACCTTAGAAAAGATTGGAAAAGATAACATTTTAAAAAACAGCGCAATTTAAGCATGGAAACATTTTGAAAAAAACTGTATTTGTTTAAAAATACTTATCTCATTACTTTAAACATGTTTCTTCCTGTTGTTTTAATTATTGTTATCACTAAAAAGGTAATATTTTTTAGATAATTTTCTAGAAAACAATTCTAAGTATAATCTCAATTAAAAGATAAGACAAGCAAAAATCTGCAAACATAACAAAGGAAAGCTTAACAAATATTTTCCTTGTGGGTGTAAATCATAAAATTGCTATATTCGGATCGGATCCGACTGAACCTAAGCGTTGTCCACGAATTTTGCAGTATAAATTTATTTTTTTCTCAATTTTGATGAATTTTATGCTTTAAGTTGTCTTTATAGGTATCTATTAATTTTTCTTTTTCCTTTTGTTGTTTTTCTTTTATTTTATTTTTTTGTTTTCTTTTTAGTTAAATCCTTGAGCTTATTTTTAATGACTTTCCAGACCATAAAAATTCTGAGTGTTAATTATAGATTGCACATGATTTATGAAAATATTCGTCATTTGAAAGACATACAAAAGAACAAGAAACGAGAGAGTGACAGAGAGAGTGAGAGAAGGAGAGAGAGCGTGAGAGAGAGGTAGAGCGAGAGAGAGAGGGAGAGAGAGAGAGTGTAAGCGCGAAAGAGAGATTGAGATATCGTCAGAGAGAGCAGCATCTATAAAGCGTACCGAATAATTTTTAATTAAAATTCATGTTTGAAATGAAGGATCATTTTTTGTATTATTTCAAAGTTTTTTCTTATCTACGACAAGTACAACTAAATATATTTCAGGCACTGAAAATTCATACAACTTTTGACAGCTGACAGATAAAAAACACGTCACAAAATTTGATACTTCTGATGTTTGGAAATACGAATACCCGTAATTCTTTGTTGTTACACTTAATGATGGCAATATTGTGGTCATTGTCATTGTTGTTGTTGTATTTATTGTTCTTATTACAGACATTTTGGGGTCGAATAAAAAAGAGTGTCATATTTTTAAAACAATCAACTGATGCTAAACATCAACTATAGTTTATTTAAAAAAAAAGAATCATCTTTGGTTTATATACTTTCTGAAGTCAGAGAGCATAATAAAGATGATGATGATGGCAATGAAAAGAGAAGAGGTTTTAGGAAAAAGAATTCAAACAAATCCAATAAAAATAAAAATCTATCAAATTTATTATTCATTAAAAAAACTCATTGAAGCTAAGCAATTAAACAATTAAAATCTTCTTAGCAATCTTAAATCTCTTCAGGTTTTTTCTAAACTTTTAGTTAAACACTTAGATAGTTAAACTAAGTTAAATGACGCAATTTTGTCCATGATTTATCTAAATCCCAGTTTAAGTTGGAGTTTTGTCTCAATTTGTGTCTGCGTCATTGAGTCTGAATCTATTGTGTATAATTTTTTTCTTTTTCTGTGAATTTTAATAGTTTGAGTCAACAACATTTAATTTATTAATTTTTATGAAGCATGAGAAAAAAAGAGACCTCAACTTGAGTTGAATTGATTTTTTGAATTTAATTATTTATTCATTATATAATGCATTCAGTTTGAATAGACTTAGTTTTAAGTTTTTAGTTAAGATGATGGAAACTAATGATAATTATTCCATTATTCGCTTCAGAGATTATTTGCGATGTGAGAGATTAGATTTGCGATTCTTTTGTTGTGTTATATTATGTTGTTGTTGTTGTTGTTGGTGGGGCTTTTTTTTGTTCTGTTCCAATGTCAGTAAACCTCTAGTAAACCCTCCAAAAAGGATCACAAAACCACGGAAAACCAAAAAAAAATCCCCAAGAAAAGTCGAAGAAATGCTCGGGAAATCTAGTAAAAAGTTGTTGATTCTAATTTCTTTAAAAAAAGAATGTCCTTTCATTGTCCATTTTTTATTTTTTTATATATATACATTTAAGCTTTTGTATTTCTTTCGAAATAAAATCGATATAAAGGTTGGGCCATTGGCTGGTTTCTTTTATTGAATTCTTTAATTCAATTTAAATTAATTATGTAAATAGTTTAATTTAATTTAATTATTTTTAAATAAATTATTTAATTCAAAAAGAAACCAGCCAATGGCCCACCCTATATTATTTTAAATTTCTTGTATACAATATTTTTATTTCTTTCACATATTTAATTTAAATTAAATGAAGCTTTAATTTAATTTCTCTTATTAAAGTAATGAAAACAAATGAACAAGCAGAAGAAGGAAAGCCCAAAAAATTAAATAAATAATCAAGTGAAAAAAATAATACCACAAGCAACAAACATCCTTCCTTCTTTGCTTCAATTCTTCCTCCTTTCATTCCACCTCTCACATTTCTCTCATCCCCTTTGGATGAGAGGGTTGTGTAGGGTGATGTGGGGGTTGTGTAGGGTGGTGTAGGGTTGTGTGAGGTGCTTTGGGGTGGTGAAAACGAGGTTTAGTTCAATTCGTATGAGTTACCAAGGATGTTCAAAAATTTACTATAAAAGAGGTAACACGCAACAATAACATGGGGGTTGGGGGGAGGGCAGAGTTTTTCTTCGTTTTATTGTTGTTATTATTATTGTTGTTTATTATTGTTATTTCAATTTTTTTTTATTTATTTCTTATGTGTCTTGTTTCTGCAATATTATTGTTTATTTAACTGACCAACTGTGCAGGTCGACTGTAGAGAGTTGGTTCAGATTTCGTTTTTGTTTTTGTTGTATGTGGATAGCGGCGGCAAACCTCTCTTGTAACCTGCTTGTTACCCTGCCTGTCACTTTGTCTAGTTTATTCTTATTTATGATACTCTTTTTAGTTTTTGTAGTTTTTTGTTTTCTGACCTTTTTTTGTGGCTACCATTTCTACGGTTGTCACAACCAAAAATAGGTGGGGGGGACTTCTCATGGGTTAGTGAAATGTGTTTTTTTTTCTGTGCTTTTTACTTTTTGTGTTTCTTGATTTCATGTTTATTAAACTTGTTATTGTTGGTCAGTACGGGGTTCGATTCTAAAAGAAGAAAACAAGGAAAGAAATTCAACAAATAAATTTGTAGGGAGAAAACAAGAATAAAAAGAAAAAGAGAGGAGAGAGCGAGAAGGAGAGAGAGCGAGAAGGAGAGAGAGCGAGAAGGAGAGAGATCGGGAGGGAGTAAATGAAGAGAAAGGAATAAAATTGATGGATACGCTTTTCCGTGACCTTTCAAAATGAGTTTTCTTTTTTTTTTTTTGTAACTCAAAATGAAATTTTATTAAATTAGAATTAGATTAGAAAATAAATTTCGTGGAGGGGGAAAAATCAATTTGAAGAAAAACCAATTTAAAAAGAAACCAAAATAAAAATCAATTTAAAGAAATTTCAATTTCACGAAAAGGGTTTAGAAAACATAAAAATCAATTGGAAAAAATGTCATCTAAATATATTTTCTTCTATTTTCAACTTCTTCTCTCACTTTACAATTTATATCCAAATATAAATGATTTTTGTTATTTTTACAACAACCGTTTATTTGAGGAAATTGGTAGAAATACCATGGAGAACACTTGGTCTCTCTTTCACTCTCTTTCTCTCTCTCTCTCTCACACATGCTCATTTCAATTATCGAATTCATAATAAATGTTGTTCCATTTGTCACAATTCAAGGAAGACTTTTGAATTTTCAACTTGAAATGCGTTTTTTGACAATAGGCTGAGAGGAGTGGAAAGACAGGAGTGAAGAAAGAAGAGAAAAGAGGGAATAAATGAGAGAGAAGAGAAACTATTGAAGAGGGAATACTGAAGATAGGAGAGAAGAGAGAAAGGGCCGCTGCACGCTACGCCAAACTACACTGCATCTTTTCCAACACTAGGAACGGAACCGCAACAAAAACAACAACAACTTTCATTTTTCATATACGTCTGTACGTAGGGAGCCTTCAGTAGCAACAACAACAAAAAGAAACATCAGAAAGACAACAACAAGGAAAATATGTGCTACAGAACATGAACATTCGTGTCAGAATTAATTTTTAAATATTGTAATTTCTATCATGTGCTCTCTCTTTCTAGATCTCTGTTGATCCCTTCCTCTGTCTCTCTTTCCTTCTCTCTCTCTCACACTTTCTCTCTCTCTCACTTTCTCTCTTTCTCACTCTCTCCCTGTACCTCCTTCGTTTCGTCGTTGAACTGGTTCACAGTACAGTATATAGACCAAAAAAATCGATTGTTTTTGACCTCCTAAACAATGCGTTTTAATGCTTGTTTTTTGTTTTCTTTCCTTTAACCTTTTACTGTGCCAAGAAATACAGAAGAGAAACACAGAGAAAATAAACCACACACAAAAAAAGGAATAAAATAAAAAACCATAAAAAATTTAACATACTTTGAGGCGCAGTATCAAGTAACGGGATATTGTTTTGTATGCTTTGCTATGCAACATTAAAAAGGTGACAACGATTCTAAAAAGGATCCTGAGGAGGGGGGGTGGGGGTGATAGGATAAGCCTTGGTAGAGGAAAAGAAGAGGAGGGGATCATCGAAAGAGGACATGGTGAGGGTGTGGGCTGTAAGATGAGAGAATAACTGCCTTTATTGCCTTTTTTAGTTAAATTGATACGTTGCTTGATTGATTCTATTGAAGTGACAGCTGACAGTTGAGGCTAAGAAAAGGGGAGAAAAGGATACCACCCTCTGTCCCTCGCTCATTCTCGCTCATTCTCTCACATCTCTTAAATCAATAATAATAATAAAAACACATTCATCGTCATCTTGAGCAGCTCCTTCGTCTTTAAAATGTTGACAATGAAGATTATAGCAACGATGACGACGACGACGTGCTTTTCTTGTCACCCGTAGATACCCCGTTCGCACCCACCCGCCCTCGCAAGCCACCCACAAAACATTCATTCATTGCATTGTTTTGTGGTGATTTTTTTATGATTTAATTTTATCTTTTCTTTCGTAGAGGTTGCGAACTCATGGCAATTATTTTAATTAATTGCTTGTCATAAAATCCCGCAAGACTGGCAAATTGTTGACATTGAATTACATTATGTAAGTATGGAAATGCAGACACACACACACAAACATACATACAAGCATACACACACACATACATACATACAAGCATACACACAAGCATACTTCGAGATAAGATTTTCAGGCTTCAAGACTTCAAGTGACACAAGAAAGGAACTCTTAAAGTTGACACAAGTTAAAAATAACGAAGGACACAAAATAAGGTTAGGAGAATATTTTGTACTTTATTGGAGATTATTTAATGCTTATTTGGGAATTATTTTGAGAGAGAGAGAGTGAGAGGGAGAGAGAGAGAGAGAGAGAAAGAGAGATCACCAAAGTTCTTATGATGATGTTTTAAATAACTTGAGTTTCTTTGACTACAGCATGGTCCAATCCTTCTTCCTCGCTCTCCTGCCTCTTCTTTACCCTTCTCCCTCTTTCTCTATCCTTCTCCCTCTTTCTTTACCCTTCTCTCTCTTTCTTTCTCTTTCTTTCCGATGGTATTCTGATTGACTGTAACATGATCAACCACATGCCGATGATTTATCAGACAAGTTCGACCAGTTGTCTGGGTTCAAAGTAGGATTACCAGGTGTCCACAGAGATCATTAATCGCAACAGCCACAACAACAACAACAAAACCACGAGGAATGAGCAAAACTCTTGGCTATTAACTACAAGTTAATACACATAATGTACATATAAAATAAGCTTTAAGCACCACCTGATAAATGCGACCTCATCGCTTGCCTTGGATGAGAAATTGTTTTGCATCTCTTAGACAAGAATTATTATTATACTACAATATGTTAAATTAATGAACAAATAAAAGCTTATAAAATAGTCGTAAATATTAAATTAATATTAAATAATCGCATGATTTAACTTGCACTCAAGTAATCAACGATGAGCAACAGTCGAAGTTGAGTTTTTCTTAATAAATTTAAGCTTAGTTTATAATAAGAAGTTATGAAGCATCAAGTGTTAATATCATTAATGATGATGAAGTTTTTATTAATGTTGTTGTTGATGTTTTTATTAATATTGCTGTTTTTAGTATTGATGTTGCTGTTGTTAGTATTGATGTTGTTGCTGTTGTTAGTATTGATGTTGCTGTTGTTAGTACTTTTATTGTTGTTGCTGTTCTTCTTCTTGGTTTATTCACACTTTTGACTTTAAGAGCTTGAAGTCGATTTGCATCTTCAGATATTCAGTTGACTATAAAATTTACACAATTAAAATTGATCATAAATTTAAACAAATTTATTTTCTAATTTTTATTATCTAATAATAAATGTGATGTGATTCAAAATGCTCATGTTTGTTGTTGGTTTTTCTTATTATTTCTACTTGTGTTCGTATCTTTAACAACAATAAATATTTACAGTGCACTTAAATTGTGTATTCTTCGGTTTTTTTTTTTTTTTAATTTTTTTCTCTTCACTGCTAAATAAATTTTAAGTGCTTCTGTTCGATAACGATAAAGTTCAATAAATATAAAACCCAACTTCATTGATTTTATTTGATCCACTTGAGAGTTTTTTGTGTGTATGTATTTTACTCGTATATTAAAAGTGCTATCATTTTAATTTATGACCAATTCGAGTACAGAAACAACAATAGATGCATTTGTAGTACTTTAAAAAGATTTATTTTACAGAATCTTTGAATTTTAAGTACATTTCTAAAACTGTTATCGAAGTTTTGAACTTTAATGATCACATTCTTTCAGGTTATTCTATGAATTCATGAATCCGAATTCTCGAATCGTCATAAATGCGAATCATCGAATCATCGTGAATCCGAATCATCGAATGTTCATGAAGCCGACTCGTCGAATCATCATGAAAACTAACCATCGAATCTTCATGAATCCGAATCATCGAATCTTCATGAATCATTATGAATCCTCATTGAATCATTATGATTCGAACTCACTGAGTTGAAAACTGATGATGATTTTATTCGACGTTGTATAGTTTTCCCAGAAATCGACTATATACAGTCGTCTATAAAGCTGATTATATTTTTTTTCTCTGATCGTCTTCTTTAACGACTTCGAATTACAACTTAAATTATATACTTTTTATTTATAAATTTTAAATATCGATAGAACATTTTCCCGTTAAATTTAAGATGTTAAGTCTTGAAAAAGACAGCCTTCTTTCAGCTTCTTTTTCCTCAATTCAAATTCAACGTCTTCAATTTAAGTTTAATTGTTTTCTGGGAATTTTTTTCCTCTTCCTGTTCGTTTATTTTTTTGTTCATGGTTTCTTCTTTTTTGTTTTCAGTTTTCTTCTTTATTATTTTTCCTTTAATGAAGCTATTTAATTAGTAGTTTTATTTCGTTGTTACTTAATTAATCTATTCTTTAAAGCAACGAAGAAAACTTCTTCCACTTCTTTTCCATGATCCAGAGTAAAAATTGAACCTTGAAAGTTCAAACGTAAAGAAAAACGAAAGAAAAAACTAAAAACCAAAGAAAACCACATCAAAAGAAATTAAAAATAAGTTTTAAAAATAACGCAAAAAAAAAACAAAAATATTATAAAAAAGTTTCCGGGCAAAAGCATTTCCGGGTATATTTTTGTTTACACACTAAAATAGTTTTTAATTCTTTTTATTATTTCCATTTAATCATCATTATAACATCATTAATCATTATAACATCATAAACATGAACATAACATAAACAATTACCAAAAACATATAACAAAAAAAAGAAAAAAATTAAAAATTAATGATGACTGAAATACAAACGATTTTGTTTGAAATTTTTCACAATTAAATTGTTGATTTAGTTAAACAAAAACGCTTAAATTTAATTAAAACTGTGATTTAATTAAAACTTTAACTAAAACTAATGAATTTTTATAGTGAAGCTTTTATGATTAATGAGCTTTTAAAGTGTTTATGATGTTTTTGATTCATGATGAATAATGTTCCAAAAAAAACAACCCATCACACTTCGTTTATTTTCCCTTCATTTCCCCTCATTCTCAATTTTTGAGTACATCAACTCAACTGTCAGAAATTTATTAGATTTAATAAAATAATAAAAAATGTAAAAAATGCTAAAAATCTGTTTTAATTGATTAACAACATTGTGGGAAAAAAGCATTTGAAACTTTTAATTTTTAGCAATCATTAGTTTATATTGTTTTGATTTAATGCTTTGATTTTAATTTAATAATTTTAAGTGATGGGTTAATTTTATTGCAAATCATAAAAAAATAAGAAAAAAGAAGACAAAATGAAAAATAGAATTAAAATCATTATTAAAATAGGACTAGAAACGAATTAAAAACAGTATTAAAAGCGAAGTAAAAACAGAATTACAAACAAATAAAAGAAATCTAACCGAATAAAACTAAAAATTAATTAAAACTAAAAAAATTAAAACTAAAAAAAAATAAATAAAACAATAAAAAAATAAAAACAACCAATCAAAGAGAGAATAAAAAATAAAAAATATAATGAAATTTTAATGAAATGAGAAAAAAGAGTAATTTATTCAGTCTCTAATATAAAAGTTTAAAATTGTAAAAGAATTGTTTTTTTAAGTTCCTCATTTTGTATTTGCATTCCTCATTTTATATAAAATTAACAAGAAAAAACCAAAATTCATTACATTTTTTTGGTACAATAGAGATACCATTTCCTCTCTCTCTCTCTCTCTCTCTCTCTCTCATCCTTAGTCTCTTCACATCCCCCACTCTTTCGCACTTCTCACCACTACATCCACATCTCTTTTGTGGCCTCTCAAAACAAACCGGAAAAAACCCACTTTATTTGCATTATTATTATTATTATTATTATTATTTGCCCAGAGCAAAACACATAACACACACATTACAGCAACAACAATAATATCAAAAACAACAAAAACAAAACAACAACAATAAAACAAAACCACCAACAAAACAAGAACAACATCAGAACAACAACAACAACAAACCAAGAACAACAACAGTATTATGCTCGAAATTCTGTAGTTTCTCACATCCGACGTGTATTAAAAATAAATAAAAAATAAAAAAAGGAGAAAAGAACCAAAAATCGAAAAAAACTGCTGGGGTAAAAAAGCACTGTTAAAAGTATGGAGGTATTTTTTAAGTGTATCCCGAGGAGAAGATGTGTTTCTGGTGTGAAAGTTGGTAACAAGTGCTTTTTGAAGAGAGCTCTCTGTCTTTCATTCTTTATAACTGTGTATCTACCTTTCTCTCTTTCTCTCGAGCTCTCTCTCTCTATCTCTATCTCCCTCTCCCCGTCCTTCTCTTCCCAACTCTGTCTTACTTTATGTTATCCTTGTTGTTGTAGTGTCTCTTATACCTCTCTCTTTTTTTCTCTCTAACTTGTAATTGTTATTGTAATGTTTTGTCTCTCTTTGTCTCTGTATCTTTCCATCTTCTTCACTCTTTCCCTCCCTCACTTTCTAAAAAAATAACCGAGTATCAGTTGTGAGCGTAGAGTTGTTGTTCTTTGAAGTGTCACAACGTGAGCTCTAAATCATTTATTAATGACAGTCATATCAACAAGAGCAACAACAACAATTACAACAACGACAATAACAACAACAAATAATAATATCAACCACAACAATAATATAACAAGTACCATCATAACAAGGAAGTACTTGTATGTGAAAAATTATAACAATTGTCAAGAAAATTCTTCTGGTGCTTCTTCATCACGAACATCTTCTTCATCATCACGATCATTTTCTTCATTATCATCATCTGGTTTTGTTTTCCTCTTAATATAAAAGTCAAAAAGCCCGTTGATTAGTGGTTACTCGTTGTTGTTGTTGTGCTTCAGTTGAAGTGTCCTTAAGTTCTTCAAAAATCAAAAGGATGAGTAAGTGAACTCTTTATATTTCTTGTACAGACCTACGTACAGGCATCCCTCGAATAACTCGCTTAATTCGTTCCATGTTAGTCGAGGCTTTAAATAAATGCCATCAAATACATAAAAGAACTAACTATTGTGTTTTAGTATATGTATATACTATAGATAATCAGTTTTCCTTAGTTTTTCTTCATTCAAATCAACCTTGAATCCATGAAGATTAAAACTGAAGGAAATTAAAACTGACTCTCTAAGAGTCTCGAGGGAGCCTTGAACTTATTTTGTTGCTATTTTGTGATTATTTTGTGATTATTTACAACTTAGTTTTGTGAATGTTTTAATTTTGAGTACAGTTTTCGATTAAACTAGGTTCTTGATTACGTTTTTAGAGATCAACAGGTTCTTTTTTGGTGTTACGGTTTTTAGAGATAATCTGAAAATACTTCGTCTAAATTTAATGCTAACATTTCAAGAGTTACACTTCAAAGATCATTGTTCTGTATTCCAAAAAGCTCAACAAGAAACTCGATTAAGATCTCGTTGATTAATTTACATAAAAATTCCATTAAAATTTCATTTATTGTCAATTCTTCAAAAGCCGCCAATTGAAAAACTTTCTACACTCTTAAATGTCAATAAAAAAGAGTTAATAAAATCTTCTAAGAATTCAGATTAAATTATATTATTTTGTATTTAATTTTAAACTATTTAAAGTAAGTTAAAAAAAGTATTTCAAGAAACAACAGTTAATCGTAGTTAATCGCAATTTATTTGGCCAACCAAAAATCAGTTACTAATCATTAAAAGTAAAAAAACAAAAAACCTGAAGAAAAAGCAGAAAATAAGGAAAAGAAAAGAAGAAACAGAAAAGAAGTAAAAGAAAATCAGAAACAGAAAAGGAGAAAAAGAAAAGCAGAAACAGAAAAGAAGTAAAAGAAAAGCAGAAACAGAAAAGAAGTAAAAGAAAAGCAGAAACAGAAAAGGATAAAAAGAAAAGCAAAATTAAAAGAAAGAAAGAAGAAGAAGAAGAAGACGAAGCACCATCAAGATGTCTATCAGCCAAGAAGATGGTGTCCAAAGAGAATCGCCTCCTTGGGAACAATTAAAGTGATTCCACTCGATGAAAAAATGATAAAAGCTAATGGAAGGTATTAAAAACTTAAAAAAAAAAAACAAAAAAGCAAAGAAACCCCGAAAGCAAAAACAAAAGCGAGAAGAAAGAAGAAAGAAAAGGAGTATTTTTTTATATCAGTACCTCGATAACAACAACAGAAGTAACTAAAAATAACTATTAGCAGAAGATGAAGACGGACGTGGGTTGAAGGGCGAGAAACAGGAGAAGAACAGACAAATCGGTATCTCAAAAAAAAAAAAGGAATATACATTGAAGAACAAGAAGAAGAAAAACAACAACAACAACAATAAGAAGTTGGCGCCATCTGCCTCGTGCAAAAACGAAAAAAACAACAACATAAACACAGGTAAAAAACAAACTCGTATATTAAAAACAACAACAACAACAACAGCAACATAGCAACAACAACAACAGCATAGCAACAACAACAACAGCATAGCGAGAAGCATAAATAAAAACAACAAAAACAACAAAAACAACAACAACAGAAGCTTAGTTACGCCCCAACGCCTCTCAGCAACGACCTTAACGCAGCTAACAACAGATACTAAAACTGAGCCTGAGACAGAGGCTGATGATGTTGATGATGGTGATGATGTTGACGATGTTGATGATGTTATTGTTGTTGTAGAAACAACTACAGACAATAACAACAACAACAACAGCGGCATCATCTTCTACTTCTATTTACAATTAGCAGCGCGTTACGCCTGCTGGACACCATCAGCTGCTTGCGTTAACTTGAAGTTGGCTTAAAGTTGGAGGTGATTCGCCGGCGACGTCGTCATCATCATCACCCTCCCCCCCACATCTTCGCCAATTCGGCCTTCTGATGCTTTATCGGGTTTCATGCGTTCTCCCTGCATGCGCACATCACGATAACCCAGCGTTAACAACCAACCATCCTCATGCGCCTTCCCCCCCACCCCCTGACAATCACCCTTCACTCTTTTGCGATTTTCGCGCCTTCTCACATCGATCTTGCATCGTTGCGTCGACGCTTTGCAAATCGACTTACGATTGTCTACAACAGTGTTGCCGTTTGGACACATAATTGATCAAATGGACCAAATTTTTTGGTTTAATTTATGGACACATTTCATTAAAACCTTCCTGGAGCTCTTTTAGGCATTAAAAATTGAAAATTCATCAAACAAAACATTGAGAACATAAGAACAGAAGATTTCAAAATTATTAAAAGTAATATAAGTCGAATATTATGTCGAATTAACTTCACAAATCTTGAGACAACAATAAAATGTTGACTTCAACAATACAATTTTGAAGAGTTTGAGTTTTCTTAATATGTTTATGTTAATTGTTTACAAAGAAACGTTAAAAAGTAGTCTTTTCTTTGAACAACATTAGTTTTTAAATGTGGACACATTTATTTCTAAATATGGACACATTTATTCCTAAATTGACACATTTTTCTGAAGCAGAGGACACTCTTAATTTTAAGTCAGCGGCAACACTGGTCTACAAGATTGTCTCGTGTACTCATCGCCGATGCCGATGTGATTAATTGTGTGTGGTAGTTGTTGTTGGCACTGTTGTTGTTGTTGGTACTGTTGGTGTTGTTGTTTTTGCACTCTAAGAGGTTTTTAGTTGCGATTGTAAATTGAAAAAATTCAAGATTGAAATTAATCTCGTGTCTACTGCCGGCGAGGTTGCTCCTGCTGCTACTGCGACGACGACGACGACGATGGCGACGACATCGACGCTGCACACGCGCGCCTTCCGTCATTTGTTCTTCGTTGTCTGCGTGGTTTCTGCTATTTTTGTTGTTGCAGTTCTCTCTTCCGCATTGCAAATTAGACGCTACTACCTGCTTCTTGTTCTTGTTCTTCTTCTTCATGTTTCATTATCATCCTCATCATCATCATCATCTTCATCACTGATACTTTGCCTTGGCATTAGATTTCGTAGGTGTTTTCTTGAGTACTCAAAACCAGACTCATGTTGCACGGTTGGCATGCGTGCTGCATGTTGCGCATGCGTTCTTTAAGCGCACAGAGTGTGTTGTTAATATTATTTTAAGGTGAATCGTGTATAAAAAATAAGAAAACGAAGAAATTAAAAAAAAAACTAACACTAAAAATGGTCATCGCATCGCATCACGTCACATCGCATCACATGCATCGTTAATGCATACTTTAATGATAATCATTAATACCTAATGGAGATACAGTATAAAGGGATATACATACTTATAAATTTAATTAAAAAATTCCAATTAAAATAAAGATTATTTAATTTATTCTGAATCTATAATTCATTTATTCTAAATCTATATTTAAATGGCTATAAAAATTGATTAAAAACATAAAAATATTGCAAAGGACTTAAATTTATATATTAAATAATGCTTAAAGACTCACTTAAAACGCTTAAAATCAATTAAAATCCTTTAAAATCACTTAAAATTGCTTAAAATCAATTAAAATCATTTAAAATCGGATGAAATTTCTTAAAAATCACTAAAATCCCGTAAAATCACTAAAAATCACTTAAAATCCCTTAAAATCACTTAAAATCCCTTAAAATCACTAAAAATCACTAAAAATACCTTAAAATATCTTGAAATCGCTTAAAATCCCTTAAAATCCCTTGAAATACCTTAAAATCACTTTAACTTGAGTAAAATTCTTTAAATTTGTAATTTTTAAAGGTTTCTATGGTTGTTTAGGATGTTTTCCTAAATACACACAAAATAACATCCTTTCCAACACGGATTTCATTTCTTTCGAAACCTTGGAGCATTTATAATACAATATACAATATAAAAAAGAAACTTGCAGCAAACTGATGCATGATATTCATAAAAATTTAATGTTTTTTTCTTGTTTGTGGTTTTTTTATTGTATTATTGAAGTGATTCTATTTTAGTCCAGGCTTTTTTTTTCTTTCTTTCTTGAAAGCTATTCTAAAAGCATTCTGATCGTCTTCTGTTCATTTTTACTGCTAAAAGTGCTACCCATCTTAGGTTGTATTGTTGTTGTTATTGTAGTTGTTGTAATTGTTGTAGTTGTTGTTAATGTTATTGTTGTTGGTGTTGTTATTGTAGTTATTGTTGTTGTTGTTGTTGTTGTGCA
The DNA here is from genome assembly GCA_949629155.1 of Myopa testacea. Lineage (NCBI taxonomy): Eukaryota > Metazoa > Arthropoda > Insecta > Diptera > Conopidae > Myopa > Myopa testacea. The sequence goes on from OX451347.1 coordinate 5,207,541, forward strand.
ACTGCAACAATGATGTTCACTTCGACGCACTTCGACGCTCTTCGACGCTTAGCTGAGGATTATGTACAACTTTAACGGACGTCGATCGCCTGACGGCGAATTGTAACAACTTGCAGTTGATCGTAGATGCTATTTTTAGCGCAACGGAGAAGCAGACAGATATACAGACATATAAACATAGAGATAGATATACATACATATAAACATAGAGATAGATATACATACAGAGAGATATAGCGACATACAGACGATATACAGACGATATACAGACGATATACAGACGATATACAGATAGATATTCAGACAGACATACAGCTATACTAACAAACAACCGGAAAGTTTTGCTTTTGCTACTTTGATGCGTTATTTTTTCTTATTCTTGCTTGATGTTTACCGCGTTGTTGTAAATTTAATACTCTTGCGTACTTGCGAGGTTTTTTTTTTAATTGTTTTTCGTTCGACGCGCTTCTGAGGTGCCAATTTAGAGAAGACACAACCATAAAAATTGTTCAAACTTCGCTTCAAATGGCTTCTAATGAGATGGACGGGTGGATGGATGGGCAGATGGAGGGAGGGATGGAGGGAGGGATGGAGGGAGGGACGGGTGGATGAACGGGTGGATGGTGGGACCGATGGATAGGGGGACGGATGGATGAACGGGTGGATGGATGGACGGTGGGGCGGTCTCACGTTTGAAGTCACGAGCGTGTGACGCTACCGCATTCAGGAAACGTTGAATTGTCGAGGCCATGAAATGAAACGCTTCACTTGTGAGCTAAATAAGTATCGAATTTTAAATGGTCTCTGTTCCGTTCGTCCGTCCATCCGGCTGTGCGGCTGTCCGTCTCTACGTCCGTCTGTCGCTCTTCCCATCCATCATAGAGCACTACAATTATAGTGGCTCTCGTCGTGGCAAAGAACATCGTTGGCTAGCTTTTTCACATCCGAAAATACGATCAATAACAACATCAGCAATATTGCACTCACATTAAAGTACAAAATAAAACAAAATACAGCAAATTATAGAAGAGTATAAGAAAAATATATAGAAAATATATAGAAGAGTATAATATCATATCACATCACATCACTTCACATCACTTCACATCAGATCACATTCACATCAGATTCACATCATTGCCTGTATCGATGTCGTTATTGGTATCATTTTCTATTCGATGCCAAAATTGATGATGATAATGAGCAGCGGCTGCAACTGTTGTTGCTGCTGACGATGGCGAGGACGACGAGGATGTGGATGAAGGCGATGGCGAGGAGAACAAAAATGCAATGCAATTTCATTAGTTTGAATTCCCAGCAATTTGCTGAATTCAAATTGCAAAGCAGCATAAAACAACAATAAAAACAAAAACAATAACAACAACAATCCAACAACCACGATATGATTAAAGCAACCGTAGTTAGCAATGCAGCCATAACAACAACAACAACAATGGCAACAACAACAACACCACCAGCGACAACAACATTTGATTTCTTAGGTTTTCTCTACTCTGTCATTCAATTGATTTCAGTCCGCTGCACGTTGAATTTTTCACTTTATCAGTGATGTCCATCATGATCATCATCTCCATCATCATCATCATCTATTCCTTGGTGACCAAACCAATGTTGCCATCATCGGCATCCAGACAAGTTTGCACGAGTCGCGGTTCTCTTATTCTCTCTTCTCTCTTCTCTTCACTATCCACTTCTAACTTTGTCCATCCAGCCACTCATCCGTCCTTACATTCATCTTCTATCCATCCATCCATTCATCCATCCACTCATCCATCCATTCATCCATCCACTCATCCATCCAATCATCCATCCACTCATCCATCCACTCATCTAAAGCAATGGATGACCCAAAGCAATGTAATTGAAATGGTATGCATTCAATTCTGATCATTATTATAGATAGCTGTTGTTGTTGTTATTGTTGTTGTTGTTCTGGTTGTTATTATTATAACATGTCTCCAGTGTTATCTGATAAACTTTAAAGTCAGTCAGTCTGTCTCTGAGATGAATTCTTGAGAATTTTCACTTGATTTAAAATGCATTCGAGATGCATGGAGGACTTGTTTTTCAGCATTTTTGTGCTTTTACCATTTTTATTTCTATTTAATTTGAGTTTGAAATTTTTTTTACTTTAGTGTTGTCTTTTTTGCATTTAATTTAATTTAATTTCTTATACTTTATTTGATGAATTTACTTTATCTTCATATAAATTTAATTTCATTTCATTTGTTATAATTTATTTTAATGTATTTTACTTTATTTCAATTGTATTTTATTTTGTTTATTTTATTTTTATTTTATTATATTATAAATTATTTTATTTTGTTTTCTTTTATTTTATTTTATTTTATTTTATTTTATTTTAATTGTCATTTATGTGGTTTTATTTTTTTTTTTTTTTATTTTATTTCATTTTATTTCATTTCATTTCATTTCATTTCATTTCATTTCATTTTATTTCATTTCATTTCATTTCATTTCATTTCATTTTATTTTATTTTATTTCTATTTTATTTTATTTTATTTTATTTTATTTCAATTGTATTTTATTTTGTTTATTTTATTGTCATTTATTGTCATTTATTGTCAATTGTCATTTATTTGGTTTTATTTTTTTTTATTTTATTTCATTTCATTTCATTTTATTTTATTGTATTTTATTGTATTTTATTTCATTTTATTTCATTTTATTTCATTTCTATTTCTATTTTATTTTTTTTATTTTATTTCTATTATATTTTATTTCCTTTGCAGTTTGTTGCAGTTCCGTCATCAGCAGTGATTTTCTTATCATCTTTCTTCATCTTACATGTCATCAGTTTCAATAACGTCTGAACGTCTCGTAACTTGTTGTCTCGTGCTTTACTTGTTGTTGTTGTATGTTTATCATAGACTCGATGACAGCTTTTTTCCTGGTTGATGTCCTGCTGTCCTGGTTTCCCGCATGTTTTCATGTTTCTATGGTTTTTTATTGTAGTCTTTCTCCAGCATTTTGTCCTCCTTTCCAGTCTATTAAGCAACCAGTCTATCAACCTCTCTTCTCTTTCAACCTCTCTCTCCCCCTCTCCCCCTCTCAACCTCTCTCTCCCCCTCTCCACCTCTGTCTCTCTCTCACTCACTCTCTCCCTCCCTCTCTCTCTCTCTTTCCGATATACCCGCATTCATCCGAATTCATTCAATCGAGTTAATTTAATTGCAAATATTGTGCTAAAATTTGGTTCAATTGGATTGATACTCAAATAATTTATTTTGAATTCATTCATTCATTCATTCAACTAGTTTCTGCTTTATTGAACAACCGGGAAAGTTGTTCAATGAATTTTGTTTTTTTTTTCCTTGTTTTCGCTTGTTTTATTTTTAAGTTTTCCCCAACAAGTTCGGCTCTTCACTCAATGAATATTGATGAATTGATCGAACACTCGTAGTTTATGTTGGAAACTAAAATAATTATTGAATATGAAAAGTTTTCTGAGTTGATTGATTTTGATGAGTTTAATGATGAATAAAAGTTCATCTTCAGTTAGAAATTAAAAAGTTCGAATAAAACCAGGTTTTTGTGGATTCTAGTATTGTTTTTTTTATTTTTTACTTTAGCTTTTACATTTTAATTATATTTTAAAATTTCATGAAGTTTATAAAAACTTAATTTTTGAAAACCGTTAAGTTTATGAAACGCCGTTAAAATTATTGAAGAGTTTCGTTAAATTCCTGAACTTTCGTTTAACTTCTGAAATTTCGTTAAATTTTTAAGATTTTCCAAATTTTTGGAATCTCTGATGAATTTGTGAAAATTTTGCAAGATGGAAATTTTTGGTTGCCCTTTTATAAACCCTTAAAAATTCCTACCTGTTTTCTTCCCTCCTTCTTCTCTCTCATCTCTTCGCTCTCTCTCTCTCTCTCTCTCTCTTATGAATGTACTTGAATTATCAGAGCGCTTTTTCTCATTTTAATTTACATTTTTCAACATGTTGACGCATGTTCAGCAGGGACACGTTATAAACTTGTAAAAAACAACAACAGATAAAAGAAAAACGTGTGTAAAGCAAAAACTTGTGCAAATTGTGCTCAAATAAAAACAACAATAGCAGCAACAACAAAAATACCAACAACAACAACAACAACAACAACAACAACACCACCAACAACAACAACTTTGAAAATGTAAAAAAAGAGCCGCACCGGGATTTTCCTCGTTGAAAGTGTAAAATCCGTAAAGTAAGTAAAAAGGAAATGAAGAAGGATGAAGAAACAAGAGAAACAAGGGGGAGGGGTATGTTAACGGAAGTCAAAGGCAACACTGTTAGTAAAACCGTGCGGAGGGGGTTGAAGAGGGGAACCACCCATTGGCATGAGTGGTTCTCACAATCGTAATCGTAGTCGTACTCATACCTACTTTAAGAGACTCACTTCTACGTAATAAAGAACAATATTTTTAATATAAAAATAAACATAAAAAGTTGTGTTTTTCAGTTCTGTTGATTGTTGTCGGAAGCCTACAAGAAGAAGTCGACAACAGAGCTAAGGAAGTCCTGGCGAACTGCGCCTTCTTGAGGTGGCTCCACTTGATCCCGAAAAACGAATCGGATTCCGGAAAACGAAGTATTGCAGATGATTTTCTTAAGGATGAAAGGGACGGATGAAAGGGAGAATCAAAAAACGAATGAAAGGATGGTTCAAACAACGGATGAGAAGCGGATGTAAGGACGGATGAAAGGACGGATGAAAATACGGGTGAAATACGGATGAAAGGACGGACCAAAAGAAGAATGAAAGGACAGCAAAAATAACGGATGAAAGATAGGATAACAGGAGGGATGGAAAAATAGATCTAAAAACAAGGAAAGATCCGATGAGCGAGCGGATGAAAGGACAGATGAAAGGATGAATGAAAGGACGGATAAAAATATGGATGAAAATCGGATGAAATAATGGATGAAAATATAGGATGAAAGGATGTTTGAAATGACGGATGAAAGGCGGATGTAAGAACGGATGGAAAGACGGATAGAAAAATGGATGAAAGAATGTATGTAAAGACAAATAAAAGGATGGATGAAGCGGCGGATGAACGAGCGGATAAAAGGTGGATGAAAGAAGGATGATGATGGATTTAAGAATTTAATGATTCCTTATAATAATACATTCAAATCTATGATGACCACTGTTCAAATATTGGAAGTAGAAAATAAATCGAAATCGAAAAAAAATATAAACAAAAAAACTGAAGGGTATGAAGATGGAAGGGAGAAGGGAAGGAGGGAGAAAATAATATTTCTATTGATACAAAATTATTGCACAGTTAAGAGAGCACAGTAATGGTTTCTTTGAAATTGAATCGTTGAAATCGTTGAATCGTTGAAGGAGCAAAAACGAAAAACATTCAAATCAAGCAGCAAAATTTTTATTGAAGCATAATAAAAATCAGCATGCAGTTTTTAGAATATTCTCTCTTCTCCTCCCGTTTTGACGTTAAAAAGGATTACTTTTTTTTCGCTATCGATGAAGTGTATTTGTACATCAGCAGCAGAAAATACGAACGAATACAGGAAAGATTCGAAGGAAGAATAAAGAGAAATGGAATCAAGAGTGAGCGAATGAAATCAAGAAAAAGAAAAAAAAGAACGATTTCCATACAAGGAGATGTTTTTCGTCTTTTATTTTTTTTTCCTACGCGTTTCTTTGAGCTGCTTAAAATTTTTAAGCGGATTTCTTTGTCTGAATCTCGTTTTTAGAGATCAGAAAATCTTAAAAAGCAGACATTTTAAGTAGCACTCACGTCGGCTATCAGCTGATAGCATTGCAAGGTATAAAAAAAAATAATAAAATAAAAAAAATAATAAAATAAAAAAAAAATTTAATTTAATTGCATGACTTCGCAATGAATAACAGGTTGAGTAAAGATGAAGTTTCATTTAAAGATATGGAATAATAAAGATAAGATTCGAGTTAAACTCCACGTTTTCATTTAAAGGCCCTCCATTCTTCCTCCCTTCTAACCTTCTAAGAGAACCGCCCCCTCTCCACCCCACCCCTTCTACTCCACTCCACTGTTACATCATCGTCACTCTATTAAATATTTTTTCTGATTTGATTGTTGGAGGTGAGCTTAAATAAGCTTATGTTTGTAACTACGATTGGCAACGCCAACTCAATGTGTTTGGAATTAAAATTGTTTTATGAAAATCAGCAAATTTATAGGCGTATTTTAATATACGACTACGAATAGAACAACAACAACCTGTCCTGAGTCATACCATAAAGTATTATTAGGATTTGCGATTTTGTTGTTGCTGTTGTTGTTCAAGTACTCGTATTATTACTGTGTTGGTTGCTGCTGGTGGTACAGACATCCAACCGACAATCGACCAACCAACCAATCCAACGAAACGACTGACGACTAACCAACCAACCCACCGACCGATAAAATCGGCCGACCAGCATTTATTCAAATCAACACCTGGAAATGCAATCAGAAAACCGACGAAACGTGATTGAAATTTTTGAAATTATAATACGGCGCACATCAATTATTAAAATGAAGTTGGTAACGCGACGATTGATGCAATGGTGAACAGCCTTTAATCGGCTGTGGGCAAGGGACAGTGGGGCAAACTGGAATAAGAATAAAGCGAAAGGGTAAATAAATGACCTGGATGATGCAGGGAGAGAGAAATCGAGTGAGATAGAAGAAGAAAGATACAAAAGGAGATGGAAGAAAACAAGTGCTTGAGGGTGAATCGGGGGGAGAGAGGGAAGTGAAAATAGAGAGGATTTCGAGTGGATTAACAGAGTGAAGGATGGGATTAGGGCTGAGAGAGAGAAATGAGGGGGAGAGAGATAGAACGAGTGGGAAGAGGATGAGGGAGAGAGAGAGAGAAAGAGACAGAGAGAGAGAGAGAAATAGAAGATGAACAGGGACCCGAAAAGCGTCAGTGAAGCGGAAAGAGTGATGGATATGGAGAGGAAGACGGAGAGTTAGACTGGGAATACGGTGGTGATGGAGATGAAGAGGCAGACACAAAGGTAGAGGGAGAGAGAGAAATTGTTATAGACCGACAATGAGGGGAGAAAAAAATATGGAGAGAGAATTTTGACTGACATTCGATTACAAAAACATTGGGAAATAAAGACTAAAGATGAGTGTTAAATACAAGATACTGTGTACTATTTTTTACCCTAAAAGTTACACTTTTTACCATTTTTTTATATGAGTTTTGGATATATGTATATGTATGTACGTACATTGATGCCTACATATAAATTTGTTTAACTGTTTAATTGAATAATTAATAAGAAATAAAATATCTGAAATTCGTTTATTCAATGATGATTGGACGCATAAATAACTTATTCGGTACGTTAAAATGTCACTGTAAATATTCCACGCATGACATGAATTTATTATATTTATTTATGTTTCGTTGTTGTTGTCTGATGATTCATTTAAGCAGAGGATATTAAAAAATTACAACTACTTGATTGATTTAAATTAAAAGTGTTGTATTATTACAAAATTTCTTTTGTGAATTATAAAGTATTTTAAAGAGAAAAGATTGTCATTGTGTAGATACTGATAATTATTAGTTTATATTTATAGATAGTTTTTGAAAATGATTGAACTGAATCATTGATTTCTGATTGAAGAATGATCGATTTTTTTTTCTTTTTTTATTTTTTTTATCTATTTCTGATATTCTGATATATTTTTTCTCATTTCTTCTTGTTCTTTTGGTTATTTTATTAATATTTTTCGACATGACTTGATTGATCTATTTCAAGTTAAATAAATTGTTCATTTAAAAGGTCATAACCTCATGATTGATCATCAAATATTTGAAACATAATTTTATGAGTTCATTCACCCGTTTATCTTTCAGTGTGATATTTTTTCATATCCGTCGAGAGAAGAAAACAGAACAAACAAGAAAGAGAATCATTCAAAAGAGACAAACATAAAAAATAGCAACGATTTTGTCTCAATTAAATGTCATTTAATGTGGTTGTTCATTTTGTAAAACAAACAAATAACAAATTGACAAACCGACGAGAGGAAAAAAGTGACAGATGTCAAAGCAGAGTATGTAGACAGCAAAACAACATCCAGTGAACTTAATTAATGTTAAATTAAAACGAAGTCACAATAAAAGAAAGAAAAAATCAAAGATTTATAGACAGAGCATAAGAGAGAGAAAGAGAGACAGTGAGAGAGGAAGGGGCAGAGAGAGTGAGAGCGAGAGACAGAGACAGAGAGAGTGTGTGGGAAATATATCAAGAAAAGAGTAATATTTCAAGAACGAGATAGAAGATGAAGTATATAATGAGGATGGAGCCCCCCCTCTTTCCTTCCACTCTCTCTTTTATCATCCCTCCCGCTGTTACTTTCGTAGAAGAAGAGCATGAATCATGCAAACTTTTTAATAATCGACTATTAAACAGAATTCATTGACCCTTTTCTCCCTTCTTTCTTTCTTCCTGACTCCATAAATATTTACTTTGTTAATTATTATAATTACTATAAGAAAGAGAGAGGGAGAGAGATAGACAAGAAGACAGACATTTTATGAGTCAAAACTCTTTGTTAAATTTTACTGTAAAATTCACACATTTTGTTGAAGTGTTTTCATGATGTTGTTGTTGTTTTTGTCGGTGGATTTGTTTGTTATTCTCTGGTTCCCTGTTAGTTCTTGTAGCTTTTTTTTCTCTGTCTCTCTCATATTTTTTGTGGTGCTAATTAATGTTGATGCCATGACAACGGCAACAACATAAATAAAAAGGACAAACACATGAGCACACAAGAGATGTGCTACAAAATGACACTTGAAAAGTGAAGTTTAATGACTCTGGGGTCAAGTTGATCCACGACAAACGGGTGCGGAAAGAAGGGGAGAGAAAGGAAGAAGTTAGAAAGAGTGAGAGGGACAGAGAGTGAGAGATTAATGCGGCTCACATAAACACATCGCATCGCATTCAATGTTTATTTGTCACTTTGTCGTGACACATTCGTGTCGCATCATTGATTGCTCACACAGTTTGTGTTGTTCATTAGTTTCACAAACAAATACGATTACTTTTCCCTCTCCCCTCCCCCCTCACAGAGTGAGAGGGAAAACACACAAGAAAACTCCTTTTATTTACACAAAGTGTGATTTATTGTTGTTTGTTGTCTCAAAGACTCACCTTTTTTCGTGTTGCAGATGAACGACATCAGGATCGACTTTCATTTCGTTTTAATATTTGATCATTTTAAAGGTGAAACGCTTGCATAAGAATTCTAAAAGAGAGAAGTAGAAAAGAGAGAGAAAAAACATTAAAACTAAGAAAAATATAATAATTGTTAAATAATAGAAATTAAAGCAAATTCCTTTATAATAAAGCTAAATAAAATGCAAGTTTTTATTCCCGTTTAATAATTAGTGTCATTTATTTCGTTAAATTATTTAATCTCCTTGTTTTGGACAAAAACAGAATAGCTGTTGTTTTCCATTTTTTACGAACTTAGAGAAATACAGGAGTAAAAACTAGTAAAAACAGAAGCTTTTAAGCAGTTACTACGTTTTGCCGTTTTATTTAGTGGTCAACTTTTAACAACATGGAGTTGTTAACGCCTCCTAACGGTACTTAGCTAGAAGAAACGTCAGACTCAAACTCAACCACGCCCACCCACGAATGTTCAAACAACGTCACCACAATGTTGCCAACGAATGTAACCCAGGAAGCGAGGAGAGCCAGCGACGAAGGACAAAAATATACTCTGTACCAGTCGAAGCGAATCTTCGCCACATGCGACCGGAGACACGAACGAGGAGGACAACAACAGAAAGAACAACAATAGAAACAACAATAGAAACAACAACAATAGAAGCAACGACAGTAGAAACAACAACAATAGAAACGAAAACAATCACAATAACAACCACTAAAAACTTAAATTAAAAAATAGTACTAAGAATTATGTAAATATCTGTAAGCCTGTAGAAGGAACTGAAGGAAAGGAGGAAAGGCAGGTAGAAGAAGAAGCAGAGGAAGGAAAAGGAAGAGGAAGGAAAAGGAATGAAGAGGAAGGAAGAAGGTTGTAGAAGTAGATTCTACAGAGTGACACAACGGACAAAATGTAAATCAGAAAGAAGAAAAGCAAAGAAAACAGCAACCAGAAACAAAACTGTTGCAGAAAAACGATGGAGAAAAAAGGACGAAGAAGAGGAAGACGAAGAGAACGGAGATGAACAAAACTTTTCAAGTCAACAGCTGTTTTTCTGAGTTCAACAGCTTCATGAAGGGGAGACTGCAGATGGGGAAAGAGAGGAAGGTAGAACTAAGCTGCTGGATTAATTAATAATTTATAGCATTTGCTAAGCAAACAAAACCATAGAAAAGCGTGTGGCTTCTACCATACACCCGATCATCTTCTGGTCAGACTACACCACACCCTCTCCCACCCCCCTTATAATTTATTCTGTTTTATCAGCTGTATAATGTTCATTATTTACTTAAAATATATCATGTTCTTGAATAAAAACTTTCAAATAGGATTTTGTTCTTGAAAATTTCGATAAATCTCGATAAGTTTATAAATATAATGAATCTATTGTAATGAATTTTTTAAAAATTGTAAAATTTTTCGTTAAATTCGTTAAATTTTTCGAAATATCGTTAAAATTCGTGAATTCGGAAATTTCGGTGAATTCGTTCGAAATGTCACTATATTATTGAAAGATCGTTTTATATATTATGAAATATTCATTATATTTTATAATATTAATGAAATATAATATAAAGTGTTCTTAAAATTTCACTACATTTTTAAACATTCCATAAATTGTTGAAATTTCATTAAATTTTCGAAATTTTAGGAGATATCTTTCGTATTTTCGAAATATTTTTTGATTTTTAAAATTTTCGATTAATTCATTTGATAATTCGAAACAGTCTTCTTTTTATTTTTCATCTGTCTCGTGTTTTCTTATTCTTCACTCGGAAATCCACGTGTCAAGAGTGTGTGTGTCTTTCTTTTTGTCCTTACAGCCGGAAGTAAAAACTTTGCAGTTCTCACGTAGAAAGGCAAAAAGTTAAAATTAAATAAAACAATGTTACGACGTTTCTTTGCATCCTCTGCTTTGCGGATTCATCTTCACCTTCTTCGTCTTCATCATTATCATGCTCATCATCATCACCATCATCACCGTTAACATCTTCCTTCTGAATTCGTTATTACACGCTAGGACTCAAGGACATCGAGAAGCAGCAACTGAGTGATGCAGTCGTCTGCTGTTTGTTTGCCAGACAAACATTGCGACAAAAAGGAGCAGGAACAAACACACATACACACACACACGTTCACACACACTTCAATGACACACTTCCATGCAGTAAAACCAAACAGAGTTGCCGACGTTTGCATATAAAAAAGTTGCAAAACTATCCAAAAAAGCTGAACAGTTTTTATAAAAAAGGGAATACTTCTGTCTCGCTTTTTCTCTAACCCACTGTCTCCAACTGTATACTGCCTCTTCTCTTACCTTCCTCTCCCTTTCCTTTATCGACATTTTCTCTCTCGCTCTGCCTCTCGCTCTCTCTAAATAACACTTTCCCTATCCATTTCTTTCTCTCTATCTGTCCCTCTTTCTCCCCATCTCTCTCTCTTTCTTTCCATCTCTCTCTCTTTCTTTCCATCTGTCTCTCTCATTCTCCGGCTCTCGCACTCTCTTTTTCTCACTCTCTTAAAATACTTCCAAGGAAGAACTAATTTCCTCTAGATGCCATTTTTGAGGATGATTTTCTAAACTCACAAGTGAGCCACTGTTAAAAGGTCCCTCGAGTAGTACATCAACTAAAACAACTTCTGTCAAAATACCTTCTGTCAAAATAACTTCTGTCAAAACACCTTCTTTCAAAACAACTTAAGACCAATCAATGTTGCCAGAGTGTATTTTAAGCTGTTATACGAGCTCAGGGATGCGTACAAAGAAACAAACAAACTAACGAACAATACCTGTGTATTGTCCTCCCCCATCCTCCGGCCCTCCCTCCCCTCCACTAACACACACTTAATATTAAACATGTGTTGGCAAAATCTGTTGGCTTTCTACGATATTTGAAGTGACGTCATTTTAGTTTGTACACTAAATAAACTAAATTTAAATTGTATTTGTATGAGTTGAGTAAAGATGATATCCGTGTATGAGTGGACGTATTATACTGAGTGTGTGTGGATGAGTGTGTGTGTGGATGAGTGTGTGTATGCATGAGTGTGTGTGGGATAAGTGTGTCTATATATACATATAAATATATATTGGCTCAAAGTCGAAAAGTAAATTAGGTTGGCAACCCTTGAGTTTGTCAAATTTATTGGAATTATTTATGGTATTTGAATAGTTCATTACAGGATTATTTATGCATGTGTGTGTTTGTATAAAGCATACATATAAATTAAGCTGAAAAGCTAGAGCAAATATTTGTCAACTCATATACTCGAATAATTCATAAAAGTGAGGGTTAATATAACCGAGAATGCGGCATATTTTTTTTTGGTTGCACTACTATACATAAGCGAAGTTTTGAAGAGCCTTTTAATGTTCAAACTTTTTTGACATCAGTTGGAAAAGTTTTCCAATTCTTTTCTCCTCTTTCCTTTCTGTCTCTCGCTCGCTCTTTGTACTTCTCTTTCATATGAGTATATGTATTTCTTTTTTTCACGTTCGGAGAAGGATGGGTCCTCTACTTACACCACCCTCTGCGTTTATTTGCTCCTGTCTCACCTCCCACTCTGGCTCTCTCCCTCTCTCACCATCCCCCTCTCTCTCCATCTCCCTCTCCCCCCACAACCCATTTTCAATACCTTTACACTTTGCTTTTCAGTTTTAATCGCTTTTTATTACCCATGCAATGTAATAGTTTTGGCCTGTAGCTTGTTTTTGCTTTTCACCTTCGTTAGTTTGTTCGCCTGTTTGTTTGAGAAAACTTTTTAAACCAAAAAAAACAATAATTAAAAAAAACAGGAAATTTCGGGTAAATTTAAATAGAAAAAAAACAACAACATCCGCAATTGGTTATCACTCTTTATAGAGTTTTTCTTTCTTCTTCTTCGTTATCTTTCACTCACAACCGTTGCTTGGTAACGAACTCGAAATTGGCTCGTTAACAATAAATTTAAGCCTAAAGCATAAGCTTTAAGGTTTGAGCTTAAAATGTAGTTGAGAGATTATGAGAAAACATGAGAGTCCAATGAATTGCTAGCGAGGAGGAGAGGGAGGAAGTATAAAAACAGTATTACACCCCGAAGCTGAAAGGGTAGAAAAAAGTACTGAATACAGATGATATCTGAATGAAATTTAGCACAGATATGCTCTGTTGTGTAGCGCTGTTTCGGATTGAAAATGGGCGAAATCTGTCGAGAGGCACGCCCTCTTTTTATAATAGAACTGAAAGGACATTCCTTTGAAAGCATACAACAAGACCTGGAAGAAAGCTATTTGGAGAGAATTTAATTACAATCTTACATCTTATTTCAATATTATACTCTATAATTTAGTTGCATTTATTCTATATTTTTTATATAAATCGACATTTTAAAGGATTGTTAAAAAATGTCACTCATACGTCGTGTTGCACGATTTTCTTTACTTTTCTATTTCTAAAAACGTAACCGAACAGTTATCGTATGTTATGCTTTGTTATTTTCGCTCTTAATTGTTATTTCCTATGTTAGGAAAGAGAATATACAAGGCATAACATATGATAAGTGTTCCGTTCCGAAATAAGGCCCCAAGAAACGAAATAAAAATGAAGAAAATGGAAAAAGAATGAAGAAAACAGAAAGAAAAAGGAATAAAAATTAAACGAAGCAGATGAAGCTACAGTATAGCTAAAAATACAGTAAATTTTAGCGTTCAACTTAATTGAGAAAATCAATTAAAAGTTCAACAGCGAGGACAGACTTGAAAATTTTCTCACAAAACCCAAATACAAAACTTTCCTTCATTCGATTCATTAAAGCTGCAAATCAATTGGTTGCAACAACAACAACATGCAACGAAGTACATTGAAATGAACTGCATTACAACAAAACTCCAAAAACAACAACGTCGAATGCAGTGCAAGAACACTCAACAAACACTCAAATCAATCGTCATTGACCTCATATACTAGATTTTTTTGGATTCATCCTTGTTGTTTTTGTTGTTATTGTTATTGGAATTTTTGTTATTGTAATTTTTGTTATTGTTATTTTTGTTGTTGTTATTGTTATTCTTGCTATTGTTGTTGTTATTACTATTATTATTGTTGTTGTATGGTTTTGCACTAATTTCTTTTTGTATTTTTACATGTTTGGTTTTTGAGATTTAATGAAGAACCAAAAATTATTCATTTCTTTTCCTTTAGAGACATTACCTTTATACAGTACATGGGGTTTATGTCATTTATTATCCTTGTCTGGGTGTACATTATTTATTACATAGTTTTTTTCTCTGATTTTTTCTTTTTTTTTGGTATTTGGAGGATGGAAATATTGTTATCCTTGGTGAGGGATATGAATTGAGCGATATTCAAATGAACTGTTTTCCGTACTCTGAACCCTGGCTTTGAGTTGCTTTTTAGTTCCTTTTTTAGTTGTTTTTTTCGTTAATTTTTTAGTTGTTTTGTGGTTTTCTTTTATTGTGTTATTTAATGTATGGCAATCTTAAGTGATTTGTTGCTGTAGGTTTTTCAGTTTAAAAATGGTAGTCAGTTTGTCAGTAAATCAGTCAATAAGTCCATTAGTCGGTTAGTCAATAAGTCCCTTAGTCAGCTAGTCAATTAGTTACTACAGCACTCAATTGTTCAGTTAGTCAATAAATGTTGCTGCTCAAATTATTGGTTTTTATTTTAATGTTGTTTTTATTACTGTTGCCGGCAGTTAAAACATTTTATCGGCGTGTTGTGAGTGCTTAAAGCAATTAGGGCAATTTTCTCATCCTTCCCCCTCCCACTCCTTCCTCCTCATCCTCTCTTCATCCCGTGCAGCACACCACTTAACGACTCTCTACTTCATTCATGTCCACAACTTATTTTAAAATACTAACAGTAACATGAGATTCTTTGATTATTTTTAGAATATTTATTGTTAGTCTTGAAACTTGAAATAAATTACAATAATAATAATAGAATCATTATTGAAATCTTATCTAAAACCTGAAAGTGTGTATGTGTTTTCTTCTGTGTACTCGAATGCAATTTTGTTTTCCTAGTTTTTGTTATTTTTATTGTTTGTATTGTGTGCATTTCATGTTGCATTTTCTTATTACAATATTATTGCATTTTTAATAAAAGTTGTTTCAAAACACATCTGTTCGAATGTCGATTTTGAAGAGAAAGAAACACAAACAACCAGAGATGCAACACATACGATGACACACACACACACATACATACACCCACACACATGCAAGTACATTATTTTCTTTCTTTAAAGGGGGGGGGGGAACAAGAAACTTCAAAGATTTCCAATATTTTTTGGCAACCGTCATCGTCATCGCCAGTCGTTTTATCGATCGTAGAATTTTTTTGTGATAAAAAAAAGAGAAGAGTTGAAAGAAGAGTGTTGTGTAAATATACATCTTCCCTCTTGGCCCTCTACCCCTCTCCCACCTCCTCCGACCACAGACACATTTCAAGTGCCGCAAAATAATTTTATTATTTGATCATTTCAAAAAATCTGCATGTTTTAGAAATTTTGTGAAAACATTGAAATTTTAGAATTTCGTTAAGTTTTTAAAATTTCATTACATTTATTCGATTTCGTTAAATTTCAAGATTTCCTAGGTTTTAAAGGATTTTTGACATTTCGTCAAAATTTTGGTATTTCGTTAAATTTATAAATTTCCTAAAATTTATAGTATTCTTTTTTTCTGCTCGAACTCAATCTTTCGCTGTCCTCAGACGATTTCAATTCTTATATCTATCGTCAAGTTTCATGAATGCGGCGGCACCTTTTTTGTCCTTTTATTGTGGTTAAAAAAAAATCCAATTAAAGCAACTGAGCGAGTTGAATATTTTGTTTGAACACGAAACTAGTTTTTAGGTTGGCAAACAGATTCTTTTTTCAGGAGCTTAATTAAAATTTGCATAATTAATTAAAT
This sequence comes from Myopa testacea, assembly GCA_949629155.1. Classification (NCBI taxonomy): domain Eukaryota; kingdom Metazoa; phylum Arthropoda; class Insecta; order Diptera; family Conopidae; genus Myopa; species Myopa testacea. Next base: position 5,223,677 of record OX451347.1, read on the forward strand.
ATATCGTGGAGTTGCTCTCCTCATTCGGTGTTCGGCGAAGTCCTTTTGTGATGAAGCGAAGAGAATGAGGATAGCTGAATAAAGCTGAATCTAGTCGCTGCTCAACTGCGAAAGCTTCGAGTTTCTTTGAAATATTGTTATATTTTAAGGCTTGGTTTAGTTAGGTTTTAGTTAGTTGAAGTTTAGTACAAGCTTTTTCTTGATAAGGCTTCATGGAAGCATAAATAATGTACTTCAACTTATCTATCATCATCTATCATCATCTATTATAATCTGTAATCATCTATTATCATGTCATAGATCATCATCCCATCTATCAATCATCTCATCTATCATTCGTCTATAGTCATCTATCATCATCTATAATCACATCATCTATCATCCTCTATAATAATCTTATCTATCGTCATCTATAAACGTCTCATCTATCGTCATCTCTCATCATCTATTATCAGTTATCGTCATCTATTATTATATAATCTATAATCATCTCAACTATTATCATGTCATCTATCATCATCTCATCTACCATCGTCTATCGGCATCTATCATCGTCCCTTCTATCATCTGTCGTCATCTATATTATCGTCATCTCATCTATTATCATCTCATCTATCATCATCTATAATAGTCTTGATCATTAAACTGATCGCAATCGAATTTAATCGTTTCCAATTCTTCTCTTTTCTCATTCTTCTGCTATCTCTTCTGTTATCTTCTCCCCTCTCCTTGATGTCCTTCGAATTCATTCGAGAGGGAATAAAGGCAGTCTTCTGTTTGTACATGTATGTGTGTGTGTATAGATGATATATGATAGTGTTTATGAGTGCGTAAGTGTATGTGTTTGTGTCTCTGTGTGTGTGTGTGTGTCTCACTGAGTTTCGGCAAGTGCATCACTTTACTTTGATTGCAGTTTTTCAACATTTTCCACTCCGTTACTTTCTCTCTGGCACTCATCATCCTCCCTGCACCACCACTCTTCCATCCCCCTTCGCTCCGCACTCTTCTTCTTTTTCTCACATCTGTCAGCGTCTCCTCCCGCCACACCCCCCCCCCCCTCGCTTAACATCCCTTCCCCTATAATCCACTCATTCATTCACTCGCTTCTGTTGAACAGTTATTCAATTTCTTTTAACTGTCTTTTCTTGTTGTTGTTCCTGTTTTTGCTGTTGTTGCTGTTGTTGCGAGACCACTTGACGATGTTGAGTGTCCCTCATGGCCCTCTCTCCTTCTCAGCTTCTTCTTCTTCCAACTCAGTTGCATTCAATCACATGAGAGTCTTTGATTCCGTTTCATGAACTTTTTCAACAACAGTGACAGCGACAGCGACTAACATCTGTCACTTTAATGTCATTAAACAAAAACAACTTCTGTTATTTTTAATATGTTTGAAGAATATGCAACTATAACAACAACAGCAATAACAACAGGACAAAGAAAAAGATTACCACAAAAATTGCTTTAATTAATTTCGCTGAACGAAACACGCTAGTGTTCGTTTCTCTTATCTACTTAATTAAATTGTGTGTCGTCAGTTTTGCCATCACTGGTTTTTGTTTTTATTGTACGAAGCATCAACGACATGAACGGCATTTCTTTTGCATGTGAGCTGGAGAGAAAAACAAAAAATTGCGAAAAACAAATAAAATTTTCTTGCATTTTTAATAATCTAAAAAAATAATCTAAAAAATTCAATTAACTTTCCTAAAACATCTTAAAACATCTGTTTAGTTAAATTTGAGAATTTTCATTAAATTTCCGCATTTTTCGTTAAGTTTTAGAATTTACGTTGAATTTTGGAATTTTTCGTTAAGTTTTAGAATTTTCGTTAAAATTTTGAATTCATAAAAGAAATGTTTGTTAATTTTTTTTCACATTTAGTAAGTTTCATGAATTTGATGAATTTTTGGAGTTTCGTTAAGTTTTTGAACCTTTGTCAAGTTTTTCAATGTTCCTTACGTATTTCAATTCTCGTTCAGTTTTTCAATTATCGATAAGTTTTCAAATTTTTGTAGAATTTTGGAAAATACGTTAAATTTTTAAAAATTGCTTCAATTTATGAAAATTCTTTAAATTTTGCTCATAAATTTCGACATTTTTGTTTACTGCTCAACTCAACGAATTTCAAGGGCGGGAAAAAAAAGGAATCGAAGAAGGGGAATAGAGGAGAGGGAGAGAGAGAGAAGAGAAAAAATAACCACTTCCGTGAGCGTTTCTCTTGTTTGTGCGCAAAAAATTTTAATATCCGGTTACGTACGTATTCTGGATGGATCGGTATGTATGGGTAAGTGTGTGAGTGTGTGTGTGTGGTGTCTGAGTGTCTGTGTGTGTGTATAGCTGTGTATAGTATGCTTGTATATTTATTGATGAGTGTGGGTCTGTGAATTTTGTGTATAAATGTTTGACTTTGTATTAAGTTTCAATGCAATCAAACTGCTGATGGGTAGGCGGAGGCGTGGCTGGAACGATGGGGTGATGTGGAAGATGGGTGGTTGGTAGGATGGTATCCGTGGATGGGTGGGTGTCGGTATCCGTAAATTGTTGATGTAAATATTTGTTTTCTCTCAATTTTCATCGCTGTCCGTCGCGTCGTTGTTGTTGTTTTTCATTCATTGTTGATTTTTCGTACTTTTTTATTACTTTATTTAAGCTCTCGAATTTATTTATTATTAAAACCGAATGATGCAATTTTCCCCTTTTTTATTTTTCTTCCTTTTCTTCTTGTTTTTAATATTGTTCTTGTTGTTATTGCTGTTGTTGTTGTTGTTATTATTTTCCCGATACACTATGAATTCATATAAAATTTGCATTGAATTTTTATTGATTAACAAACACAAAACAGCTGCTGCTTCATTCACCGTTTAAAATAACGGATAAAAAAAAATATTAAAAAAATTTGAATAAAGAATGAACATATGTGTGTATGTATGTACATATGTATATATGTGTGCATGTATGAATGTATATATCAATGAATTTATATCAATAAAAATGTATTATTATTTCTTTAAATATTTGTTTCAATTAATTTTGTTTTTCTTTTAATTTTTTTCATACAACAAACAGTGTTGCAGAGTATCACAACGTATTTTTACTTAAATATATTGTTGGCAACATTTTCGCCATCACAACAACAACAACAACAACAGTATTCACAAAAACTAGCTGCTGTATAAAGAACTCCATTCAATTCAGCTCAACGACGAGAGCTGAATTAATCAATTAATTGAAACCGTTCAAAATATTGATAAAATTCGAAATTAAAATCATGTGTCAGTTGATTAAAAGAGCAAAATTGAAACCAAACAATTAAAAATGATAAATAAAAAGAGTTTCTCTCTTTTATTCCAAACTTTTATTTTTTTGTTCTATTATATTACAATACAATACAATATTTTATTTTACTTTATTTTATTTTATTTTATTTTTATTTTATAATTTACTTGTATTTATATTCATTAATTACGCCATCAATCATTTAAACATCCGCTTCTTTTCACATTTTCTTTTTTTTCTGTTCTTTTGTAAATTTTTATTATGAAATTTACACTCGTTTGCAAATAATATATAAATATATGTATGTACATACATATGTATGTACATATACTCATGTAGTATTTAATTATATGTGCGAATAAAATGAATGAATGAAAACTAAAACAATTTTAACGCCACACAAACTTTTAACCGGAAAAAAGCATTTTAAAAACGCTGGTTTTTTGTTTGTTGTAAAAAAAAGCACGTTTCTTTGTTTCGTTGGCAAAAAGGGGGAAAGTAAGGGGAAAAGTAAGGAGGAAAGTAAGGGGGGCAGTAAGGGGTTGTGGAGCGGGAAGGGAGGGGAGGGGGGGGGGGGGTATCAGTGTTGCCGTTTGAGAACATATTTTCATGTGCTCAAAGAGAAGTAATCTGAAAAAGTGGCACTTAGACACATATTTCTGTAGCAGAGGACACATTTAATTCTGCGTTAGCGGCAACACTGGTGGTGTAGTACAATGTTGTTGTTAGTGGAAGTTGTCATGGAAGTTGTTGTTGTTGTAGTTTTTGTTTCTGTTGTTGTTGTTGTGGTAGTAGTATGTTGTTGTTGTTGCTGGTTTCATTTTTCTGTGTTAATTGTACGCGACACGACATGAATTCATGATTTCTTAGCGTTTTGAATTAAATAAAACAACAACAAAAACGAAAGCCAAAAAAAAGAACACTGAACACACAGAATAAACTAAAGCAACAACAACAAAATAAAAGTCAAGGCTGAACACAGGCTGAGGTTGAAACGAGCGCCATCAAATGGAATTCGGTTTTTAATTCTTTTTATTATTTTTTATTTATTTTTTGTTTATTTTTTTGCAATTTTTTTTTTTGTGTTCTTTTTTAGTTTTTTAAAATTCTCTTTTTTTTGTGACTTTCTGCTCAATATTTAATTTTTCTGCTCAATATTTGATTTTTCGGGGCCCTTTTTTACTAAAATTTGTGCAGGTTGCTAAATTTTCATAATTTTTTTTATTTTCAATGAATACTTTATTAAATAGTATTTCATTTTGTTTTCAAGGTTTTCAGTAGTCGTATCAGTTATAAAACAGAAAAAATATGTGCATAATATAACGATAGATGTATTTATATGTATATTAAACACGTTCAATATTTTGTGACCTTTCGTGACCAAAATTTTGAGTTATTTTCTTTGCTGTTGTTTTAATAACGAATTCGGTGCCTTTGAAGTCTTCAGTGAAAAAATGCAACCGTGTTTTAATCTTCATCTCTTCATGTTTTTCCATGTGAGGGGTTTTTAACGGGGTTTCTCTCTTCGTAAAGAACTTCTTTTTGTCTTCTTCTTCGTATTTTTTAGTCACTTTCCTGTTACTACTGCCAAAAAATAAGCAGCACCTTCTTCTAAACTACTACTATTCAGCCTAAAAGGATGCTCTAAATATGATCACAAAAAGCATGAAACGAAGAGAGACAGAAAGCGAGGGGAAGGGAGAAGAAAGAGAGAGATAAAAGACAGAAAGTGACGGTGTGAAAGAGAGGGAGGGAAGGTACAAGCAGGTAGACATAAAAGCTAGAAAATAAAATATTAGAATAGAAATGAAGACATTATAATTGTTTAGCAGAACTTAGCAGGAAATGCAAAGTTTAGGGCGTGGCATGGCAAATACATTTCATTATTATAGCATACAGTACACTCATGATACCGTGAACTACGCTTCAGATTCTGATTCAGATTGATTAAAATTTTACAAAATTGAGGATGGAGGGCAGATGGTGGGCGGGGAAGGATGGAGGGCAGATGGTGGGCGGAGGAGAATAGAGAGCGAGTGAGGATGAAGCTTAAGACAGATAGCTTCTTTGCAGACTTGGCCAGTAGCCAAAAAAGATAATAAACTTTCATTTCATTCAATGCGGTTTTTCGGAAGCGTTTTACTTCTCTTCTTCTTCCTTCCCTGTTCTTCGTCTTTTTATTGTTATTCTTTTTCTATATTTTCTCGAACTAATCGTGGGTCCGTCTGTCTGTCTGTCGGTTGGCTGCAAGTTTAAGTGATCTGTAGTTATCACTGAGAAAAAAACACATTAAGTGATGTAATAAAATCAATTGTAAGCACGGTTTATTTTATTGTTGGCAACTCTTTTTCGGTGTTACTTACTTTCAGGCGTATCAAAAGAGAAGAAAACAAAGAAAAAATAGAAAAAGAAAAGAATGAAAAATAAGAAAAAGGAATAAAAATAACAACTCCACAATAGAAAAAAAAAGTGGAGGTGGTTTTTCCATCTTTTTTTTCTCCAACAAAAATTACAAGTAAAAATTACACATTTTTTTTGCGCTTCTTTTGTGAATCTTCGCGAATTGATTATTAAGAAAGCAACAGAAGCAATTTTCAAGTAAAAAACGTGCACATTTTATGAATTTCATGCACGTCACGGCTGCTACTGAACTAATCTCTATCTCGCTCTGTCTCTCTCGCTCACCTTCACTCGCACCTTCTGCTCATTTTTCCAACTAATAAATTGCATGCAGTCAGAATGCGGCAGCAGCGGCGGCGTCATCGTTGACGGCAGCGCCACCAACAAGACGACCATCGATTGAACTTTAAGAGACACCTTCTGATTATTTGTTGTTGTTATTGTTGTTGTTCTTGTAGTGTTGCCAGCAGAATTTTAAGTAGATTTCGGCGCCTTTGGGCAGTTCATTGATTCAGTCGACCAGAAAAGGAAAAACACAAAGAATTTTTCAAAGGAAAACAAATTTAAAAAAAATAAATAAAATAAAATAAAACAGGAATAAAAATCACAAAAAAAAGAATGAAAAATAAAAAAGAAATCCAGCGAGAAAGATTCTAAAAAAATAAATTAATTGAGGTTTAAATGTTCACTCTTTTGCAAAATATCATGAATGCCTCATTATATTAATTATATGTATATAGTATGTATGTGTGTGTGTGTTTGCATAGATGTGTGTGTGTGTGTGTGTGTGTGTTAATGTTCCATTTTTCCTTCATCTTGAAGACCCAAAAGTATGCCTCACTATTTTACTGTTGAGCACAAAGTGAACAATAATGAATGAATGAACACTTGTTCACCATGAATGAAGTAGAAAGAAGAAGAAGCAGAATGGGAAGTAAAATAAGAAGAGGAAGCATAAGAGGAAGAAGAAGAAGAAACAGAAGCGAAACAAGCAAAAGAAGAAACCACTTTCACTTTTTTGTGCAATTTTGTTAATAACTCTGTTCTTTGTTATACCATGAGTACTTAAAACAACAACAATAACGGCTACAACAACAACATCAACGGGCTACAACAACAATAACTGCTACTATAACAACAGCTGCTACAACAATAACAAAAATAATAACAACCACCCTCAAACACTCGGAAACAGCGTAGTTTCTGTAGCAATTTTTGTGTGTTTTTTTTATTTCTTTTTTTTTCTTCTTTTCTCGACACGCATTCTTTTGTTTTTGAAGCGCCTTCACATGTGCAACATTTTGTGATATTTTTTTTGTTTTAGTTGCGTTTTAATAAACAGAAAGGAAAATAAAAATAAAAGAATCAAAAAGAAAGAAGAACGAATGAGAATAGGAATGAGATGAAGGCAAAAAAAAGAAAAGGAAAAGAAAAACAAGAAAGAAAAAAAAAAGAAAGAAAAAAGAAGAATGAAAGAGAATAAGAATGAAAAAATATGTTTTTTAGCAAACAACTTTTAGTTTTTAAAAGAATGTTTTAATTAATAAAAACGAATAAATGTTGTATTTTTTATCAATTCAGTTTTTCATTTACTTATGTACTTTTTCTTATTTAAATTAATTTTTTCTGTTATTTTTTTACATTATTATTATTATGATATTATCTCCAGATTATTATTATTATCTTTATTATTTTTCAACACTATTTTAATGTACAATAGCAATAATAAAAAGCATGGAATACAGTGACTTTTCACTGTAACACGTTGCTTCTTCATCTTTTCCTCATTCCTAAACTCTTTTCTCCCCTTACCACCCACTCCACCCCTTCCCATCGACCACCCTCATTATACACACACTATCCCTGTGATGTGTGTCTTTGAGTCCATGTGAATCCATCGTTGAACAATCGCATTCATGGATATCACAAATCGGAATCTAAAAAAATATTTGTACACAATATTTTACATTGCTTTCTCTTTATTATTATTATTATTATTGTTATTATGGTATTTTATTATGTTGCTTTTTTCATGTTTGTGATTTCTTGTTTCTTTTTCAATAGATTCTTTTGTGAAATTTAAAATATCGGGTGGACAAAAAAGAAAAAAAAAAGGGAAGAATGACGGAAAAATCGTTGTGCAGCGATGTACAACGAACTCGAAATGAATGACCACCGCAGCATAATGCAAACAACAACAAAAACAATTATAACAACAACAACTACAACAACAACAACTATAACAACAACAAGTATAACAATAACAACAAAAAGGATAACAATAAAGAAGCATGTTTAATTTTTTTTTTCTTTAGATTGTGTTGGTACGTCTGACAGCCAGAGTTGCAGTTTAGACAACAACTTTATATGTCTAAATAGAGACATTTTGAAAATGGGAGGAGGGAGAAGAGGAGGAGAGAGAACGAGGATGGAAAGAGGGCGAGAGTGAAGAGAGGGTGATGATGGAGAGAGGGCGAGGGTGGAGAGAGGGCGAGGGTGGTGAGGTGTGCGGAGCGTGAGGTTTACGCTAGAAGGAGAGGTCGGGGTAAAGATAGAGAGAGAGTTGAGTGAAGGAGAGAGAGATGGGTGAAGGAGAGTGAAGCAGAGAGAAGTACGGTGAGAAGGATGGTTAAGGGATGTGTTCTATCCCGGGGATCGAAATAAACCTGCTGTTGAGATGTCTCTTCTCCCTTTTGACTTCTTAAAAATTCTCCCCAGGAAATTGAAACGACGAAACAATCGATGATGAATATTAATGTAAATTAAAACGAGTTACATACGATTAGATGCTAAGCTTTTTTAATCTGCAAGAGGGGAAGAACAAGTAATACGAAGAAAAAAGAGAGAAACTACACAAAACAATTAAAATATTAATAGATAATAATAATAAAAAATAATTTAATCGCTTTTTGCGTCCATTTTTTATCACTTCAGAGACTACTCTAGAAGAGATGCAAGAGGTGTAAGAAAAATAAGAGGAAGCAGAAGCAGAAGGAGACTAATTTTTTATTATATAAACGTAAGTAGAACATCTCTGAGTTTGTTTTATGTTGATTTCTCCCCTCATTTCTTCTAGTTTATCTTTCATCATCATCATCCTTATTACCACCATCATTATCATCATCATCATCATCACCATCACCATTATTATCCTCATTTTATCATGTTATTTGCATAATTTTTGCATATGAATTTATTTTGAACCAGTTAAGAAATAAGAAAAAAGAAATTATCAACAGAAATAAGAAGAAGCAACAAATGAGAAAAAACTAAAAAGGAAAAAATAGCTAATAACGAAAGAATAAAAAACAAAAACAAAATTTAATATGGGATTCACACGTTTTTAATTAAGTGCTATATAACGATATATTCTCCAACTAAGTAAATATTTAAATTGTTTTCCATTCTTTTTCTCTGTTTTATTTATCGTTGATATTATTTTTTAATTTGAAAGTTTAATTAAAATTTCACTGTTTATACAAACCACTATACTCTACTTCACTCTACTCTACTCTCTACTCTACTCTACTCCACTCCACTTCACTCCACTCTTGAGTGCAAAATTAATAACAAGTCTTGTTTTCTTTATTATTTGTTGTTGTTTTATTTTTAATATAAACTACTAGTAGGCTATCGTAAACCATTTCCGGTTCCCGTCACGGGTTTTTATCAAATTTATTAAAAAAGAATCAAGCGCAACGAATACGATGAACAGAAACACAACAACAACAACGACGGAGACAGCAGCGTCAACTTAAAACGTCAACAACAAATTAGACGTCAACATCAGCGGCGGCAGATAGCAAAACTAGTTCAGTAGCAAAAGCAACAACAAGAGAAACAAGAAGAGCAACAACAACAGCAAGAGCATCAACAACAACAACAACATAAAGAGCAACAACAACAACAACATCAGCAGCAGCAGTAGCAACTAGAAAAAAAATACATGTTTTTAATTTCTCGCTAAACTCATTCAACTTATTTAACTCAATTAAATTATTTTTTACTATACACTGAGTATTGTTGATGCGGTTGTTGTTGTTCGAGGAGAAAACTTAATTATTGCAGTTTTATTTTTTCATTTCTTTCTTAAAGAAAAAACCTGATTCAATTAATTAATGTAAATCTTTTACACATGTCAGAGATTTCAGTGAGTCACACAAGTTGATGTCACATGCGGCATCATGAGGCTGGCATCACTCACGCTAATTGGTTGATTCGTAGCATGTGACATGGACCAAGCAATCAAAACGAGTGTGTTCGACCTCAAGAGACTTAGTGTGACATCGGCCATGATTCTTCACTACTGTTTTATTTAGTACTATTTATTCCTTAGTAATTCTAATATACAAACAAATAAATGGAGAAAAAACAACTGTATTTAATCAATAATAATACTCGTAGATAACTAAAAACCATACAAAACCAACTGAGTCGATAAAAATGCAATTAAGTCAATTAAATGATGACATTGAAAAGGTTAAAAGACAAAATATACACCATAGAAACCAGAAAGTGTGTCAACTTCGGCCTGGTCGAAGCTCAGAGATACCCTAAACCCATAGAATAAATTTATAGCTGAATGTACGGAGTGTTATTTATCGTATATAAAATATTTATACTTTATGTTTTGATTTATTGCCTTATATAGCTGAATATTAGATTTATAATTGCGTAGTTAGTATTTAATCTATAAATATAAACAATGATAAGATAAGATATCGCAACTCATGGGCGAAACCAGAGTTAATTATGATTGGAAGTAGTTTTTCGGGATTTCTGTTTTCATAGAAAACGGTAGACGGTGAAAAGATGGTAGCTTATATTTTAAAAACTAATCTAATCAGAAAACTTAAAACAACAGCAACAGCAGGAGAAAAAATCTAATTTGGGCGATAAACAGCAACCACAACCCGCAATTTTGTTGTCATTTTACACTCGTGTGATCTTCTATATACAATATATACAAAAACTTATCAAAATTCTCTTAAAAACCTTAATTCAATGACATTTCAATGACAAACTTTAAAGTGCCATAACTCGAAAACCATACGAGAGCTCCACCAACTGATCTTGTTACTGGAGTTCCAACAAAAAGAACAACAAAATCGAAGTTCTGTCACTATGTCTGAATTGTGCCATTTATTTTCTACATGGACACATTTTTCTCAAGCAGAGGACACATTCTACACACTAGCGGCAACACTGATAGTAATTGAAACTGAACTCAGTTAATTTTACAAATGAACTCGTTGCTACATTTTTTTAGTGTGAAATTTCATCAACCTTGTTTACAAATACACTTCATCTAAATCATTATTATTATTTTTATTATTATTCTCGTTTTCTCAAAAAAAAATCAGAAAACACTTCAGAAATTACAGATAACAACGACCTTTTTTTAAACAACATACGTACATCTGTAAATACAATAAACTAATGAATGAAATGTGAAGATAAGAACGTCAAAAGAGAAGTGATTTAGAAGCAATAAAAAAGCAACAACAATAATTAATTAAACTATGTAATTTAAAAAAAAAACTAATTTACGCATTGCAGAGACAGAAAGATAACAAATATTTGCTTCATAAAACAGCAAACAAGTGATAAATTAAATTCAAGGAGAAAAATAAAAATAAGATTAGGAATAAGAGTAAAAGTAAAAAAATACCAATACAAAAAGTAGTAATAAGAAATAAACCAAAGAAATATAAAGAAAATGCAGACAATTCTATCGATAAGTAGAAAAAAATGTCAAGTAGCATCTGTTAGAAGAAAAAAAACCCAAAAAAAAGCAATAACAACTCCATGGAGGGCCCAATCTGTTGAGTGCTCAAGTTAGCTTATCAAATGCGGAACGGAAACGATTCTCTAGGAGTTGAGTGTGTATGTGTGGTTGTATATACATATATTAGTTAGGAGAAATAGACGCATGAATTACTAGTATTTTTGAAATCTGAAAAAATGCTCAAAAATTGTAGTTTATTGAATATAAAGTGTGGGCCATCGGGTGGTTTCTTTTTGAATAAATCATTTCTTTCACACTAAATAAATTAATTTAATAATAAAATAAATAAAAAAATAAACCAATCGATGAACCATAATATATTTCTATGCTTATTGTTGTTGTTTATTTATTTGTATTACTTTTTAAATCTAAAAAAATGCCGAAGAAATCTATTTTAATGAACATGAAGTGTGGGCCATCGGATGGTTTCTTTTTGAATTAAATAATTTCTTTCAAAATAATTAAATAAATTTAGCAATTAAATAATTCAAAAATAAACCAATCGATGGCCCACAATATATTATTATCTTCATTGTTGTTGCTTATTTATTTGTATTATTATATATAATATTATAAAAACACGTAACATTAAATGCCGACTTTTTGTATTGATGTGATTTATTGTGGATAATATATACATACTATATTTATTATTATATATATTTATGTATAGATTATGCAGTATTTTGCCATATCATCATATAAACATGATCATCTTTTGTATACTATGTAATTTCATTATAAATAATCACGCATAATTTATGCCTTGTTTTCATTCTTTTTAATCAGCAAAACATGGTTTCTTTTTACATTACGTGTTATTTTTCTTTGTATATTTTAATCAATTCCTAGTTTTGTTTTCTTTTTTCGAAACTTGATAATTAAAAGTTTCTCAAATTCATAAGAATTCTTAGATTATTTAAATTCTTCAAAAAGCAACATATGTTGTTATTTATTGTCATTTATTGTTGTTGTTGGAAGACTTCTACGAAAATTCATCATTGAGTAAAATTAGAAATACTAAAAATGTTTATAATTATTTATTTTACTTTAATATTTATTCTTCTTCAACAAAAACAAAGACTCGAAACTCATCAACTCGCGTCTCATAAAGTATTCTATGTAATGAGTGAGTAAGCAGTATGCGGCAAGTAATGTGCTAAGTAATGAGCTGCTGTCTGTCAGTTACTCATTTTTATGTGCATTTAAAATGTTTCAAACTTACTTCATTTAGCAATGAAAGACGTCATAAAACTGTAAACAGTTGCAAAAATCATTTAAAAAAAAAGGGTGAAAAATAACTACTATTTTAAAGCAGAAACTTGACAGTTGTTTTGACAGAGAAAAACTAAAAAAAAAGCAAAAAGCGTGGAATGTTTAACTTGGAAATTTTATGGAATGTTTTGCAACCGAAAAAAAGACAGAACAGAAACACAACAAAGATGTAAAAAAACTGCTTTAAAATGCTTCTTCATTGCCGGAGGATGTGAACAGTTTTTCGGATTCTTCTCATTCGTTTTTCTTCTTCTCGCTGTCCTTTCTTCTTCTTCTTCATAATAATTATTTTTTGTATAATTTACTGTATGCAAGTTAAAGAAAAAAAGTTGCTAAAGAAAATGTTACAAAGGAAAAAGTTGCTTAAACAAATGTTGCCAACGAAAATGTTGGCAAAAAATCCTGACAAAAGTATGCTTAAAAAATACTTCCAAATGTTTAGAAACTAATGAGAGAAAAAAGGGGGAAATAACTGCTTCATATAAAATGTAGAATTTAAGAAAAAAAAAGAATTGTTGAAAAAATAAACACAACTTTTTTGGAACACATTTATTTCTAGTAAATTAAATTAAATCAAATGCTTCAGAATTCTTTAGAATTTGAAGTAATAAAATACTAAATAAAACTAAGATTAATATTATTATTACACTTATTAATTGATTTAATTATTTTTTAATTTATTATTTAATTCAAGAAGAAAGCAGCTGATGGCCCGCCATAATTAATAGTGAAAGAAACGAACGGGCCATCAGCTGGTTTCTTTTTGAATTAAATAATAAATTTAAAAATAATTAAATTAATTAATAAGTATAATAATAATATTATTATGAGCAGTTGTTTATTCTTCTTCTTTTTCTGATTGCTCTTAACCAAAATATTTTAATTAACTTTTCATACATGCTTTTATTCCATTAAAATGAAAAACTTACATCACGTGATGAGTGTGAGTGTGTTGTTGTTGTTGTTATAGCTGTTGTTCTGGTAGCTGTTTTTGTTGTAGCTGTTGTTGTTGATGTTATTGTAGCTGTTGTTGTAGTTTTTGTTGATCATTCATATGTACACATATTATTATTATTATTATTATTATTGAAATTACACAGTATTTGTTGTTGTTACTTGTAACACTTGTTTTTCCTTGTTGTGCCCTTTTTTCTGGTGACCCTTTTTTTGGTGTCCTTTTTTCGATGACCCTTTTCTTGGTCTTTGATTTTGTTGTTTGCTTGAAATACTTGACAGGAAAAATGGACTTCAATATATGCAGATCTCTGCATATATACTATATACACGTCGTTTACAGTTGGTTTTTTCCCATCCCCATAAAAAAAGTGTTCTTTTCTTATTAAACTGATTTTGGCCACTTGATTCAAGTTTGTTGTTGTTTCTTTGTTGTTCTTTCTTGATTCTGGATGTTGTTGTTGTTGTATAAATACTACAGATTATAAGGTGTTGTTATTGTGTATTTGTTGTTGTTTAGCGCGGCCTAATTTTGACAGTTAAACGGTTCGATTTGCTGCAATCGCGAAACAAAAAACCTGAAGAGAAAATCAAGTATTGACACCGCCGCACTCACTCACACAAACGCACTGCCCCCCTCAGTGCAGAATAGAGACTGCTGCTGTTGCATGTGAACCAGCCACAGCAGAGGCAATAAACAACAAGAAGCAGTAGAAGATGAAGAAGAAACGATGCAGGAAAAACAAAAGAAACGCAAGACGAAGAAATGCAACAAAATTTGTTTAGCAGTTATTGAAGTTGGAGAGAAATTGTAATTTTATATCTACACTAATTTAACGAAGCAGAGATTAAAATTTGTTCATTTAACAAATTATAGTTTTTTTTTTTCATACTACATCACTTGATTTCGCATGCTTTTTATAAATAAACTACAGACAGCTGATTATCCCAAAAAAAAAATCCCCACGAATTACCACGTTCGCTTACTCGCTCACATTCTATCTTTATTTCTTTCACTCCAACGGCCCCCTCTCGCAATTTGGCAACACTTTCTGTGTTATTCGATTTTTCCACGTTTCTTTCTTTGAAGAAATACCTTAAAAATGCTTTACTTTTCGCTTAAAAATATTATTTATTCTAATTTTCATTAAGTTTTACATATTTTTGTGTAATCTACATTTTTTCAGCACTTTGATTTTTTAAGTGGTCTCTCAAAATATTATGATTTTTTTGTTTATTTCTATTTGGTTTGTCTCGGATGCATTTGAACTTTGTCATGCGCACTGTGCTATTTAACCAACCACCGACCAACTACAGTGAAATCTCGTTAGCAACTAAAAGACTCCACATTGGTTGGAAATCTTTTATTATCGTCTCCCCAAGAGTGTTGTTGTTGGAATCACGCGACTACAACAACAACACCTCACAAACTACCACACACAACGACACCGCGCATAACTTTAACAGAGGAGAAAGTGATAGCAATAGAAATAAATTGCATTGCCAGAAATCCAAAGAGCTGTTGCCGCTGTGGGGCTGCCTCACCGACGAGAGTGCGAAAGAATACGCATTACTTGTACGTGCGTGCAAATAGCAACGAAAGTTAGCAACGATTTAGGGTGGTTTATTTTTTTCGTTGCTGAGTGGAACATAAATATGATGATTTGTACAAAAAATGATTAAAAATAAACGAAAATTCCAATAAAAAAACGTGTTATGAGTTTTTGAAGGAAAAATTATGGTCTCTCTCCCCTGATAAGTTGTAAAAATTTAGAAATTCTGTAAACGAAGATATTTGGAATACCGTAGCAGAGGATTTGTGGAATCCAACACAAAATCGCCGTTGCTGAGTTATTTATATATTTCTGATGGACCGCACCCAGCCTATCCTAAAGACCGTATTTTTAGCAATTTTTTGATGCCAAGATCAGTACACTAGCTCGTCAATTTTCCGAGATATTGCTGATTATGCAAGTTTTTACAAATTTTGCAGAACGGTTGTGTAAAATCAAAATCATTTTTATATTTGCCCGTTTAGCTTAATAATTTGGAACATATAAGGCGCTTGTCGACCTAACCAATGTTGTTGTTATTGTGGTTTTTGGTGCTTACCACAAAAACAACAATAGTATTTTATGGCCAATAGTATTTTTAGGACAATTTTTTGGCGCTTATGCGGACTTCGGCACTCAAAACAACAACAACAGGTCAACATGCACCTTTTTTAAGACATAATTTTTATTATACAATATATATAAATGGTCAGCGTCTACGTAACAACAATTTACAAAACAAAAAAATTGTCGCATTGCGAATTATTATTATCTCTGAAAGACCCTGTTATTTTCGTCTTCGATGGGCGTGGGCCTTTAAACATGTTTAAATATTTGCTAGCACCCGCTAGATGGCGAAGGCACTACTCAATGGATAATGACTAGCCGGAAATTAAAATTTAGAGACCGGAAATTAAATTTTCGGTTCCGGTTTTATCACTGCATTTTATTTTTATTACCTTCACAGAATATAAACCGGAAAAATTTTTTTTTTTATTTGAGGTGTGGTGGCCGAATGAGCTAAACTTCTGTTTGTTATTCTTTCATTACTAAAAATGCCGGTTCAAATCGCGAGAAAGATTTTAATGTTGTTCATCAAATTTATATATTTTATGCATTTTTAATTTTTTAAAATTACAGTTACTTCTTAATTAATAATTTAAAAAAAGAAATAATTATAAAAATTTTTTTTGATAAAAACTAAAATTAGTCCAATAAATCAAATTAGAATTTTTTTTTGTATCGGGTATTTATACAAAAAGCAAACAATTCTAGCCTTTAGGCTAAACCGTTGGATCTACAAAGATTTTGCACAAATTTTGCACGGAGGTTTCTTTTATGATGTATGCAAGGGAGAAGAAAGGATTTTTCAGGTATTTTACTTCCAAGGATATAAAAAAGGACAAAAACATTACTCTTTTGTTAGCCATCAAGTATGATTTTCTTTTTTCACGAAAACATATCGCGTATAAATGCCTCGAAACCTGTTTCAGCATTTTTCAATATTCATCCTGTAAAAGTCCGCAAAAGGACATAATTGTAAAATTCAAATAAACATATAAAAAACATAAATAAAAAATTTCCAAATTAAAAATACAATGTAGTATTATAAAATAATATTTAAGAACCGAACTTTTCTGCCTATAAAAATTTATTCGGAAACTCGAAAAGAAAGCAAATTATTATTTAAAAATATTAAATTATTTTAAGTTTAACTCCAGGAAAGGTTATAAAATGAAGTTGTACAAATTTCAAATTTAAATTGATTAAAAGCTTTACGAAAAGACCGTGCTAAGCCGACAGAACCCAAGACCCTATGTTATTTTGACAGTTCGTTCCGGCCGCAGTCGTTTCCGATGTTGTGTTTACAGCATAATATTTGTTGTATTTAAAGCTTTAAGTAAATTTTAATGGAAACAATTTTGAGAATTATGTTGGAAAATTTCAATGAATTTAAGGTTAGATCCTCGATTACTGGGATTTTATGGTTGCATAGCCACTTAGCACCTTCCATAATGTCAACTATTACAGTCTGGAGGACTCTATATTTATATTTAGGGCTGAACATTCAACGATTCTTGAAAATTTCTCCTCCTCCTCCTCGTTTTCATTCGGACCAAGTACAGTAATCACATGAATCGACCAACCAATTTAAACAGTTTTCTTTCGTTTTTATATTTGTTTGATATCAAATATTGCATTGCATTTATTATTTACTAAATACATTTGTAATTTATATATAATGTATATATAGCATATATAAAAAATCATTTGTATATAGTATATTAAATATAAATATTAAGTTTAAAAAAATGTTTTTATCGCATTGTTAAAAATGTTAAAAATCGCACTCTTAATCACATTCAAACAAAAAAAAGGGGCGGGGCAGAAGCGAAGGGGTGTTATTGGAAAACTGAGTTGAAAAGAAAATGAGTTCTAATTTAGTTGTTTTCATAAAAAACATTTTAAACATTTTAGAAATAAATAAAACTTAACAAATGTAATGAAATTTCATTAATGAATCCTTTTTGTTGTGTTTTTTTTTGATTTTAATTTAAAATAGAAATAATTTTGATTTCAATTTCTTGTTGTTGTTTTTTATTAACAAATACAAATTAAATACTTAAATCTTAATAGCAAAAATTAACAATATTTCATCTCAAAGGGTGTTTTGTTTGTTGTTGTTGTTGTTTCTTTTGTCTTTATTATTTACTGTAATTATAAATATTTGCTAAGATAACATTAAATTAATGGAATTTGTAGATAAATGAAAATAATATTCGCACATTTTTATAGAAAAAGGAAGAAAATTTTCCTCTTTCTTGTATAATAAATAATAAAATCAATTTTTTTTTGTATTTCTTTTCACATGCATTCATTTTGTTTTTGCTTATTTTGTTGTGTTTGTTGTTGCATGTTTTTTGCTGTTGTATGTTTTTTTTGTTGTGGTTTGTTTTGAATTCAGTTTTTTAAATAAAAAAACTCATTTAAATTATATTTAATTTTAATCAAAGAAAAACTAAATTTAAAATAAAGTGAATCGAAATTCGAATTAAAATAATACTAAATTTAAATTATAGTAAAATTAAATTTATTATTTAAGTAAAATTAAATTTAAATTAAATTTAAATTATAGTAAAATTAAATTTATTATTAAAGTAAAATTAAATTTATATTAAAGTTACATTAAATCTAAATTCATGTATAATTAAATGAAAATAAAATTCAAATATAATAAAACAAGTAGTAAAAAATTTCCTAAACTATATAAAAAAATAAAACTGTTCTCTTAATGTAAAAATTGCAACTACATAAATTTGTTTCTTTTAATTGTATTATTTTACTTCATTTATAAACAATAATGAATTCATATGAAAAAAGAAAAACGAAACACAGTAAAATGTTTATTAAATAATCACTGGAATTGTTGTGTTTGGTTGTTGTTGTTGTATAATGGGGGCGAAGGGGTGCGGTTTGTTGCCTTTCTGTTTATAAATCATGCTGAATTTTGGGTACATTTTTTAAAAAAAAGGATAAAATTAAATTCTGGTTTAATTAAAGTGACATTTAAAATGATTAAAGTCTTTATTTTCAATTTTAATTCAATTGTTTATATTATTTATTAATTATTTCATTTATTCAATTAATTAAGAAATAATATTTTTACGAAATAATTCTTTTTTTTATTGAACCTGAAATGAAAATTTCATTTTATTATTATTATTAAAAAAAAAGTCAAATTAGGAAAATGAAATACTTTTTAAAACATGTTAAAAGATTTTAAAAATAATGAAAAATTTCAAATTGATGCAAGCTTAATTTTTGTTTCTTTTTGTTTTGTTTTGTTGTGTGTTTGTTTTATTTTTGTTTTGCTTTTTTTTGTCTTCTATAGTTTTGTTTTCTTGTGTTATTTTATTTCTTTTTTTGTTTGTTTTTCTTTAATTGCACTACAAACTAAATACTACAATGATTTAATATTTATTTTCTAGATTTAGATTGTTTTTTTTTTTTTTTGTTTTATTTATTTAAATAATTGAAAAATAATTGGAATTTTCACAAATACATAAGTCTTTTTTTTCCACATGGACTATTATTGTTATTTTTATTATTGTAAATTCAATAATATTCTTTTTAATGAGTTTTAGTTCGTTTTTTTTTTTTTGTTTTTTGTTTTTCTTTTTGTGTAAAATACAGCTCAGTTTATAAAAACATACACATGCATATGTACATATGTATGTACTTGTCCATATAAGTATACATAATTAAGTATATATGTACCTATTAATATATATATTTGTTTGTGGTTTTTTGTTTGTTTTGTTAAATTTCTTTATACTCTAAAAATATAAAAAGTTGCCATCGTTTTTGAATAGATTGTATATATTTTTATATACATGTCTGTATGTATTTATATACATATATATATCTACATATATTCATATATATGCATATACAAATAATACTATTAAAAATAGTAATAATAATATTAAAAATAACTTAATATAATTGTTAATAATATTAATAATTAATTATTAGTAATTACTTAAATGATTCTACATTATTTTATTTACATTCATTTATCATTCCTTCGTTTTTGTAATGAATAAGTTTGAAAAAATAGTCTTTTAATTAACAAATCTGTGTTGCAAAATGTTTATATTATTTCTTTTTGTTGTTATTTCTTAAAGTTTCTCGTTCTCTTTTACTAAGTTTAAAGAAGTTTCTTCTACTTCTTCTACTTTGTTTGTATAAATGTATATTTTAGTTTCTTCCCATTTGTTTTTTTGTTTCTTTTTGTTGTTGTTTTATTTTATATCATAGAAAAAATCAAGTCTCATCGAAGTTTGTGTAAAAAATACTTTACAAATACGTTCCTTATATGTATATACGTTCCTTATATGTATATACGTTTCTTATATGCATTTATGTATATATAAAAATTGGTTATTATATACTATGTTAAAAAAAAGAACAGAAAAAAAGGACAAACAAATTATGAAAAAAAATTTGGCAAACTTGTTGCGATTGCAAATATTTACTCTTCCCTTTCACACACATAAACAAACAAACATATTTGCTACTCTCAAATACGATAGTTGATTTTGTTTTTTCATTGTTTTAGGCACATGTTTTCTTTAACTAAATCTTATATTTAAAGTTATGAATAGTTTCGAGTACTCAGAAGTATTCACAAGTACTCACAAGTCGCATTCATAATCGAGCTCATAGTCGAAAAGCGAATTCAAGCTTCAATAAAGTTGCGGATGGAAAAACCTCCCAATTTTCTTTTCGTTTTTTAGTAAAAAATTGAAGAAAACTGTTGTTTTTTCTTTCGTCTTTAAAAATTCGAAGCTAATTCGAAATAATAATAATAATTCGAAGTCTTTTTATATTCACGCAACAACTTCGACGTATTGAAAATAAGCAACGTTGCTGTTGTTCCTGTTATTGTTGTTGCTGATGTTGCTGCTGTTGTTCGTGTTGTTGATGTTGTTGCTGGTGTTACTGTTGATGTTGTTGATTTGATAGAGCATTTGTCAATGTTCTCCACGCAGCAGCTCCATCAGTAAATTGAAATCACCACCATCGCGTGATTTAATGGTCAGCATTTCTTTCCCAAGCTAATTAATTTAATAAAAAAAGAATGATCGTAAAGAGAACAACAACAATTACGACGACGTTGATGAAAACTCACTTGACAAGTGCGCTGTAAGTCAGGAATTCGCAGCAGCAACTCCCCGAATTTCGATGGAGCATCCGGATAATGAGACAGAGTATAAGCTTGAAGACTCTGTAAAGCTTTCTCTTGACACTCGCGTACTTTCACCGGCTCCTGCAGTTCCGATGTATCTGTAAAACAGGAAGAGAGAAAGAGTGAAGGTGATCGGAAACGATTTTAAAATTCAAAAACTTACCCGATTGAAGCAGAACGATGACTTTCATGGCAACGTATTCGTAGCGATCGACACGCAAGCGTCTCAAATGATCTGTCAGATTGAGCATACGTTCGATGCAGGCCTGGAAGAGAGACAGCAAGAAGGAGAGCGAGAGAGAGAGTGTATATAGAGTCCATTCTTAAACACTTTTATTTTTATTTTTAGTTACTCACAGCACGTACCTGCAAGCCGCTTGATTTTGCTTGAGCCAAGGATATCTTTTTACCCTGCGACATTTTAATTTCTCCCGGCGAGTCAACCGATCGAAAGCAACAAGAAAAGAGCAGAAGTTCACACCACGAATTGATCAGCAGGCTGATTTGATCGTCAATCTGAGGGATGAGATGAAGAGACGACACGAGAAAAACAATCGCATTATTAATCAATTCTTACGAAAGAAATGACGAAAAATCTTACCGAAATATTTTTAAAAAGTGGTAAACTTTTGCACCATTTAACGATCTTGTAGAGACGATGATCGGCCACGTTGCAGAGATGCGCAATCAGATCGGGATTCGCGTTCTCGCCGCTCGACGAAAGGCCAGCACTGGCCAGCAGTGGATTTGTAGAGATGGGATTGGCACTGGCGGCATTCGAACCCGACAAGGAAGAAGAGGAGGAGGACGACTGGTTGGACGATGAGGATGATGAGGACGCCGTTGTGAGCGGTTGATTTAAGCGAGCCAACTCGGCTTCATTGTACTGCCAAAGATGTTCAACATCCATGATTTCCTAAAATTGAATTTTCAATTAATTGTAATTAAAAAAATCCTGAAGAGTACCCACCTGCATTAGCACCGGAATACTGTTCGCTAAGCGCCCCACCGCATGTCCGCCTCCATTCAAAATCGTCTGCTCGGCGTGCTCCGTTTTAATGCTGATGTACGCGTTGCTGCCGCAGCCCTTCGCGTTGAGCATCACTGCACGATGCTGTTGCTGCTGCTGTTGATGCTGATGTTGGTGGTGATGCTGATGCTGATGTGGACCACCTCCACAACCGCCTGCATTTGCAGCCGCCACCCCTTCAGGACTGAGCAACGGACTCAGCATCGAGTTGGGCAACGTGTACGAACACTGATACGTGGAGCGGCCGCCTCGCGTGCGATCCTCTCGGATGGCTTCCAGCTTCATTCCTTTCTGAAGGCACTTCTCAAAGCGGCAGGCGGGACACTTCTTGCGTGTCGAAATGCTCACCGGACACGGGCCGCCACGTACACAAACGTAGTTCTTGCGATTCTGGACGGTTCGCTTGAAGAATCCTTTGCAGGACTCGCACGAGAAGATGCCGTAGTGGAAGCCGGATATTTTGTCGCCGCATATCGGGCAGGGCGAGTTGATGAGCTGCTGCCGCGAGATGCCCGGCGACGGAATTGGCTCCGAGGAGGAGGAGGCGCCGACACTGCCGCCGCTGCTACTGCCATCCAGCTGCATGTCCTCATGCAGACTGGGACGCGAGCGACTGTTGCTGAGATTGTGCGGCCCTTCGATGCCGCCATTCATGGGAGAAGACGTTGCGGGAGGGCAGCCGCCACCCCCACCTCCACCGCCGCTATCCACTGTAATCGGTCGATACAGCACTGAATGGTGCAGCGATGACCCGTTGAAACTGCCGTAAGCCGCTGCTGCCGCCGCCGCCGCTGCTGCTGCAGCCGCTGAATGCCGTCCTTGAATGGGCGAGTTCGTCGGACTGAACTCGGAGCTGTATGAGTAACAGGAGCTGTGCGAAGCGTCGCTGTTATTGCGGCTGAGCGATGGTGTGTAGGGTGCATGACGCGACGTCAGCGGCGACTGACTGGGCGAGCTGTGCGTGTAAACGGAATGGATGGCGGAGTCGGGGGAGGGGTTGGCCGGCAGCAGGTTGCCGGTGGACTTGTTGCGCGCCAACAGTGGTGAGTTCAGCGACGCTGAAGGATTACTCTCCACACTAGGTTCGTATTTCAGATTGATGGGGTCGCTCTGCGGCTGCGTCAGGTTAACCTTCGAATAGGGCGACATCAGTTCGACGGATATTTGCTCCAGATCGGGCTTGATGCCGGCGAGGCGCGATGGTGGCGGCACCGTCGCCGGCGTCGTGGTGGTTGCTTCACTCTTGATGACCATCAAACCTCTCCCGCTGCCGTATTGTTTGTCGTTGCTCACAGAGTTCTCCGTTTCCATGAGATCGGTTTCCGTGGTTTCGGGCTCGGAGAGTTCACCTTCCCACGACATGGGGCGTGGTCCATTCTTAGAGTGATTTGCAACAGCAGCTGCAGCGGCGGCGGACGATGAAATGACTCCTCCCGCCACTCCAACTCCGACTCCTGCAGCAGAACCTGTGCTCGTTCTTCGTGTCACTTTCAGATTCTCAATATTAGTTAATTCGGCTTCCGAATCGGAGTCTTCGGTGGCTTTCTGGAGGGGTATTCGAAGGCTGCCGCCTGCTGTGGCGCTGCCATTAAAATAACTGTTGGCGTTCGCTATCACCGGCACCAGGTTGCCGTTTAGCGGTGTAGTTGTTGTGGTACTCGTACACATTCGTAAATCGTCGGCTTCGCATTTGATGTTCGTCACGGAGATGTTGTTGCGTGTTGTTGTTGTTGTGCTTGTTGCAGCCGTGGAACAGGAGATGCTAGTAGAGGTGGCGGTCGCATTGTTGCCGCCGACGACGACTCCGCTGTTGCTGTTGTGGCAGCTGCTACTTACGTGGGCGGGGAATTGAAACGCACTGTTGCATATGTTGGCGTTAAAAGGTGTGGCACTCAGTGTTGTTGTGGTTGTTATTGTTGCTGCTTCTGTAGTTACTATTGTGGCAGCACCAGCCAGTGGTGCATTTTCAGCCTTAATTGCTGACATTTTGTTCTGTCCAGCCGAATTGTTGTCAGTGAGTGAGTAGGCGTGGCTACTCAATGTTTGAGTACGCTGAGTACGAGTACTTGATTAAAACTCACAATTTAACGAGTAGAGTTTGTAAAAATTCGAAAGATGTCGCTGATGAAGATGCATCGTTGAACTGAAAGAGAGAAAAAGAGAGAGAATAATTATTTTAAACAATTTCATTAAAAGTTAAATAAAATAACCTAATCTATTCAAAATAATAGTGTGTTTGCCGTTTTTGTCATTGTTATTTGAAATGTTCTTTAATATAGAATATTTTCCTTTTTCTCTTCACTTAGCTTATAATTCACATTATGTTTGTTGGTTTTAGCGCTCTATTAAAAGAATCCTTTCTTTATTCCTTAAATTTATTCGATAATATTTATTTTTATTATTAATTTATTTATTTTTTTATTAATTTATTTATTTATCATATATTAATTTTTATCTACATATTTATTTTCCGCATTATTGCGCTTAAGATTAAGATTTAAGTATGTATAAATGACAATTAAGAGCTGAAAAATTTTATTTTATTTCTTTAACCATTTCGAATCATGTTGAATAATTTATTATTTATTATTCCGCTTAAAATTTATTCGAAATTCGTGGAAATCAGTTATTATTTTTTTTGTTTTGTTGTTTTTTCTTAAAACAAATTTTAAATTTGACACTATTTTTGACACGATACTTTTTTCTGTTTTTTTTTTTTGTATGCCCATCAAGCAAAAACAACGTTTTATCGGCATACAAAAAAGTCAACGACCGAAAAACTAAAAAAACGAACGTCCAAGAAAAAAAAAAAAAAGAAAAATTAAAAACTAAGAAAAGACAAAGAAAACAAATTAAATTTAAATAATGCTGAATATAGTCATTGAATACCAACGGACGTTAAAGACAAAAAAATCGGATAGAGGAATATAAAACCTACAGAATAATTCATAAAATCTGAATTAAAGATGAATGAGAGAACCGAGGGAGTGAAAGTAGAGAAGCTAGAGAAAGAGAGAGCGAGAGAGAGAGAGACAGAGAGATACAGAGACAGAACAATGTCCCAGCAAGGAAAATTCTTATTGGGTTTTTATTATAATTATGTACTTTAAAGCAAAAATGTAGACAAGGCCAGGAAAAAACAGCAAATTAATACAATTTTGACCTTTTCAATAAAAGGTTAAAAAAGACGACGACATGACAACAAAAAACATGACAAAACAAAAGCAAAACACTCGCCAGCAGACAAGCAGCATGTGCAATCATTGAGAGACAGACAGGCAGACAGAGAGACAGACAGCAGCTAGACAGACAGACAGCCAGCCATCTACAGAAATATATTTTTAGTACACGTCACATCGTAGCAACATCCAAAAAAAAAACAAACACAGGACAACAAGCAGCATGAAAGCAAGAAGAGCAGATAGTAGTTCACTCACTTCAGTGCTCGCCGTGAGCAAGAGTGAGAAAGAGCGATAGGGGAAAAGGACGACCTTCAAGTGATGTATAAAAGTGTACGCAAACGACCTTGCACACAGCAATAACAACAACAAAAACGGCGATGACAACAACAGCAGAAACAACAACAACAACAGTAAAAAAAAAAACAGAGAGAAAAGCAAACGCTTCTAAAAACAAAGAAAGATGAGAAAACGAACAGAATATGAAGACAAAAAGAAGAGCAAAAAAGAACATTCATATAAATGAAGCAGCAACAAAAACGGAATAAAAAATGAACACTCACAAAAACGTGAACCCCAAAAAAAAGAACAAGAAACATGCGTCAGCAAGAATGATGTGTATATCATAATGAGAACTCTGGGAAGAGTACAAGAAGGCGGAGGGGGAAACGAATATAATAAGAGACCGAAAATCAAAAACGAAATAAAACTACGATAAAAAAAAAGATGAAGGAGAATAAGAAATAAAATGTTCCCCTTTGTCTCTGGAGAAATCCACGAAAATAATAAGAAGAAGGACGATGAGTAACTCACTCGCTCAGAAATGTTCTTAAAGAGGAAACAACGAAGATATGTGTGTGTAATAAAATAAGGGGAATACATAAAACAATAAAAACAAGTTCTAAAATAGACAGTGATAGTAAGAGCGTGAGAAGGAGGGAGAAAGCGAGCAAGAGAGAGATATTGACAGAAGATTATCCAAGTTTATATAAAAAGCTTGGACCAGAAGGATGGACGTTGAGACGAATGCAAATGAATGTGTGTCTGTGAAAAGATGAAAAAGAAGATGATGATGAAGAACGTGATGATAATGATGATGAAGAAGAACATGATGATAATGATGATGGTGATTACTCTCCGCATTGGGAATGCCGATAGTGTTGTTGTTTCAAAGACAAAAAACCGGGAGCTTCAACCTCATCTAAGATGAGAGCGCCGTCGTGTAGCGTCGCATGAGTACAGAGTATATAAACTACAATATATAAATAAAAAGTGGTAGTTAAACATTGCCCACCAGTGTTGCCAGATGTAACTTCAAATAGTATTGATTGAGATTTTCTGTTACTCGTATTATTAGAATTTCGTTGCTTTAGAAAACATTCCGCAATTTATTTTAGATTCAGATTTATTATTTAGTTGCTGTATTAAGATTATTATTTAAATCTGTCAAAACTCTTGTGCTGTCCATAGTTTAAAACAGTTGTGTTTGGCAGCTGATATTTGAACAGCTGATTTTTGACAGTTGTGAAAGAAAACATCTCTTTTCGCATACTCTCTCTCTCTCTCTCTCTCTTCACTTGTAATTTCCTCTCTTTTGCAATTTCCAAAGCATCTCAGTGACAATTATGATAACGATGATGATGTAGAAGAAAATAAGTATGTAATTCTATACAATTGTACTGTAGTGATTTTCTAGAGTTTTTTTTTGTTGTTGTTGTATTTCCTTTTTTTTTTTTAGTTGTCATTTTCTTTAAGTTTCTCAACTGTGTGTATACGAGTATAAAGTATCAATGTCAAAAGCAAGTTATTGACATTATTTCTTCATTTAGTAAAGTGGTTGACAACAACAACAACAGTAACAACAACATCACCATGTCATTTACTGATTGTGTTGTTGTTGTTGTTTTTGGTTAGAATAGTGGGCTTGGTTAAGTTGCTTTGAGGTTGAGTTGAGTTAAAATGAGTTGAATTGAATTACGTTGAGTTGAATTGCTTTGAGCTCAGTTGAATTGCGTTCCTTTGGTTTGAGGTTTGCGATGAACTTGAAGTTGTTGGGTTAAGTTGTTGGTTGGCACTCGTTGTTTTTGTTGTTATTGTTGTGTGTATACACATGCATACATAAATTATAACCATGTTGCACTTGGTGGTGGAATTTGAAAGTGTAGCATTTTTTGCTGAAGGTATTCGAAGGTTAGCCCCTTTTTTTATGCTGTTTCTGAAGTTTCTCTCATTTCTGCGCTCTTTGTTCTTCTAGCACATGAAATACGCTGAGCGAGAGCGAGACCGAACGAGAGGATGGAAGAGAACGAGACATGAAAAAGGAGTGGAAAATCAATACTTAAGAACTTCAAAGTGGTTTTTCTTTTTGTTCTTCAATTCAATGAAAGTTCGTTCGTTCTTTTGACAAAAAATACAACAAAACAAGTCTTTAAAGTGTTCATTGTTAATAGGGGTGGAGTGGGGGAGGAGGTGGGGGAGGAGGTGGGGGTCTAACAAAACAGGTCTTTAAATAGAAGCAGGTTGATTAAATTATTAAAGAAAAGGGATGAAATTGATTGAGGGTGATTGTTGTTCAGGGCGATTGTTGTTCAGGGTGATTGTTGTTGTTGTTGGTGGACCGGGTGATGTTGTTGTTGTTCGACTGGTTAATGACTGCTCTAGGGTTGTTTCGGTGATTGATTGTTGATGCTTAAGTTGAAGTTGTCAAGGTTGTTGTATGGATTCACAAGAATAGAACAATTAAAAAAAAAACCAATGGAAATAGAAAAAAAATTGTAAAGCGGGGAGAATGTATAAAAAGAAGGCTAAAATTACCGTTAACTAATTTTTGTCAAAACTGAACTTACACCACTTTCTAAAATAACAGCTCATGATATTGTATATTATAAATACTTGAGTAGCTTTTTATAAAAACCAAAAACAGTAAATAAACTGTGGAAAAAAAAGAAAAAAAACAATAATTTTATAAGATAAAATCTCAGCCGGTTGATTTAATTTGAGACGATGACGTCGCTGGTGGTGCACCGCAAACGACCTTGAAACACGTCAATACGAGTCTTTACACGCATCATTTTTAATGTTTTGATTGCTTGCGATTTTTATTGATTGCTTTTTTTTACTTTATTTTTTTATTTACGAGTATTTTGTTAGCTTTTTTGTGTTAATTTTATAAAAATGTATGAATTTCTATACGAAAACTGGAATTTTTCATTATACGATGCAATTTTTTAACTTTTTTTGGTTATACGATAAATTTTAAAAAAGAGGACACCAAAAAAACAAAAATATGACAAACAAATTAAAAAGTAGGAAGAGAAAATGGAACAAAATTGAAGGTGCAACCGAAATTCATGATGAATACAAAAAATTAATCATGCGCACACACAAAAAATCAAAAGAAATATCATCATGATCGCTATTAAAAGCACGGGTGGAGAAGGGAGGGGGTTGAGGGCAGAGAGAAGAGTAATAATCTGCATTGGCATCAAAAGGAAGGACCAAAATGGCTCGAAAGCAAGATGGACCAGGAAATCGTCGTCTCACTCTTCGCGAAAAAAATAACGACCTGTTTTTTTATTGTTGCGACGTTTTCCAAGCGAAAACGCGTTATTTACCAAAAGTAAGCAAGTTTTTTTAACGCACTTAAAAAAAAACAAGAAATCAGAAGCAGCTTAAAGAACTGATTAAAGTGCTTCACTTAAAGAAGTCTAAAAAAGATGTGCAACACTCGAACTTGAGAGAAAAATTTACCAGACCATGACAAGGTGAACATCCACCATAAGGTGAAAATCCACCATAAGGTGAAAATCCACTGAGATGAACTCTGAGGTGAAAAGAGAACTGAGATCGTTGTGTAAGTTGAAAATGACAAAAATCAAGTTTCCAGACTTAAAATGAAAGTTAAAGCAATTTAAAGGTTTAGAATTTATTAAATTAAATTTTTAAATCATTTTTTACACCTGATTAAATTTTTTTAGTGTACTTAAAGTTAAACATGCGTCGCTAAACCAAGTGACGATGACTGCGAGAGAGAAAGAGAATGTTTGTGTGTGTAAAGGAAAAGCTTTAAACTGTGTACAGAATGAACAAAGTTCTTTGATTTTCTTGCCATTTTCTCGCTGTCACTGTTGTGCATTTTCAGTGTTGTTTGTTGTTGTGGTCTTTCTGTTGAACGATAGAAAAAACTAGATTTTCAACAGGTGCGTCGCGTTGCATTTCGTCCGTCCGTAAGCAGCAGCAGGTCGACCGCAGCGTCGTCATCGTCATCATCATCGTCGTCGTTGCCAGTGCAAAAACCTGCCGCTGCCGCTGCTACCGCTGTTGCTATGTTGTTGTTTTTGTGCTACTTTGTTTAAGAAAACTTTTTCTCATTCGGTTGTTTTTTTTTTTTCAATCGTTTTTTTCTCATTCGGTTGTTTTTTTTTTCTCAATCGTTTTTTTCTCATTCGGGTTTTTTTCTCAATCGTTTTTTCTCATTCGGGTTTTCTAGTGCTGTTTTTAGTGACTGTTTGTTTGTTGCTGTTATTATTACTGGTGGTGTTGTTGTTGTTGCTGTTGTTATTGTTCGTTGCGTTGTTTTTTGTGGAAGAACCAAGTGGAACCAAGTATTAATTGAAAATGCTTGACAACGGTTTTGTACGTACGACGGCGGCGTCATCGTTCAGCAGTCGCCAGCGATTGACACTTCGTTTTATGTTACTTGCGACAGCCGAGAGACGTGTTAAAGTTGAACGTTTTGGCTGGCTGAAGAGAGGGAGAGGGGTAGAAGAGAGGATGGTGTTTAAAGCCCAAAGCAAAGGAGTGGTTTTTAAGAATTTTGCTATGAAACACAAACGTGTGTGTGCTTGTTTTCTTATTTATTTATGCTACTTCTTCGCCTTTAAACATTCTAAGTTTTTCAAATGCAGTTGATGGTGGAGTTGTTGTTGTTGTTAGTGGCGTTGTTGATGTTGTTGGTGGTGGAGTTGTTGTTGTTTTTTTATGTTGATGTCAGCTCAAAGGAATTCATGTTGCTATTCAACAAGTTGCAAGAATTGCATGCGAATTAAACGAACGTGTTAAACAGGTTAACAGGCAGGTGAGGCAGGCAGGCGTGGCAGGAGGACAGGCGGAGAAGCTGACAGATAAACAGGCAGGAAGTGTGTTCAATTGAATGCAAGCGAAAAGAGGAGAGAAACAGTTAAATATAATATTTATTTATTTATTTAATTTAAATATAATATTATCAAAGAATAAAGAGTTTATGAAAAAATGGGTTAAAAATTATATCAAAGAATTAAGAATTTATGAAAATTCAGGCAAAAACCAACACATTTTAATACAACAACAACAAAAAAAAATTATATTTTATGACATCATCAACGCCACCAACTGTTTTATGATACTTTTTATGACGCTTTTAAAAAAAAACAAGTGAAAAAACCCAGACACACACAAACACACACACACACACACCATTAAACTGTTTTGAAAACTATGCAAAAGAAAACTGCATTTTATTTGATTATAGTATCGCGTGATAGTTTTTTTAAAAATTTTAAAATCTCATGCGATAAAAAAGTATGACATTAGAAAATATTCACAAAATCAATAAACATATCTTCAAAAATCTTAAATCTTCAAAAATCTTTCCTTAAATAATTAAATCAGACACACAAAAAAGTGCAATAATTGTGTAAAAAACCAATCAGCTGCTGCTGCTGCAAGCCACCAGCAACAATTTAAAGAAACTGTTGCACATTCTGCCAGCGCCGTCTGCTGCAATGTAAACATGAATGCGTGGCAACGCAGCAAAAGTTGGCGACGATGGCGGTGGCGGTGGCGACGATGGCGGTGGCGGTGGTGGCGGCGGCGGCGGCAGCGATAGCAGAAGCAGAGCAGAGCCGGTCGATCCACTTCCGCGATGACGCAGACGCACGGCGCGGGAGGAACGCGACGTGTGCAGAGCAGCAGCAGCTGCAGTTTCCAGAAATACAGAAAACAGGTTGGTTGGCTGGTTGCTTGGTTGGAGGTTCCGTTTATTTAAACGGTTTTGCAGCTGAAAAAAAAAAAACACAATCGAAATGACAACATAAACGTCAACATCAACAGAGTTGCAGCAACAGCGACGGCAGAAAATCAACAAAACCAGAACTAAAACTTTGAATGGTAAAAAGAAAAAAATTAATCATACGAATTGAGGAATGCAACAAAAATAATAGTGACAACAACAACAAAAATGAGAAGACAAAAAAAAAATCAACCAACTTTTGACATAAAAAATATACCAAAAACTGCAATAAAACATTTTAAAGGACGACAGAAATGCAGCAGGTGAGGAAGAAAAAGAAGAAGAAGGAAGAAGAAGAAGGAGGAAGAAGAAAAGAAGGAAGAACATGATGAGAAAGAAGAAGAACAAGAGGAGTAGAAAAAAGAATGCAACAGTGCAAAGTTTTTCAGCTGCGTTGCATTGCGTTGGCAGCATTAAAACAACGACAACAACAACAGTAGCAGCTCAACGCTGCTCTGCTCAGACTCGCTGCTTCATTGAGTCCAGTTGCAGCTCTGTTCTTGCATGCAGAAAGCGTGATTTTTTATGTCTGTTTGTGTTTATATGTTTGTGTATGTTTATTTTTTATATGTACATCGTATATATTAACGTGTTACTGTGTGTGTTACACCCCCCCCCCCGCCCCCTCCACCTTTGTTTGTATGCTACAAACAAGCTTTTGTACTAAATTCCAGAGGCCTGTTTTTTTTGGTGTTTATTTTTGTTTGCCAATTTTTTTGAAATTTTTTTGGTTATTTTTACTATTCTGTTGTTGTTGCTTTTTTTTCTTGACTCAGTTTGTAGTTGTTGCTTTTGTTGTTGTTGTTGATATGACTAAAAATGCAGCATTCGAAAAATGAACTGGTTGCGTTTCTTGTTGTTGTTTTTTGTTGGGTGGCTTAGTTGCTTATGTTGCATAAAATTATTAGCACACACACACACATAAACACAAACACACACACAATCGTACACACCACAAGTTGAGTAAGAAACGTTTGCATAAGAGAGAGAAGGACTGGGATAGAGAAAGAGTGGGCGAGTGAAAGAGAGAGAGAGAGAAAGAAAGCTGTTTGGGGACAAATTAATTCATATTTTTTGTTGTCATTTCTTCGAGTTTGTTTTTTTCTTCAATTTCAATTCCATTTGGTTCTAGTTTTTGGTTTTCTTTTTTCTCTTCTCCAAAACTTCTTTCTTTCTTTTTCTATTATATTCGGTTTTATTTCAGATTATATTCATATTCTTTCGAAACACGTTTCGTTGATTTTTGTTTTTCTATCGTTTTTTCATCCCAGTGAGCAGTGTTGACATTTGGACACATATTTCGGCCCAAATGGATACATTTTATGCAGTGGACACATTTTTCTGGACATCTGGAGAAAAAATTATCTATAAAAAAGTTTATTGAACTTTTCAAGGTGACTTGAATAGAAAAAATTTACTTTCGAAATTCGGTAGCCATGTTTTTGTTTTTTTTTTTCTCTAAAAAATACCAGTTTTTATTAATATTTTGTTAATTCAAAATCTATTTTAACTGATTTAAGATATGATGGTGGTTACTTTAATATTCTTTAGTCAATTTATTCAAAAATAAGAGGTTTTTAGTGAGCGTCAACAACAAGAGCATCAGTTATTCATTAAAACCGGGTTTTAATGACTAGAAGAAAACCAGTTTTTATTAGATTTCAATAAAAACACAATATTTAAACTAGTTTTGATTATTTAAGTCTTGAGTTTTGGTTAATTATTTCGTTTTATCTATTATTTTGGTATATTTAATTATTAACTTTTAGTTATTAAATGACAAACTCTTTTTTTTCCTACATTTGAAGAAGCTTCAAGAAGAATCATCAGACAATCGAAAGAGCGCCGGCAACAACAACAACGAAGAGAGAGAGAGAGAGAAAGAGAGAGATTCAATCAAAGAATGAAAATCAAGTTCTTCTATGAAGGCAAAAAAGAAGAAGAAGAACAACAACAACAACAACAATTACTACTACTTCCACTACTAATACTAAACTACTACGTGTTCTATAACCCAAGAGAGCTAAGAAAACTAATTAAGGTAGATGGAAAACAACAAAGCCAACAACAACAGATCCAACAAAAGCAACAAATCCAACAACAAGAACAAAGCCAACAACAACAACAACTCCAACAACAACATCAACCATAAAACTAACAGAAACAACCTCATAAAGAGAAAACACGTCATGCTGCTGTAGTTTTTTTTTTAGTCTCTAGTAAATTCGAAAGAAGAGAAACAACAATAATAAAATGACAAAGAAGAATCACCACCAGAATCATCATCATCATCATCGGATATAATAACAAAAACAATATCAACAAAAACAACAACAATATCAACATAATACTCTAACAACTGTATATAAAAAGAGAGGAGAGAGAAGAGAGAGAGAGGTTATTTGAGGACATTGACTTTGTCTCATTGATGACCTTGCCCGAAAAATAACATATAAATACATACCATAAAGAAAAGCAATAACGATCTACTACAACAGCAGCAACAACAACAAACTAAATGAATCTAAGAAAAGAAGAACGAACGGAGGGTATACAAACGCAAATACAGCAAAAGCATCGATTACAACAACAACACACTCAGAGCTACATAAGTAAAAATTACATTTCATATCATAACTAAAGAGAAAAGGCAAACAATGGGGAGAGAGAAAGAGATAGATATAGGACACAAGAAAAAATAGAAGGCAATGAAAAGTAAAGGCAGAAAAACAGAATGGAATCTAAGGAAACAAAGGAAAGAAAAAGAAACGGAAAAGAAAATAAAGAAAAGAAAAGGAATGGAAAGGAAATGAAAGGAAAGGAAAGGAAAGGAAAAGAAAAGAAAAGGAAAGGAAAGGAAAGGAAGAGAAAAGAAAGGAAAGGAAAGAAATAAAAAGAATGAAAGACATAAAAAGAAAGAAAAGGAAATGAAACAAAGAAAAAGAAATGAAAGAAAGAAAAAGAAATGAAAGAAAGAAAAAGAAATGAAAGAAAGAAAAAGAAATGAAAGAAAGAAAGAAACCAAACGAAAGGTACGAATAATGGCCGTGGCCACACGTAATGCTTTTGCATGGCCGATGTCAGACTAAGATTGTTGTTGTTGCAGTTGTTGTTGTGGTTGTGGGACAAAATTAATATTGAACCTCCGAGTAACCACAAAATACGCGTAATACGAACGAATCGCTTGTATTCATGAAGATGCTATACAAGAGCTACGAGATGACATTAAAACGTGTCATTAAAACATGAATGAAGGGTGGTGGTGGGCGTTGTGGGCGCTTTACTCCGGCTCTGTTGGTACTTTTGGCAGAATTAAGGGTGGATATCGAATCCCTTATGAACTGTGTACATATTCAGATGTGAAGGAGGAGTGGTGGGGCGTGCCAGCAGGGGGGTTGAGGGCAGAGGGAGTGACGGAGCGTGATGAAAGCCGAAATTAATGTGTTTCATCATTGTTTATGTCTACTGCGGAATAACATACGGATGAGAACTCTATGAACTCTAAAGATTAAAAGAATTTGATGCTGTTATTGGTACAACAACAACGAGAACAACCACAACAACATCGAGAACACAAACAGTGTAGTTTCTTTAATTTAAGTGTAATTTTTTACTGTATTTGAACATTGTTTTCATCATGGTCCATACTACTATCACTACCTCCCACTCTCCCTCTTTCTTCTTCACTCTCTCTCTTTCCTTCACTCTCTGTCTCTCTTCCTCCCCCTCCTCCCCCCCCCCATGTTTATCTTGATCCGGATCATAATCACATTTTATTCAAGGTTTTTTACAACTCATATACATACTTATATTATATTGCAACTTTTCTGTTGCAAAATACCTTAAAAAAGAGGGTCGTGAGGGTTTCATTCATTATAATCAGCTTAAGTATTGAAATACGCTTCAATGAACTCTTCAATTCAATTCTATGAACTCTACAACAAACACATTAAAAATTAGTTCAGTGAACTCAAGAGTACTTTCATGAGTTCAATTCACCAAAAAAAGGCTAATAAACCAATTCATCAGGTTTCATTTCCAAAAAAAAGCTTCGAAAGGAAAAAAAGACAGAAAAAACTTATAGAATGTATTTCATAAAAAAAGAGGTATTCAATGCGTTTCATTTTCAATCAATAAATTTAACCAAATCATATGTATTGCATTCGAAGACTAAATAATACACAACATGAGACTTTCAATGAAAATGCTTTAAAGATTTTTAATTTAATTCATCATGAAGAGAGACACATCAAAGAGTTTTAGAAGCTATAAAAATAGTCTTCAGTAGAATTTAAATTAAATTAAATCAGTTTTATTGTTCTTGCTTGATATAAAGATACTTATTAAAAGGCACACATGGAATAAATGTCCTTGAAAGAAGAGGAAAATATATCAAAAAGGATGTTGAAAGCAAAAAACCGGCAATAAAAAGTAATCGAAAACAAAAAACACAAAAAATAATCGAAAAGAAAAAACACAAAAAATAATCGAAAACAAAAACCAGGCAATAAAAAATAACCGGGAACAAAAACAACCAAGAAGTAATCGAAAACGCAAAAAAAAAAAAATAAAAAATAATCTAAAAAAAAAACAGAAGATGCTGAGGTAGAAAAGGCATGTATTAAGCATACATAACCACACACATTCTACGTGATCCAAAAGGGAAAAAACTTTTATCAAAAGATGAGAAGAATGAAGAATGTTTCAAGGATTTATGAGTTCGATTTCGTTTGGGTTTCGAACGCGAAACGTAATTCGCTCGATTATATTCTGGAAGGCAAATAAATGTAGAAAAAGTATGAAAAAATGCTAAAAAATGTATCTAAAACAAAAAAATGGAAGAAGAAAGAGAAGAGGATTAATTTGGAGATTAAATTAAAAAGATCGTGATATCGCGTAGAAAAATTAAATTAATATTAAATATTTAAATGAAATGAATTAATATAGAAAAAGTAAAAATGAATTAAAAATTAATTCAAAATTGATTAGATTAAATATAGCATGAAATCAAATTAAATTAAATAAAAAAAGCAAACAAAATTCAAATATAATAAAAAATTAAATTAAAATTGAAAGTAAATTAATAATATAATAAATCAAACTAATAGTATAGTAAATTAATGGTATAATATAATAAAATTAAATACAATATAACATTAAATTAAATTGAATAAATTAAAATTGAAAATAAATTAAAAATAAAATATAATAAAACAAAATATAAAAAACTAAAATAAAGAAAAAGCAACAATAAATTAAAAAGCCTGATTAAGCATTCATTCAATTCATTTAAAACATTACCATCATGATCATTATCATAATCGAGAAATACATACGATATTAAAAATTTTTTTTGTGGATTCTTTTCTCTTTCTTTCTCCTCTCTCATCATGATAAATAAAAATAAATGCATCTTTTTTTTTATCATTTACATTTTCTGTTTTTGCTTTCACAAAAATATACGTCGTAAAAATGAGTAAAATTTGATTACAAACGACAGACGCAAGTCGAGAGTTGATCATGAAATTAATAAATAAAGATAAGAAAACAGAAAAAAAGAAAAAAAAAAAGAAATAAATGACAGTTACTCGAATTAATAAGAAAAAATAGTTTAATTTATGCGAAAAGAGGTGTACAAAAAGGAGTTAATCGTCGCCGTCATCAATATAAAATATCTTTTCACTCAAAATGATATATTGTACATAATTTTAATTTCAGAATTAATTACAATGAATGGAATTATTAATTCGATGCTTAATGTCTTCGAATAATGTACTATTTTCATAATTTTTTCATAACATGAGACGGAAATGGCAAAAATTAGCAGATGAAAGAGAAAATAAACCGGGGATTCCCTGAACTACACCCATGGCCAAAAAAAAAGCCGCACCTGGAAAATTCGCAAATTTTTCACTTTGCAGGTAAAAAATGTTGGGAACGGGTTTGGACTGATAAAAAATTTTCTTTTTACCTGTTTATACATATATTTCTTGCTATAAAATGACACACTCTGTCAACAATTGTCCATTAACATTTGAGAAATCAGATCAGATCCATCCGAAGTCGTTTTTTAGAAGTTTTAAATATGGTATTAAGTGAAGAAGAAAAAGGCCGTATTGTAGCACTGAGTGGAGAAACCTATTCCAATAGAAAAATTTCTCAAATAATTGGGTGTAACGAAAGCACAGTGCGACGTTTTTTAAAAAAAATTCAAGTAACCGGAAGCATACAGAGGAAAACCGGAAGTGGGAGACCAAGAATCACTACACCACGGGAAGATCGATATTTGGAACGAATGTGCCTTCGAAATCGGTTCCAGACTGCTAGGGAACTAAGGAGAGACCTTCAGGAAAAGCTGGGAATGTAAATCAGCAGAAGAACTGTCTCCAGACACCTAACAAATATGGGTCTTCCAGCTCGCCGACCAGCCAAAAAGCCGGGTTTAACAGCGGTTATGAAGAAAAAATGGTTAAAATGGGCAAAGGAGCATAAAAAATGGATAGGTTCTGATTGGAGAAATGTCATATTTTCTGATGAATCGAAGTTCAATTTGATTGGGCCCGATGGAAAAGCCACAGTTCGAAGGGGATCGAAGTAACGATATTCCGATGAATGCATTCTTCGAACAGTCAAGCATTCACCTGATGTTTTGGTATGGGGATGCATAACATATTATGGAGTTGGACAAATTTTATTGCTGGAGGTTCCGTGAATGCAGAAAAGTATAAAAATGTTATCAAAAAAGGCGTGGTTCAACAATCGAGGGGCTGAGCTGCCATGTTGAAAACACACTTTTTCAAGACGCTAGTGCACCTTGCCACCGAGCTCGCTCTGTAAGTAAACCTTTAAGTTTTACCTAAAAATGCATTCTAATGGTCATTGTGGATTCACAGGTAACACAATTGAAAGAAAATCTGGGGATATTATCGATGTCCTGGCCAGGAAATAGCCCAGACCTTAATATCATTGAAAATTTCTGGGGAATTTATGCAGCGAAAAATTCAAGAGATGTCTCCAAAATCCATCCAGGAGTTACAAATTTTTATAAATAAAGTGTGGTACGACGAAAAAACCAAAAACCAGGTCCAAAATCTCTATGATTCAATGTCCAGAAGAGTGGAAGCTGTTTTGAAGGCCAAAAGAGGATCAACGAAATATTGAAAAAAAATTTAAAGGAAAAAAAAAGAGTGTACAGAAAATTCTTGAATTCTAAGAATATTTGAACATAATAAAAATAACAGAAACCAAAAAAAAACCAACATTTTTTAGTTTATTACCCTTTTTTAAAAAAAGGTCAAAAAAATTAGATCTTAACTTTTTCCACCTTTTTAGCGG
Organism: Myopa testacea; assembly: GCA_949629155.1. Lineage (NCBI taxonomy): Eukaryota > Metazoa > Arthropoda > Insecta > Diptera > Conopidae > Myopa > Myopa testacea. The sequence goes on from OX451347.1 coordinate 5,262,268, forward strand.
AAATCGAGCTGCCGGCCAACCCTTTTCTCTTTTCTTAAAAATTTTTTTACAGGTAGAGGCTATAGGGATCAAATAATATAAAAAATAATAAAAACTTGCAGGTAGCTTTCCTTTTTTTATTAAATTTTGCATGAGTAATGAAATGCTACTAGTGCGGCTTTTTTTTTGGCCATGGGTGTACAACATTTAGGTTAAGAGAATGAAAGCTTTTCTCAAATGTTGATCATGTTTTGGCTCTTTCATGGTTTGTTGACCTTTTGGAATAACCAATGGACAAAATAAGTGGTTCACCTTATCGCGAGTTGACTGTACCACTGTACAACACATAAAAGGCAACAAAATAATGCAACAAAACAACGAACATTATTTAAAGCTTTTGAATACGATTTTAGAATTTATATTTTTTTGTTCTTTTTGCTTCATGAATCATAATTATGTTTGTACATAAAATAGAATAAAATTCATAATTTAATATCTTCAAGGTCATCTTTTTGCTAAGCTTCTCTTTCTTCGCCTTCCACGAAACGATGATGAGTTGTTAATTGGCAACAACAAAAACATCAAAGCAATAACAATATTAAAAACATTACTATCAATTCTCCATGAATTAATTAATCAAAAGGATAGAAGAGAGAGAGAGAGAGAGAGAGAGAGAGAAAGAGAGAGAGATAAAGAGAAGAAAAAAGAGTTCATCAAGAGAGATTTTTAATTGATTACCAAAGTGATTTATAGCAAAATTATAAGAACAACAAAAACAAAACATGCAAAATAACAAAACACACAAAACCACATAAAACTGTATACAATATAATACGATAGTATTTAAATTGAAATATTTTCAAGAAGCAGAGAACATGTTTAATTTTATGTTAGCGGCAACACTGCTCACAGAATAACAACAGCAACAAATACAAGAGTTTCATGAAAAAGCAGAAGTTTTAGAAACAAACAAAGTAAAGGTTGTTGTTTTTGTTCGAAGATGAAAAGTCTATAATCTAATCTGAGCTCAGCCCCAACTCAACTCATCTCGAACCTCACCAGAGCACACCTCATCGTATCTGATCGCAATTCACCTCAGCGATAAGTAAGCGAATCAAGCCTCATGGCAACAATGATCGAGCAACACATAACAACAACAACAACAAAGATACTGAGTTTGTGAGGAAAACGAATAAAGAGAGAACTAATAAAGGAAAAAGAACAAAAAGCAAGACCAACAAGAAACAGGAACAACAAAAAACAAGAAATAAAACAAAAATTCCATTTTTATATGTAAACGATGATGTTGATGCTGATGACGATGATGTTGATGCTGATACAGATGATGTTGATGACGATAACGATGATGTTTATGCTGATGACGATGATGTTGATGACGGTAACGATGTCTATGCTGATAACGATGTATATTGATGAGGATGATGTTCATATTAATGGTTAAGTTAAAGATGATTCTAATGATGATGATTATAAATCTGATTGTGAGAATTCTAATGAGGATGATTTCATGAGGAAGATTATGATTCTCATGAGGATGATTCTGATGATTCTCATGAGGATGATTTTGATGACTATGATTCAGAATTCAATGATGAAGTCGCAAAACATATTCACTCCTGTTGATGACTAATATTAATAATAGCCTTAAAAATTGCCAACGAATGTAAGCAACAGAAAAGAGAGAAACTGGAAAGCGATGGATCTGGTCTGGTGGTCTGAATAGATGAGGATGACGACGATGAAGAAGAGGAAGAAAGAAATATATACATAAATATACATGTCCATATAAACGATATGTAGCAGCAACAACAAAAGCGGCTTCAGCGACTGCTGCTGGTAAAACAACAAGTTGTCGATGTTGGTCTAAATTGAGTGCGAATTTTAATACGATACACAGCAAGAATAACCAGAAAAAACTAAGAAAATAACTACAAGAACAACAACAATACTCAGAAGAAATCTCATTTAGTGTGGTAAAATAGAGAAAAAAACATCCAAACAAGTTGAAAGAAACGCTAAAGAACTAAACAAAAGAGCTAAATAAAAGAGGAAATAAAATATATACATACACATATGTATAAAATAGTTAATAACGATTCAAGAAAGACGCGTAAAAACGTGTGGTTAAAATAAATTGCTTGGTTAAAGAAATGACCACCAGCTCCATTTTATTATTATACTCGAACCACGAAATAAATCTTGAAAATACAAAAATTTAAAAAACAGATAACTCAGAGTATTGTCCATGGCTGTCTTTTACTTTTTTACCATCTATTAAGTCATTTTCGAATTCAATCTCAAAAAAACTACTCGTCTTTGGAGGCAATCCAATTTTGGAGCCAATGATTCATTCAATTGTATTCAATTGTATAGGAACCGCTGTTTGAGGTACCCTTGATAGATTCCAAATCGAAATCACTCCCTTCATGATTGTATCCTTTGAAGCAGCGTCACCATAAACTTCGACAAGCCTTCGATGGTCTTCAGTCGCCTTTTCTTTAAATTAAAGCTTGATTAACACAAAATTCGACATTTCAAACATCGTTGAATCAAGTTTACTTTATGAAACTCAAAGCGATATACACTGAATATTATTAGCAGATGTTTAACCTCTCTGAAACCGTAAAAATCAGCTATTATTATGAATCATTCACAATAGCTGAGGCAATCTTTGGGAAACGGACCGAAATAAAAAACTGGCTCATATAAACACGAGGGCAGGATGTTAAATTTATTAAAACAATCCTTAAAAACGTACAATTATAAAAAAGAAGGGGCTAAAATAGTTTCCATCATTCGTCGTTTAGTAATGATTCTTGAATGCTGTAACGTTGTTGTTGTTGTTGTTCTTATTGTGGTTTTTTTATTACTACTGACGCCAACGCTAATGCGCTTTGCAATTATTCCAGTTTCCATGCAATATGGCAACGCTAGCGGATACTGGCCAACTTCGTCATGTCGTAAAAATGGCTTGGAACAACAGTTATTGTTGCTGTTGAAATATATAAAAAAGCAACTTATATATGTACATACAATACATATGTATGTAAGGTACACTGATCAATCCATATGTACATGTACATGTAAGCGGCCGGACGCCAAAAGAAGGAGCAACACTATTAACGAACGTATACTGCAATAACAACAACAGCAAGGAAAACAACTAAAAAGCATGACGGTAATACAACAACAAATAAAAAAAACAACATAACAAGAACAACAGCAGCAACAATATAACAACAACATAACCACAACCGCAATGTTTCAATGGTAGAGTGCATAAACTACAGCAACAACAAACAAACACTAGCAAACAAAAGAGTACAACAACAAGAATAACAAGCAATGGCTCTGGCCACACGTAGATGCTTCTGAAGACTCTTTTGTTTGTCTTTTCATAGAGAGAGAGAGAGAGAGAGAGGAGATGAAGAAAGGTTGACACTCTACACTCTGGAACCAACTGTAGATAATTTTTTAATGAGTTCAGATGACGAACGATTTGCGAACAACAAAATGACATCAGACGAGAAAATACGAGTGGCCACGAGTACTTCAAGAAACCAGAAATGAATCTCATTCAAAAGCATCTACATACGTGTGGCCAGGACCAATAATGTGTGTGTTGGAAAAAAGTGGAAACATTTGAAAGAACATATTGTATAAAAACAAAGTACAACAAACAGAAAACGGAACAAACTATTCAAAATAAAACAGAGAGAGAGAGTAAAGAAGTTTAAAAAAACATAAATACAAAAACAACAATAGCAGCAACGCAACAGCAACAGAAAAGAGAAAAGCAGAGAAATCAATTCAACGGAATTGAGCAAAGAAAAAAAAGTAATATTTGTTGTTTCAGTTGTTGCTGTTCTTATTTTTTACTGCTTGTTGTTCTTGTTATTATTATTGTTGTTGTTGTTATTGGTGTTGTTGTTGCTGTTATTGTTTAAGTTGTTGTTGTTGTTGTTGCTGCTTTTATTGTTGTTGCAGTTGTGTTGGCGTCCATTGCAGTCGTTTCAGTTGGCTGCTGCTTCGACTGACGCTCGACTCTGCGGTTGCAGTTGTTGTGTTGTGTTGTTGTAGTAATTGGTTGGGTTGTTGCTTGGTTGTTGTTGTTATTGTTGCCACAAGGTAAACCTGAAAATTATGCTCTCCCCACCAACTCATGGGGCTGGAGTCGTATCGAGTCCACCGCGATCGAATTCGTGCGCATGCGCTTTCAGTTCTTCGTTCTTATGCACTTTTTCTCGAAAAAAATTAGGTAAAATATATAATTTTTTTTCAATAAGTTTTTTCAATTCAAAATATTTTCAACAATTTAATTATGTATTTAGAAAATCTTCATTTCCTTCTTTTCTACCATTTTTTACAACTTTGTCGAAAGGTTAAGTTGTCTATTATTCTATTCTATTATCTATATTTTTTTTGGAAAATTTGTCTTAAAATTCATAACTTTCTGTCTATAAAAAAATATGCATTTTTCTCTCATAGAAACTGCAAAATTAAAAACACAAAAAAAGTAGTATAGAATTTCAAGTGATTTTATTGTTTTTGTAATTGGTTTTTTGTTGTATTTCTTTTACAAGTGGTTCGGCAACAAGTTGATGACTCAACCTTAAGTAAAAATCTAGCAACAGCAAAATTTATACACAGAAAAAAATGAAAACAAATATCATGGTAGAAGGAGTAAAGCGTTGCAAGGGATGGAAGGGAGGGATGGAGGTGTACAAAATTTAAGGTTAAAAAACCACACGAAAAATTAAGGTTTTTAAGGCAAAATTTTCACTTAAACATCTCTGCAAAATACTTGTTTTTATACGTGACCCAAATCAACCGAGTTGTTAAAAGGACAGGAAGAAAAGCAGAAACAGAGACAACAACAACAACAACAATACACGCAACAAATAAACGAAGGAGTGGATTAAATTAGTTATTTCTTTTCTTGGTTTTTAAATTTCTTCTCTCTCCCACTCTCTTTTTCTGGCTGTTTGTCTCTCTCTCTCTCTCTTCTCTGCGTCTCTTTCTTTCTCGATCTTTCTATCGCCCTCGCTCTAGATCTCTTTCTCTCTCTATCCCTCTCGCTCCCTTTGATCATATCTGTCTCTCTCCTTCTTTCTCTCTCTCTCTCTCTCTCTCTCTTTTAATCCCTTCTCTTTCTATCATTCTAACTCTTTCTCTCTCTCATTCTGTCTTTTCCTCTCCTTATCTCTTACCCTTTCTGTCTTTTGAGCTCGAGCTCTCTTCCCTCTTCTTTCCATCTTTCTCTATCACTCTTTCTCTTTCTCTCTCTCTCTCTCTCTCTCTCTCTCTCTCTCTCTCTCTCTCTCTCTCTTCCTCTATCTATCTCTGTCTTTCCTTATTATATCCGTGTGTCTCCGAAATAATTTTTTGTGCTTTTGTTTACAAGAATGCAAAACTAATTACAAAACTTGAAGAATTACTGTCCAACCACAACGCAACGACGTCGCAATCGATTGCGATGTTCCTATAGAAAAATGGAATGGAACACGTCGTTGAGCTCTCTCACGTCGTCATAAAATTTTCTAATTTTCTGACAACTTCTTCCGATTTTCTCATTTTTTGAAAAACAGTATGCCCTACTTTTCGATGAAATTCTTCAAATTCCCCAAAAAATGTAAATAAATTTGACAAACGAATTGTCAAACAAGGAAATTATTCAAATTATTTTTATTTAAAATAAAATGTAAATAATTTATGACGACATATGTCACTCATTCGAAGATTTCGAGAGAGTGAAATCGTTATCGTTTGCGACGTCGCATCGTTGCGTTGTGGTTGGACAGTTAACGTAATTTAAAGGCGGAAACACATTACGTACGTGGTGGTGCCTACGTAAAATGAAATTCGACAAAAGAAGTGACAAAATTTTCGACTTTTAATTATTGTACTATGTATTTATTTTCATTATTTTTTTATATACAAAAACTCAACATCTTTTTGTATACCTTTTTTCCAAACTCCTTATTATTCTTTCTTCCCTTTTTTTATTTTTTCTTTCCTCTTTATTCATTCTTCACTTCTTATTTTTCCTTTGCTTTTTATTCATTCTTTCCTTTTGATATTCCTTTCCATATAATATATACATATTATGTACGTATATATTTTTGTTTTTAATTTATATTTTAATGGATAATTTCATTTAAACTGAATTTATATATAATTCATTAATTGTGTAAATATTAAAATTAAATACTTAATAATAAGTAAAGGAAAATTTAGAAACGTATTAAAATATATAAACACCATATACACTATATATAGGTACATCTACATAACCGAGTATAAAATTTACCAATAAATAAGGTAAGTAAGCGAAGGTTAAATTTAATTTAAATCATTCCGTCATTTTCTAGAATGTAACTCGTTACAAAATCATCATCAAAAACCTTCAAAATATCGTACAATGAAGGGGAGAACAAAACTCCGTTAAAATGTTGTTTTTTTCATTAAAATATGATTACATAAATCAATAAGAATAAATTAAAAGCAGAGATCATAAAAATAAACTAACCATTCAGCAAAAAAAATTACGTATTACGCAAAACACTTTTTCAGAATAAAAGAGATTTTTTTTCCTCGAATAGGTTTTTCAATTTCAAAATTTAATATTAAACTTTGAAAGGAAATTTACATAAAATGAAATTGTAATTAAATTAAATAAAAAAACTAAAATAAACTAAAATTAATCAAACACATAAAATAATAAAAATTTATAGTTAATGTGAAAAATAAATTATTATAAAATAAAACTGTAATATACTGCATTTCTAAACTAGTTCGTGTTTTTAGGCTTTTGTTAATTGATTTCCTATTCACTTTATTTTTATATTATTTATTTCTATAATATTATTTTATATATTTTTTTATTTACTTGAATGAATATCAATTATTTTTAACACACAGCCGGTGACAATAATTAGAAACGGAATGCTAAGATGAGTTCTTCACCACTATGGTAAAAAGCTGTCAATATTAACCGTTGTTTAACGTTTCTAATTACGTGCCGCGCTCAGTTTTCACCTTTTCGTAATCTCAAATTATAAAGCACAAAAACTGATATAAATGTTTCTCAAATTGTAAACGTTGAGCGATAAACTTTTCGACGAAACGCGATATCTTTAAATAAAAGTAAATATTGACAGCTTTTTTGCGTAGAGTTAAAAAACTCACCACACCAATGTGTTTCTAATTAGCTGTCAGCAGCTGTATATGTGGGAAGATTTTTGTTTGATTTACCTTAATTCTCGGCATGTAAAAAAAGTAGTCCTTGTAGAAATGTGTAAATCCAATTATTAAAACTCTGCATCCAGTGCAATTAAATTATTCTTTACGAATTCCAACAGCAAATCTTCGAAATCTAATCGAGTTCCATAAAAATAGATGTGAAAATATGATGCGGATTCCACTTGCACCACAACACAGCGAAAGACAACAGCAATTATTGCAACTACTACACGAAACAATTATTGTTGGCAATCCAGACGACTTCTCGGCAGTCTAGCTTTAAAACTGTTGCAGCTACAAGGTGAAAAAAATTAAAGCGTAAATGCAAGATGGAAAAGACGCTTGTTGCTGCCAGACCGGGTGAGTGAGTGACTGAGTGAGCCAGCAATCGGTTGAATGGTTGGTCGGTCTGGTGAACTGCCTGGACAGTTGCAGAACTCACTCACTAACTAAAGGAGCGTCCAAAGAAAATGAAGAAGAAGAACCACCCAGCAGCAGCAGCACTGATGGAGCAAGCACGTCTTCCAAGCAGTCACATTTCTGGGCGATGTTCCAAGGTATTCCGCTTGCTTGATTGTCACCTTCTTCTGCTTTTTGCTACTGCTTCTTCTACTTTTTGCTACTTTCTTTCGTACTTTTACCTTTTCAGATCGAAGCAGTTGTCAGAGCAGCCGTAGAGTTTATTGACACTTGTCTCGTTTATTTTATTCACGCTCTTTCGTTAGTTGCGTTCTCTCAGCTTGTAAAAAAATGCTGAGCGAGCGAGAGCGGAGCGAACGAAATGTACAAGGAAAGCCAGAAAAAACACAACAAAACAAAAATTCCAATGAAAATCTCGAATTGTCAAAAAAATTCTTGTTGGCTTAAGGCGAACACCACACCTGCCTGTGTCTCACTCTAACGCTTGGCTGCACAAGGCAGCATATGGTAGATATTAAATGTTGTGTATTCTGTTCATATATGAATGCTTTGCGGTTTTCAAATGGACAAGAAAAAAAACTAAAAACTCCCGGGAATCCACAGTTTTGGTTATTTATTTGTGTTAAAAAATAAAGTTCTTTCCTTTGTTTGATATATAAAATGTACACTATTCACTGACTATTGTTGCATGCTTTATTTGGTTATAATTCATCGACTTTAAAAATAACATATTTCATAGGACTTGCACTTGAAGTAAAATTTTTCTTCGATTTTTTTTTTTACTATTTATTTACCATTTTTTTATCATTTCACCAGAAAAGGAATGACCTTTACATCAGCACAAAAGAGATGCATGCATACATTCACAGAAGCAAACAAAAGCTACAAAAAACTACACTTTGCTTTAAATAAATTCACAAATCTATTCAAACATTTCTGTAGTCTGTGCATCTGTTTCATTATTCGTCACTCTTGAAACAATTCTTTGATGTTCATAATTTTATTCACTCAAGTTAAAATAATGCATGCTACTATTTTTCTTGCATCTCCCGTTTACGCTAGAACACAGGACTCCGCACCCACGTACTCTAGCTTCGGTTACTCAATTTGAACTAAAAATCATCGTGGGAAAACAAAGTGGATTTCTATTTAGTCAAGTTTCAAACCAGCAAACTGTTGTTTCTTTCTACGCGTAGAAAAGAGATAACAGCTGTAAGAACAGGTTGACACAACAACAAAACGATACAGGTTGTGGAATTGGAATTGGGAAAGTTCGTGGAAATTTTGTGGTGCCAGATTACATAAAACTATAATTTACAATTACATAAAAATACACATTTTAACTAATTTAAATAAAAATTACTTTTTTTTATTGTTTTTGGTATGGTTGACTTCGTAAACTTTTAATTATATTATTGTTACTTGATTGTTTGTTAAGACTCAAAATCAAAGTATCTCTTAGAGAAAAATTTTATTTTAATAATTCCTTTGTTTATTATCTCTTTTTTATTATGCTATCGGTCTTCGGATTTTCATTTGTCTATGATGCCATTTTTCAAACAAACCTTTTGTATAAATTTCAATAATTTTACGTTTTGTGTAAATCTTTTTTTATTATGCTATCAAAATGCCTTTTCAATATAACTAAAAAAGTGTATTTATTTCTTGCAACGCTACAACAGCCATCTACGGTCGTTTGTTTTTCTTCTTCTTTTGTCCCTGTCTAACATTCAACTAAAATAAATTTATTTGCTCTGGATTTCATTCATGGTTTTTTCTGTTTTTGTTGCATTTAGTGAATGTTGCTATCTGCTGTCGTCAAAAATTACAAGACTGGAAACTCTTTTTTCGCTTTGAATGGGTTAGTGAAATCAAGCTTGGTTGGGTGTATTAGATTACAAAAAAAAACATGTAGTTTTGACAACTCGAAAGTTTGTTTACAAAATTCAGAAAAATAGTTTGATTGGAATGCAACTCTTGTTCTTCTTCATATCAATAAGCCAGAAATATATATAAATAAGACCGAGGAGACAGTTTTACAACCAACGCATGCTTCTAGAAATATACATAAAAGATTTTATAAGTCATATAGTTGCACAATATTGAATAGTTTACAAGTAAAACGAAGTTAATTTTCATAAAAGTTACTCGATTCACAAATATAAACAGCTGTTTTTAACCTACCACACGTATTTTTAGCCGGAAGAGATGCCAACGTATTCAACATATTTTGTTGAATATTAATCTGCGTTTTAGTTTAATATTTACTTAATTGTAATTTTATTTCTTTTGGTCTTTAATTTAAATGAATTTGAATTTAAATGCGTGAATTGTGAATTTACTTGTGTTTATCTAATTTTAAGTTAAATCAATGAATTTAAAATGTACTTGTGCTCATTTCAATTTAAATAAAAGAAAAATGAAAAATTACAAAACCAAGTAAGTTTACATTACTTTTTAATATTTCCAAATCGTTAAGAAATCGTCAAAACCGCGACGACTCTATTATTTTTTTTTTATTAGTAGTTTCTCTATTAATGTTTACTTAAAAACCCAACAAATAATAAATAATAAAGTTGTGTCGTTGTTATCCCTGCCACTAACTCACCCCATCATGTTGTGACGGTGTGGTAACAAACCAAAACGGTTTACCTTTTCAGTTATCTAGCTTTGTAATGGCCGGTTTTAGCTTGTAACAAGGAACAATTACACCATAAAATTCAGATACACTGTACGTGAAGACGAGGACGGACATTTGAGTTCGCTCACGAAATGAGAAGAGTTTCCAGCAGAGACTAGTCTTTGGTTTCCAGTCTTGTAGTCTTTGGTTGTCGTTGTCTGCTTGCGATCAAGAGAATAATAAGAATAATAAATATTAATTGGTTTAATAAAAATGTAATATACTGTGCAAAACAAAAAGCAAAAACACTATACTGAAAAGGAAGAAACAAAAACCACTGAAAAATATTGTTTTCAGCTGACTTAAGTTGAGAACATTTATAGTAATTACATCCAAAGGATATACAAAAATAATAGCAAAAGAAAAATGACCAACATGCGACCGCCCAATAAAACCATCCTGTTGAAGGTTGTTATCCTGGGCGACGGTGGAGTCGGCAAATCCTGTCTAATGAATCGTTTTGTCTCCAATCGTTACGATGAGAACAACTTTCACACAATCGGCGTGGAATTCATGAATAAGGATATCGAAGTGGATGGCGAAAAGTATACGCTGCAGGTAAGCATTGAAAAATGTTCGGTCTAGAAGGCGAAAAGTGGCATTAAAGAGCAGGATAGAGGAGGATGTGTGGGAGGTAGTGGAGTTGCTGATGAAGTGTAAACTGAACTATCTTCAGTCTTAACTTGTGATAGTTTCTTTAATTATTTATGCAGTATATTTTAATTAGTACCTTGAAAGCTGCACTTGAAAACTATTCAAAAACGTAAGCGTGCAATAAATTGTCTGTTGTTATTGAAAGTAGCTTTCTATATACATAAATAGAAACTACAAGATAACCGTTACATCATTTTGTTTAAAATATTTTCTACAATGAAAATATATTTTTTAAATTAGATGATGTTTTTCCATTTCATTCAAAGGTTGCCAACTTTTATATGGCTTAATGAGGAGGTAGGAACTTTTACTCTTTTAGTATTACCGTGTTACTCTTTTAGTATATCCGTAAACATATACGGATAGTAGCTGTAAATTTTTTAGAATGTGTTTATTACATTTCTGTGCTTTTTGTAGTGAAAACTTAAGCCTCTTAACTTTTAAGTACTATCCTCTTATTTGAAGCTAGACGAAGCTTTTCTATTCTACATGATCTATTATTTTATATATTGAATTATGTATTAATGCAAAAATTTCTTTGTACTTCTTTTTAAGATATTCATTAAAACAAGCTTCTTATACTTTATATTTTATTTGGTCATATTTATTTGCATCTTCGTTCATTTCGAAATGCAATATTTAAGTTCATTCTAATTAAAATGTGTTACACACATTGCATCAGTAAATGCAATTAGAGTATGAATGATATTCGATTTCCTTAAAAGAAAACATTGAAAATTATTTAACAACATTTGATTGAATTAAATACAAAAATAGAATGATTGAGCTTCTGCTCAGAAAGAACATAAAAATGAAAAAAGGAACGAGCACGTTGTAGAAACAATGATCCAATTGTTGTTATCGCTTGTATTTGTTGTTGTCGTATTATTGTATTTGTTGGTCTTATTGTATTTGTTGCTGTTATTGTATTTGTTGTTATTAATGTATTTGTTGTTATTATTGTATTTTTTGGTATTGTATTTGCTGATTTCTGTTGTTTTTGCTGTTATTATTATTGTCTGTCATCCATCAATCGATCGATCAACTTGTTTAAATTGCAAAAAATATATGAAATCATTTTTAACATTGAACGCTTTATAATGTTGCCTTAAAATGTAAAATGCACTTAAAAACCTACAATAATTAAATATAATATAGAATACTAAAAGAAAAACAAATTTAAAAAACACAATTTTTGTAAACATTTTGTTAATTATGTATTTTTTTATATACACTATACACTATCTTATCTCCTCAACAAGCTCTATAAGTAAAAACAAACAAATCTTTCTTTTGTTGAAAAATTTACCTTTTTTTTTGGTTGTGATTTCTTATCTAAAGAATTTTTTACTCAATCTCAGAATGGCGTTAATTACGAGCAGGTTGGGAGATTTTTAAGGTTTATTTTTTATTCAACGTTAAACTATCTTCACGTAAAATTAACTGAACGTTTAATTAACTATTAATAGTAACTACTTGTATTCATATAATATGAATATAATAGCAGAGATCATGATGGGGGGGATTCGCTTCAGCTCATGTGTCGTCACAGCTTCGGCAATTGCCTTTGTCGGATTGAAAAAAGCAGTGATCTATCCCACTACAGTATCACATTTCTGTTTTCTGGTACGGATGGTGGCTCATAGAAGGTGGATACGTCACGTGTTGCGTTATCAATCAGTATATTAAGACAAGTTTCAGGTAATCTACTTTGTTGTGCGTCCCGCATTTTCCACATCTGTCCGTCGGGATGTTCTCGGGTATTATGTGCTTTCTTGTAGATTCATGGATAAGTGACTGTCTTGTATGGCTGTAATAAACCCCTCAATTTCAGGGAATAGTTCGCCTTTCTTAAGCCATCGATTTTAATGTGGTATCGTCTCTAAGGACTTCTTGAATGTGAGTTCAGTGCTGCTCTTTATCCTTCCAAGATTTACAATCAATCCCTCTTTCATTTTGATGTTGTTCGGCTTTTCGACTACGATATATGTATGAACGTTTAAGTGGCATATAATTTTTATCTGCTTCAATTATGAGAAAAAAGGGTTTGCTTTTAATTGAATCTTTAATTATTAATTTACTCACTCACTTGAATTGTTGACATTTTTCTGAGTAATTAAATAGAACGCTGTATTAATTCTGTAGAACGTTCTTCTCAAATCTATGATTTTTTTTTCATTTAGTAGCATTGAAATATATTCCTTATTATTTCGCAATAATAAAGAAATTGTTTTTAATATCAAATTAAATGATTGTGCAATTCTACTATAATACAAACGAACATTTTTTATTTAAAATGTATGATTTTTCAAGTGTAAGAATATTATTTTGTTCAATTAAAAAGGGTGATTTTTTAGATATTCTAAGTGATATCTTAATGATTTCTACTGCTGTTTTTTCTGGCTCTTTCAGATCTGGGATACCGCTGGACAGGAACGTTTCCGGGCTCTACGAACGCCTTTCTATCGAGGCTCCGATGTCTGTCTGCTCTGCTATGCGATCAACGATCGTGACAGCTTTCGTGGGCTCAAACAGTGGCGTGATGAGTTCCTTAACTATGCCGATGTAAAGGCAGATAAATTTCCATTCATCGTCGTGGGAAACAAGGTGAAGTTGGCACCGAAAATATAATTACTTGAGCTTTTTAAACAATAACAATTAATTGAAATTCCTTTCTCGTAGAATGATACGGCTCCGCGAAATCGCCAGGTCAGTTTCAATGAAGTTCAGCACTGGTGCGATGATCACAACATCACCAGTCTGATTGAGACCTCATCGAAGACAGCGACAAACGTAACGGAAGCTTTTTCCATGGCGGTGCGTCGATGGAAACACATGGAGCGAGTGGCAGAAATCGAGTTGCGTCAACAACACGGCGACACAATTGATTTAACAAAAACCATACGTTTGGGCAATAGTCGCTTCTGTTGCATCGGCGGCGGCGGTGGTGGTGGGGGTGGTTGTAATGTGTCGTCGGCTACAGCAAGCAACTACGATTCGGAAGAAGATTCGCAGCTGAGTAGCGGTGGAGGAACACCGCGCAGGCAACGCCACCAACAGAAACACCACCGCCATCAGGAGCAGATGAATTTTACACTTTAAGTTTCAACACCCCAAAAGAAAAACATCAGCTGGTCTGTGTGCATGTGGATGTGTTTGTCAGAAGCTTTTAACGGGACAAGCGTACGACCGACTCGTATATAAATTCATAAGAATTCCATAAATTCCAAAAACAACATTCCCAAGAAACAACAAGAATCATTCCCAAGAAACAACAACAAGCAGCTATACTTACATTTAAGTTACTAAACATTTAAATCAAAGCTTAATTGAAGCTTAAAATAAGAGAAACTAACAGCACTATTCTGGTTAACTTAACAACGATTTGTTAAGAAGTTCTTGTTAATTACCTTGCTAATCTTGGTATTTTGGTATCATGGTGAAATCTGCGTTACAGACAAGTTATATTTGGTGCATCAAAAGAGTTTGATTACATGCTTTCTAACGACACCGATCCAATTTAATTTTATAATTTCAGTTATTTATGTTCTGTTTTGTTGTGTTTTGTTATATTTAAATGTTTCTTTAAGCATATTACTTTAAACAATGAAAAACAATACAACCGCACGATATTTTGTTAAAGTGGAGACTCTGTTAAGCTGCCAGAAGACGGCTGTAAGCTGTAACAACTGCTTTAATACTGAGCTTAAAATAATAACTAAAAAACATTCATAAAAAATATATTTAAGAGCCGTAAAATAATACTTTTAAAGTTTTATTTTCCTTCCTTTTTTGTTCAATTTAATGAACATTTGTTGAAGATTTTATGAAATGTTTTCTTTTTTCTGTGTATTTATTGTATTTTTAACTCAATTAACGATGGAAACAAGGAACAAAGTTTTTAGAAATTTTGCTTTAAGAAACAAAGCTTAACAAACAATCGAACAAACTTGATTAAAAAACAGTTTGAAATTCACCAAAAATTAGTCTTAAGATTTAATGTAAAACATTTCCATTATTTTATATGCATTTAAATTGAAAAATATTTTGTGTTATTTTTGAAGTTGTAATTTTAAATGAAAATCAAAAGAAATTTTATTTAAAGGAAATGCGACTTGTAAAACTTTGTAAAAGTAAAGAGCATTTTTTTGAACATGTTAATTAAAGTAAATGGAATTAAAATTAAGAAGAAGAAGAAAATTAATTAAGTTAATACAGAGTTTAAGAAACTTGTTAATTTAAATTTATAAAAATATTTACTGACGATTGCGTAATTTAATTAAATTTTGTATGTAAACAAAAACATTATAAAGACGTAAACGTAATCACTCGCAAATTTTATTTGTGCCTTATTTGGCAATTAAAAATTGGCAAGAAAAATAATAAAAAAGTAAACATAATCATTCATTTGATAATCGGTTTCTAGGCAATTAAATTGGCAAACAACAACAGAAAAAATTTTATTAGAAAATAAATAAATTTGTGAAATTTTCAAAATTAAATAAAATTTTGTGAATTTTTAATTTAATTTTGAGAATTTTTAATTTAATTTCAATTCGTTTTTTTTAAAAATAACTTTTACATTTTTCATTAAAATCGTATATTTATATATTTAACTATAATATGTATTAATAAAAAACAACACCCACGAATTCACACCAAATATTAAAAAAGTAAACGAATTCATTTTAATGTATGTTTGTATATTAAGCAACAACAAATAAAAACACGCACACACATAAATGTTTGAATGAATAAAATAATATAGAAAAAGATATACGATATATAAAAAAAAGTGCATTATAAAAATTAAATAAACAGACGATGTTTAGTTTAATTTCAAGCGTAGTTTTTCTCATAGTATTTATTTTTTTAGAATGTAATTGAAATTAATTGTTACTTGAATGCACTTTTAATATTTTTTCTATTCTATCCTCAAGAAAATACACTTTAAAATTTCTTTTAAGCTTTATATTTTTCTTAGCTTCCTTTCTTAACCCTTATAAGCCCGCTCATAAACTATTGTATTATAATATATAAAATTACTTATTCTTTGTTTGATTATATTGAACATTAAAAATCCCAACTCATTTTGTATCTTAACTAATAATTCGTACAATGGTTTTATTATTACATAATAATTATAATAGTAATAATCCTATAATTAAACTTTAAACAACTAACTTTAAATAACAACTAATATTTTAAATTAGTTTTTAATCCAATTCGCATTCGATTTTTGTCTTTGTCTGAGTTAAGTAAAAATATTGGCAACAATTGATATAGCGTAAAAGAAATATAGGGTGGACCATCGGCTAGTTTCTTTTTGAATTCCATAATTGTATTAATTAAGTAACTAATTTAACTTTAATTAAATAATTCATAAAGAAACCAACCGATGCCCACCCTTTATAATCAAAAAGTAAATAAAACGATCATAATTATACAATCATAATTTCTTGAGATAATTAATTACAAGTACAAGTTTAAGATTATTAAGTACAAGTTTAAGATAATTAATTACAAGTACAAGTTTAAGATTAAGATTATTAATCGGTTTTTTTTTGTGTGGAATGTTCAGTTGTTCATAACAATGGAATGAGGTTATTTAATTTAGTTCTAAAAAAAGAATTGAAATTTAACGTGGATCAAATAAGCTTTTATGTATCATTTTTCTAAAAACATTCTTGCTTTGATCGTTTTCTTTTTTAAAGAAAGCTCTACTCTTGATTTGTAGTTCCACCGGTCTGCCCTGTATCTCCCCCTCTTTAATCCTTCCGCCTACTTCTTGTAGCCATATGAATTGATTGCAGTGTATTCACCGTCGCACAACAACAGCAATCGATACCATTGCTCGCCATCGACACGCGGTATCTCCAAAACTCCGCCGTAACTCGCCGGCAAACATTTCGGCGAAAGATGTTTGTGCAGCGATTCGCGGTCGGTGGCATGGAAGATGATGCGGCCGCGCAGCTTCTCTCGCAAAAATGGCTTGAAGAGGGCGAACACAACGTTGAAGATCTTCGGCTGATTGACGATGTGAATCGCTTTGATGCGTAACGGCACCGAATCCTGCAGCCAGTCGACGATACGTTTGGCGAAGGGCGGCGTAAACTGCCACGTCTGCTGTAAGCTCAGGCCGTCCATGTCGAAGATGACGACGGCGCCACAGATTTGGGTTTCTGGCTCCAACATGGCCGCCTCCAAAAAGATAACAGCGCCCTTGAAAACCTCGTCGAGTGTGACTTCCTTGTGTTTCCAACGTTCTAAGCGTGCGAGATGGAAAGAAAGAAAGAGAGAAAGAAATCAATTTATTAAGAATAATTAACTAACTGCACAAGATATTCTGAATTTACAAACTCACTTCCCAACTCCAGCACCAAAATACGTCGACCCATTTGATCCCGATTGGGAAATACGGTGAGGATGTTGTGCTTGAAGACGTTGGCCTCTCGGCTCGGTATCAGACCATCATAAACGTTGGCGTGCTTCACTTTGAACGCGTAATAACGCTTAATCTAACGGTTGATAGGAGAAAATCGGTTAAGTGAAATAAGAGAGAGAAAGAGACAGAAAGACTCACCAAATCTCTTGCGCTTTCTGGATAGAATTTGCACGGCCTTAAAAATCGCACCAACCATTCGTCGTTTCCTTTGGGATAACGTAAATCGGTTTCAGCTGTAAAAAAAATAGAGATATGGTAAGGAATACAGGTATGGTAATATGATACAGAGATATGGTAAAAATTAGCACAAAAAGACAAAATAATGTGGGGATTCCCTAAATTACTACGCAATTCATGTTAAACGAATAGAAAATCCTCTGAAATGTTGGTAATGCTTCCGCGCTTTTCTGCTCTGGTAGCCTTTTCGAATAGTCAATGAAAGAAATCACTGACACTCGTATAGTTTATGAGCTATAGCGAGGAATTGGTATAAATATTATCTTCTCAAGTCAGGAATTGGTATAAATATAGTTGCAACGAAATAATTTAAGCTTAACTAAACATTTTTCTTAGGAAAAAATTTAAGAAATGATCGTTTTTCTCCAAAAAGTGTGAGTTGCAAAATACTCTCTTTTAACGTAAATGCGTAAAGAGGAGAAATTCCAGCGTTAACGCAATGAATTTCGAGCTCAGATCGAAAATAAGAACCTTATTGTACCCATTCTTGTGCTCAATTCATTGGATTTTCACCTGTTTGAATGTTTTACTGTACTGTACTGAAATTACAAGCTTTCATTTTTATTTTAGGAAAATAAATTTTTAATTTCGTTTCTGCTTTTCTTTATATGTCAAAAATTTTTCAATACCTACATTTTATTGCGTAATACTTTCGAGTGTAATTCTTTTTCAATATCAGTTTATTTTTCTAAAACTCTTGAAAAATTTCTGTTAAAATTATTGATCAAGTATATATCACAAGAATAGTATAATTTCATCGTTATCATTATCATGAGCAAAATGGAACTCCAAAGGCAGCTTTTGCTCAAGGAAACACAAGCACAAAATCAAAAGAAAAAATTGGCGACTCCGATTAATGCATTAAGACGCATCAAACGTGATTACATACATTTGAAGAGTGATCCGTTGCCCCACATAAGCGCGGAACCGTTACCACGAAACATGCTCGAGTGGCACTACGTAATATACGGGCTGAAGGACACGCCATATAGTGGTGGCTACTATCATGGGAAGTTGAAGTTTCCAATGGACTTCCCCTTCCGCCCACCATCGATCTATATGTTGACTCCGAATGGACGATTTCAAACCAACACACGCCTGTGTATGAGCATATCAGGTAAAAGCGAGCCGGGAATGGGCTCACAATTTTCCATTTCCGGAAAATTCCATTTAAATTGTTTCAACTTTTTTCATTTTAGATTTTCATCCGGATAACTGGAATCCCACGTGGTCAGTGAGCACTATACTAACGGGTCTATTGAGTTTTCTGGTAAGATCGATCCTCTTTCAAAATGACATAACCGTCAAATTATAAATTAATTTTGAAAATGTTTTTTAACTTGACATTTAATTTCTCAACTTAGTAATTAATTTTGTAACTTACTTTTGAATTTCTAAGTTTATTCTTTAACCTCTTAACCTAAAATCTAACCTCTTAACTTTGCTTAACTTGACATTTAACCCTACTAACTAACCTCTAATTTAGCTTAACTTGACATTTACTTCTCAGTCTTTTAGAGTTAACATCTCTCTTTATTCTTTAACAGCTGGAGAATACGCCAACTTATGGCTCTGTCAATAGTTCTATATTCGAGAAAGAAAGATTGGCCAAAAAATCGTTAGCTTATAATT
Organism: Myopa testacea; assembly: GCA_949629155.1. Taxonomy (NCBI): domain Eukaryota; kingdom Metazoa; phylum Arthropoda; class Insecta; order Diptera; family Conopidae; genus Myopa; species Myopa testacea. Next base: position 5,281,578 of record OX451347.1, read on the forward strand.
TGAAAAATTACCGATTCTGTAAGTTATTTCCCGAGATTTGTAAGGAAATTCGACAAATTTTAGAAAGCAATCCAGAAAAAAATTCTGAAAATTCCACAATGGGTCTTCTACCCGCAATTATGGAAGAAGGCTATAAGGGGAGGGTGTTTGAGGAGGAGGTTGAATCGAAGACAAGCCGTTTGAGAGGAAATTCGACCAAAAAAAATGAAAATGAAGTTTTAAAGGGAAGTGAAGAGGTTAAAGTAGTGAAGGTTAAATCCTGGAACTCTTGCATTGCAAACATCACAACATTATGTTGCCTCGCTGTATTTCTATGGATTGTCCATTGTGTTATAAAGGATGTTATATAATACCATCTATGTACATATGTATGTGTATTATACACCTTATTAAATGCGAATTGAATATAAATAAATACATTTGAGAATAATCGAATTGGAATAAACAATTAAATAATCGATTCGATAGTGTTGTTATTTATGTTTATAGTGTATACAATTTGCTACGGTTTTAATTAAAAATAGGATAGGATTTTTATACAAATTAAAACCGATCATTGAAGAAGTTTACTTCAATGAGTTTTATAGTAATCTAAGAGTTTGGATTACGTTTTATTACAGTTTTCAGTGCCGGGGCACTGGGCTTTCGCGGTTGCTCCAGAAGTACCAAAATGTTTCTTAAAACAAATTTAAGGGACTCTATTTCGGATGCTGAATGTAAGATCTTAAGTTATGTAAGTTATTAAAGTTGTTTCTTTCCTTTTTTTAATGCATAAATATGTTTCTAAGATAGAGTTTATAGTTTAAGTGCTATTTTAATTGTTTATTACAACTTTATATTAACTTTTTCAAGGTAAAAATAGAAATCTTCACAAATGACAATAAATGTTAATAGTATTTACTGAATGTAACGACTGAATCTAAGAAAAGCAATTGCAATGTATGACATAAGACAATATTTATTCTAATAATTAGAGTAGCAATTAAATATTTTCGAGCATTAACTTGTATTTGTCTTTAGTAAATATACTAAGTTTATAGAAATAAGTTATTAATGAAGAGTGTAAAGTTGTTAATCTATGTTTAGAAGTATTTATATTGAAGAAGTTCTATGAATAAATATTGAATTGCAAATTTAACTCGGTAATAATATACAATACTCATGGATGTATATGGATATACTTATACTAATAGATTGTACTTGGCTTGAACTTGATCTAAACTTGTTTTGTTTGTTGTTAGTTTTTAATTAGTTTTTTCATTTTGATTTATTATTTTTAGAACCTTCATGAAATTTTCTGTGTAGATGATATTTCAACAAGTTTTTAAACAAATGCCTTTGAAAAGTAATAAAATTAATACAACAATTTATTTTCAATTAAGCAACAAAACAAATAAACAACAACAAAACCAAGAAACAAATTCTGTACTTATATAAACGCAAACAATGCGGTTTCCTGATCGATTGAAATTACTAAATAAATATGATGTGCTGTCATGTTAGCAAAAGTAAATTTAAATGATCGCCTTTCAGCAGTGTTCGCAATAACTGTCAAAGTGAGTGAACTTCTCCGGGATCGTGGAGTCACGCTATCTGCACTTTCCCCCCCCCCCCTCCCCCCCCTTCGCTTTTTACCACCTTTTCAGAAGGTACTCAGTTGTCAATCTCAGTATTTTATTTCTTAAATCGAGCAAAGAAAAGATGTCAGCATTAATTTATTTGAACTTTAAAAACTTTTTTAAACTTTGTTTTTTGTTTGGCAGTATTTTCTTTGTTGCGACTTTGATATTGAATTTCTATTTCAGTTTAAAGTTATAAAAACAGGAGCTTAGTAAACAATAGACGAGAATTCTGTGAAAAAATAAGTTATTATAATTGTAGTTTATAATAAAAAACTATCCCTGCTTTTAATGTATATATTATCTACCTTCATTTGAACTTTGAACAGTTTAATTAATAGTTTGTTTAATAGAATTCATAGTATAAGCGACGAAAAACTCTTAATAATTATAATATTATATAAAAACAAACTCTTGAACAACTCATTTCTATAACGTCTGTATAATTGGTTAATTAATCATTTATTATTTATGATTAAAAATTATAAAAACATTTCTATATGTGAACTTTACACTCTTGGATTAAATTAATGATTTACCATACGTTATACAATAATTACTCGTTATTATCACGTAGTAACTCATACTTGTTACTCATAGTACGATGATGACCTACCTTCGAGTAGTTTTTTTAAATCTTCCACAGCTTGCTTTTTCACTTCGGGCGTTTCTCGTAATTCATTAATTGCAATTTCTTTGGCCCTTTCCGAAGGTTCTCCCAACTCGAACTGTAACAGCAAATCGCCCAGCTGTATGCTGGGTAGCTCAGCGATATCAGATAACATGGTGGGAACTCCTAGGAAACAAGAACAAAGAAAAGACGCAGAAGAGAGGCATTATTTTTAGTCTTAGTATTGAATTCAGGAAATATTTATTGGTTATATGAATATATTTATAAATCAATAGATCTATAATTTAAACCACTATCTCGATTATATTAATTAATGATTACAGAGTCATAAACTCAATCTAACCAAAAGATTCAGATTACTGAAAAGTTAACATAAACAAAAAGTTATATTTTAAAGTCGGTCACATTTTAAAGTTGGAAAAGAGTAAAAAAAAAATGGAAATAATATTACGTTCGTTTTCTTTCGTAAACTTAATTTCTTTTTCTTTTATTATTACTTAATCAGCAAAAGATACACTAAATTATAATTTAAAATTACTTATTTAAGGGGTTTTTTTGAGAAATAGATTAATATTTTTATAATACACGTAATTTCTAGGAAGTAGTTTTATTTTTAGAAACTATTACATATATTATATTATATACATATTTAATGATACAATGATTGCATTCTAGTAGTTCATTTAATTTGTTTTCTTGTTCTTCCGTAATTAGAGACAATAATACTCTAATTACGGAAGAACAAGAAAACAAATTAAATTAACTACTAGAATGCAATCATTCTATCATTAAATAATGAAATAAAATAAAATAATTAAAGTACTTAAAGTATAAACTTAATGTACCAATAATTGTCTATAATAAAAAAGTCATAAAGAACTTTGAATAAAGAATCAGCATTATTCGTTTCTAAAGACGAGAAAAAAATTAAAATGGAGAAAAATAAATATAGAAAAATAAATTGTAGATAAAAATTCGAATGGCACAAAAAGCAAAAATCGAGACAAATGTAGAAATCGTAAAAATGTAGAAATCGAGAAAAAAAAATTGTTCTTTTATTATTGTTATACATATTACAAATATAAGTATTGTTTTATATACTTACTCATTTTGGTATATCTTTTATTTCTGATTTATAATTAATTTAAATATCGTTTTCAAATAATTGACGTTTATTAAGTTTAGAGTCGGTTGGTTTTGGTTTTATTTTATTTTTATTTCACTGTTTATTTTGAAAATTTTCTAAATGTTTTTTCCAAAAGTTGTTTTAAAGTTTAGTTATTTGTTTTAAACTATGAAATCTAAAAGTTAATCGGGTGGGAAGAAAAAAAGTAATAGAAAAACCTAAAAACCCCTTGATTAAAACCAGTTTTTCGTATTAATTATTAATAAGTTAACATTTATTCATTCTATTAAGAAAAAAAGAAAAAAAAACCGCAACAACTACAACAAAAAAATCACAATAAAATAGAAATAACAAAATTTTGTTGTGAATTTTTATAGAAGTACATTTTAATCCTTAGAATGATAATGAGCTATGAATAAACTGGTTTATAGTCGATATAATTTTTATAAATAGTCTATGTTGCACTTTGGACTTTGGTTAAAATTTTCAGGTTCTACCTTTCGATTTTTTATATCGAGTTGAATTTTATGCGAGCTCATTTAAAAAGTGGTTTTTCTTGGAACAGTTAAAATTGTAGATTTTAATGGTTGTTGTATATTGTAAAATAAAAAATAAGAAAGGAAAACAGCTTCGATAACTACTAGCATTATTTCCTACCTACAATATCAATGATAATGAATGTCTGTTAATGAACCTTTAGGATTCAAGGACACTAAAGTCCGGAAAATAATGTAATTATCACATAAGCTGAATAACACAAAAAAGGAAACGGTTTATTAAGATAAAAATTACATTAAACCATTTTAAATATACGTCTATATACAATGTATAAAAAATAAATCAAAAAGAAGAATAAACAAAGCATGTAGTAAAAAAGTGATCAGCTCTGTGATTCGAACCCGCGCCTTCGCAGTGTAAAACTCATGAACTCGATGAACGATGGTGGAAATAATTTTTAACGATTTCATCCGAAAGATCTTAAAACTCAAGGTTTCAAGGTTTTCCTTAACGTAAAACAACCGCTATAACTGCTTTATATGGATAAATTAATCGAAAAACGAATGGAAAAACAACATCTTCAAAAGGAAGAAGGAATTCAGTTTGAGCCGAAGAAATAGCAACTAACTTGATGAAGTTATTCTAATAAAAATGTTAGGAGTTTAAAATCGCAATTAATTTAATTGGATTCAGCTAGATTGAACTTAGGAATTAACTAATGATTATCTTCGTAATAATTTTCTAACTTCTAAGTAATTATTTTCAGTGAATAAATGTCTGTAAAGTCAGGGTTAATAAATCTACACATGAATCTACAATCTACACATGATTGAAGCACAAACTTTAAATGTAAAACCGCTAAGTAATTAATTATGAACTTTTTATTATATGTATATTTAAGATTTTATATTTACATTTTTATTATATGTATATTTAAGAAATTTAATATGGTTTCAATAAACAAACAGATTAGATTCAGAGAATTAAGAACTTAAAACAATGGGAAATAAAGCCAAGGAAGAAATTTACTCATCTTTTTGTTACTTTCTGTCGCTATAGTAAAATAAGCAAAGAATGCAGCAAAGAAAGGGATAAAAACGAACAATTAACTTCATTTAACTCCAATTAATTGAGTTCACTTAACCCTGTCGTCGTTGTACAGCAAAAGAACGCTTAGAATACTTCTTCTAACTATTAAATACGAGACTCTTTAGACTCTCTAGAGACTCTTTCAGCTTCTCAGATAGAGATAAGTTACTCAATAGCTACAGAGAAGCTAAAGGGAAGAGTTTCGAAAAATGCACAGAAAAGACATTACGAAAAAAGTCACACGGAAGTCTAGAAGTCATAGAAAAACTATAAAAAAACTACAAGTAAGATAATTAAACTAAACCGAAGCTTTACGGGTTCATTATAGATCTGTTAAGGAGTCATTACAGAGGGAGTTGTTGTTGCTATGATTGAGGGAATTATGGAGCCTTCGTGAAACTCTGAAACTCTTTTTTTAACATCTCTTTAAACTTAAGTTGAGATGTTTCTCCCCTTTCTAGCAATATTGCTTAATTACACTCGCTGTAAAGGAAAACCAGAAAACCATAAGTAACCATAACAACACTAAAACAACAGCAACAATAACAACAACAAAAACAATAACCACAACACTAAAACAACAGCAACTCGATATATTCGCCAACTGAAAAATCCAGTCATTGGGGAAAAAACGTTGGCCTTGAAATCCTTTTTACAAGTAAACACAAAAACCAAGAAAACACACGCTCATTTTAAGAACCAACATAAAAATACCCATAATAAACATCAATTTTAATATTAAACTTGTTGAATTAAAAATAAAACCAAGTTTTAAAATCAATTTCAGTTCATTTTAAATTGAATTCAAGAAATAATAAAGCTGTTAAACAATTTTAACTGTCATTTGACAGGATTTCAGAAGTTTTTATTGAAGTTAATGGAAAAAATCACACACACGCGTACAACGCACATAGAATAGACGCGTATAAAGTATAGCATAACATACAGTATACCCAATTCGGTGGGTGGTTACTCTGTGGAGCTTACGTACTCCGTGCTAACAGCAAACAATACCCACGAACGTCACGAAGCAACTGAATGTCTCAGAATCGTCAGGCAAGCATTTTATTTTCCCCGTCTGATGAGAAAAAACAAAGAGTAACCGATGGCTTGGAGTACCGTCATGAAGACGGGGTCTGTTGCTCTGGGAATCCATTCATTTTGAGTTAAAACTTCGTAGATGCATTTAGTATTTTGTTGTTGTTAAGTGAGTTTCACTTTACATGAGTGTTATTCTTAAATCTTAATAACTCAAAACGAAATCGGACTCAAATCGAGTTGGAGTCAACTTCGTCTCTCATTCGAGTCACCTGCCACGATTGTAGTCATTTCGCTGATCCAATTCGCTTGTGTTACTTGCAAGTGACATGCATTTGTAATGAGTTCCTTCTTTGTTGTTGTCATGTTTGTTTTTGAGCCAGTGTTTGGTTTGCTCTGCTTTACTTTTACTTTTTTTATGCTTCAGAACTTTTGTTTATGAGGAAATCTTGTTGCTTCATGTGACTGAGTTGCTGAAATTTTTATTTGCTTTTTTGCACTTGTTTTTGGAAGCTGGAATCAGAGATGAAATTAAGCAACAGTGGAAAATAAACACCTGTATTAAATACATCTTTAAATAAAATTAAAAATTCTATTCTTAAATGTACTTAATTGCTTTTCAATTACAAAATATCTCTTGTTTTTTGTGTTATTGTGTCATTTTAATAAAAGATATTAAATAAAGATGAAAAGTTAACAATGGGTTTTTTTGTTATTTACAAATCAAAGAGTAGGTAGGAAATAATTTTATTTGAAGGGCAAACAACACAAAAAAAAACCCAAAAAAAATAACAATAAAAAAAACACTCATAAACTTTAAATAGTAAACCTTTATATATGCAGTTTATTTTAACAATTTATGGTAGCTACTTTTTATTATTAATAAAAAAGTAGACAAAAATTATTACTTAAAAAAAAACAAAAAATAGAAATCCACCAGGTAAATAAAAAGCCGATCAAAGTCTCTAGCGGCAACGTCGTCATTTTGACATCTGTATCTGAGTTGTAACAATTTTATTTTTTAATAAAATTTCCACAAGCTAATTAAGATGTGGCGAGGGGTCGGGGGGAGGGGATACTCTACAAATGTTTGTGTTTAAATATCAAGTTAAATCGAGTTCATGAACTGTAAATTGCATTGAGTTTTGTGATTTGTTTAGTTATATAATTTGCTGTTTTTTGCTGTTACATTCTGTTAATACGTAGTGTGTGAAAATGATCCCATGGATTTTATCAAGTTTTAATTTTACGTATTTTAAGAAATAACAGTAAAGTGTTTGCAGATTACAAAATTTGCTGAATTTTTAAACACAATGAGGTATAAAAACATTGACCTTTATGGTTTGCAAAACACGTTGTTGCATGAGACAGAGTAATAACAGTAGCACCGACAACAACAACAATATTAACACCAACAACAACAATAACCAACATCCGAAACAATTACAACAACAATTGTAAAAAATTACACAAACGCCAAAAATTGGGACAACAATAGTACTTGTTTTTTAAATAATTGTATACATTTTTTTACACCACAACAGAAAAACTGGGTCAATGTTTTTCTTAATTTTTTTTTTTGTATTTTTTTATATTTTTTTTATTTAATTTAAAAGATATAATAAAGTAACAGTTCTTGCAACAAATGCACGACTACAACTGACCTCCGAGAGCTGCAACTCGGAAAGAAGCTAACAGTGTTGCCGTTTGAACGCATAGAGATGGAAACCTTTTTCAAGTGGGCACATGTACACATTTTTCTGAAAGAGGACACATTTCATTAGGTACTTGACCTAATCATTTATTATGAGTATAAATTAGTATTCAGTATAAATTAGTATTAAAGATTTCTAAAAACAGGTAAAATTTAAAGTATTTTGTATTATTTTTAATATTTTTAGGAAAGATTAATTTAAAGTCTTTTCTTATTTTGCATTATTTTAAATATGAACTGAATTGAATTACTTGTTTTTTTAAACTTTACATTCCTTGTTTACAAGAAACCGTTTGAAAGAATAGCCTTTTTGAAAGCAACATATACATATTTCTAGGTATGGACACATTTACAGTAGCCGCTCACAAATTAGAGCCTTCAGTAATTCGAACTTCCAGAAATTAGAATCAGTGTTTGCAATACATTAAACGCTCTGAAATTCGAATTTAATTATAATTTCTATAAAATGCATTTAATGTATTGGACTGAATTGTTACGTTTTGTTTTCTTGTTTTTATCAAATTAAATTGAATTAAAAAAAATTTAAAAGTGTTTTATGTATTTTAGTTTTTGGAAATAAATTTACTCAATTTTTTATTTTGTATATGAAAAAAAACCCCCAGAAATTAGAATAATTCAGAAATTAGAATTGCCTCAAAAACAAAGCAGTTCTAATTTGCTAGCGTCTACTGTATTTCTAAACAGTCATAATTTTTCGAAGACACACATTTTTAGCACACATTTAATTTTATGTTAGCGGCAACAGTGCTGAATAAACTTAAGCTAAAATAGAGACGCAGAGAGAGCACAACAATATTTGTTGTTTGTGTACATTTTGCACAAGCAAATAAACTTTGATTTTTAAATAGGCGGAAACGTGGCGAAGTGTAACGCAGGCCATGAGATGTGCAACATAATATATGCAACACAGAAACACAAACAACAATCAGACTTACTAGCAGAGTTGCCATTGACATTGTATCATCATTAAATTATTCCAAAACAAATTATTTTTAATAATACGTTTTAGAATAATAAAATTTCCACTTGACCAGGAGTGTATACAACTAATGCGATGGATGCGACTGTTGCAATACGATCAATGCGACTGTCGTTCTTAAGCAAACTCATGTTAAATGTGAGCGTACGAACAAATAAAAAAATATTTTATTTATTATTTTTTATTATTTTTTTTTTCAAGCAATCTTAGTTATAAAATACTTAAAATTAGTATTGAAATATGTACTTTTATATTTGTGAAAATTACCTAAAATATCACAGATAATCCAAAGTTACAAGCACTGCAATCAGCACCGGGAACCGTGATGAATATTTAAATGTTTTCTAAAATTTTTCTAATAATTTTTCTAATTTCTATTTATTTATTTATTCAGAATTTATCTAGTTCTAGGATCTAGAAACTCCAGTTCTAGTTTTTAGATTATTTTAAGCACTTTTTAAGCACACAAGTGTTTTTAAGGTGTTCCACTTTCGATTAAAAACTTTATTCTGGTAAAAATTGAATGGAAGATAAAAATTTTAGTTTAGATTGTTTTAAACTTCACATATGATAAAAAAAGGTATAAAAATCACAAAAAATTACAAAAAAATTACTTGTTTTCATATAGTTTAGTTTGTAACAACTAAAAGTGAACATTTGAATGCGTCGCGTTTTTATGCATTCATTGAGCTAGTTTTTGAATGAGATTCTCAAGAGAGATCGAGATTTCTTTGTACGTATGATTGTATTTTGTAAATGGTATCGTATATTGAAATATTACTATTGTTGTTGTAAAATGGCCGTCCATCCATCCATTCATCCATCCATCCATTTAAATTGTTGATAATTTCAATTATAGTTGATAATTATAGTTACTAAAGTACAATGTATATGAGTAACCGAAGATAATCGGATACCGATCCGGTTACCGGTTTTATTTCCATTATTAGCTTAAATATTTTTACTGTAATTTAATCAGATAAATTTATACATTTTCCATAAAATTTGAACAAACATACTTAATTTAAAAGAATTTGCTGGTAGCTCCCTCTGTTGGGAACTATAAGATGGAATTTTTTGGGTTTTCGAACGCAAAAGGAGCGAAACCTCTTCAAAACCATAGCATCGAATTAAATTATGGCGAGTCGTGGAGCAGGGATGTATAAAACCACCACAAGTAGTGTAGGGTTCAAGTGGTTGCTTACCGTCTGCCAGTAAAGTCATGGCAACTGGGTTTTAAGCTCGAAAGGGGGTATAAGCGGTAAGGGGGTTGGTGGACTTCATGCCTTCTGGGCCCAAATAAGTCGCTGACAGTATTGTGAGACACTCAAAAAGCTCAGGCGGGCGATTCAGAACTGGAGAAGGGGAATGTTGAGCAAGGGTGTAACCATTCTTCACGACAATAATCGTCCCCCTACAACCGTCGTTCTCCTGCAACAGTTCGGATGGGTCATCATCAACCATCCAGCCTATAATACGGAATTAACACCCAGTGACTGCCACCTGTCCTTATCTGAAAGAACATTTGGCCAGAAGGCGATGAAGTAACGACGACGAGGTGAAAGATGAGGTACAACTCAACATGTCTGGGCTGGTATGGACATGAACATAGATACCAAAACTGCTGCAGGGCCTACGAAAAAGCATCGACAGAAATGTCGAAAATTAGATAAATTGTCAAGTTTTAAAATTACACAATAAACATATCGATGTATTTCTTAAAAAAAAGGAGATCTCAGTTTTGGGATCGCCCTCGTATATTCAATAGTGTCTCAACTAAATAACGTATTCATTCATACGTAATACGTGAGTATTACTATGTAAATATGTATGTATTTATGTATTGTATGGGTATATAGCTGGATGCGTTGTTATTGTGTAGTATTTTTAACAATGACATTCATTTATACGACCAGTTTTGTTGTTTTTTACTTCTGCTCCGTCTGAACTCCATTTAATTACGTTAATCGGAGAGACAAAAAAAATAGCTTGCTTACGTCTCAATAAAAACGGTTGACGATTAAGTTCACATTAGAGAGTAACAGCGGATCGTTTGTTTATTTGGATGGACCTCTCAACGATATAAAAATTAAAAATCAATTTACTGGAAAAACAAGAATATTTGCAGTCAAAAATATACAATATACTATACAATACAGTGTATGCTTATGGTATTTAATAAATTTTTAATTAACAAAGCTCTCAGATTTTCAGAGTTCTACAGAGTTTCTTCCGTTCTACAGAGTTTCTTCAGTTCTACAGAGTTTCTTCAGTTCTACAGAGTTTCTACAGACTTCTAAACATTGTTACTTTTCGCCTTTATTAAGTTATTATTCCCTAATAAAGTTGTTTTTTTGCTTTCACAGGAGTTTATGCATTTTTACAGGATTCCATAACATCTCTTTAACTGAGTTTTATTTAATTTTTAGCTGTTATTTTTTCAACCCTGACTTATTTCTCGATCTCAAACTTTAACTTCACTTATTTCGATTACACGAAATGAATATTTAATAAATTATTGTGATTAATAGTTAAGTACTAAATTAGACTGAATTATCATTAATCACTGACCTTTTATTTGTTGTTCACTGATGTTGTTTCAATGCTGTTCTATTGTGTTGACCATTTTTTCCTGTGAGTATTATGAATCGGTTGCAAAGTACACATTTTTCTAGGATTTATTAACAACAACAACAAAAACAATAGTAAGAAAACACAAGAAGCTTAACATGTTTCACCTCATTTTTTTAATAACTATTAATTGAAATTTACAATTAAACAATTACTTCCGTTTAATATACTTTTGTATATATGAACATGTACATATATATGAATATATAAAATAATAGTAAATCATTAACAACACAAACATAGACTAGTTTTTACGACTTTTATTTTTTACGATTAGTTTTTTATGATTAATTTTTTATCGTTAATTTTGTATGATATTTATTTTTCTAATTAATTTTTTATGATCAATTTTTGTGATTAATTTTTGATGATTAATTTTTTATGGTTACTTTTTTATGATTAATTTTTCTGATTTTTTTTTTCGGTTAATTTTTATCATGGATTTTTTACGGTTAACTATTTACGATTAATTTTTTTTACGTTTAAGTATTTACGACTAATTTTGTGTTCACTTAATTATTTCTTTATTTCACTTTTTATACTTTTAAAATATCACATTTCTTTTTTAAAATTTTACTTTATCATTTACACATACTTTATTATTGTTATTTTTTGTACTTTCGTATCCGAAGTGTCACTAAAAATCGCACTGTTTTTTTGATCCGTTGTGGCTCTTTTTAGTTCGAAGAATATTTCTTCAGATATTTCAATTCAACATCGGAACTCATGGTTTGTCCAAAGAAAAGTTTTACGTATAAATGTGAACAAAGGTTGTATTATGGTTGTTGTTTTTTTGTCTAGTTTTCGCTGTTGTTGTTGTTGTTTCTTTGCTGTCTTTTACTTGCATCGGCTCTGCACATGTAGCGAGTGTTTGAGGAGCGAGCGAGAGAGCAAACCATTGATTTCTATACCAATCGTATGTGTAACAAACTTTTAACAAATTCGTTTTTTTGTATTCGGTATTTTAAACGACAGTGGAACAGAAATATAAATAAAGAAATAAAATATATACATTTAGCTTTATTTATGTTGTGTTAAATTATGATTATATTAGTTATCAATAATTATGTTTGCTTTATTAAATGACGAAGTTGTACAAAAAACTTGAAAAATTATTTATAAAAACACAAAAATATGTATTTAATTCTTCTCTCTAACTAAATTTTTGTTTATTTCTACCCACTGCAATTCATTTAGTATTCAATTAATTAAAACTTTTGAAAATACGTAAAAATTAAAATCATTCGGTAGAGAAGTAGCATTATTTGTTTAGTAACAGGTGATGTTATTTGTTGTTGTTGTTATTGTTTTTGTTGCTGATTTTGTTATTGTTGCTGCTGTTGTTATTGTAGTTAATGTTAGCAATTTTTTTGTTGTGAACAAGTTCAATGTTCAGGTTTTTGTCACCGTCATCGTCATGATTCCATTAGACTTGAATTGGTTCTTCGATCATTAAAAAAACTGGGTAAATAATTTGTTAAAATAATAAAAAATTACTAAAGTAATTACATACTATTAAATAAAATACAAATAAAAATAACAGTAAATAAAAATAATTATAAATAAATATAATAGTAATAATATTTCAATATATTCATTATTTATTAATAGTAATAAAATAATATAAAATAAATTAAAAAGCATGAAAACAGAATTTATTCTCAAATTTTATTTTTCTCTAAATCCAAATACTAACATTTACACTTAATTTATTTAATTTGATTTCTGCAAGATATACACCGTACATACATACTATACATTCATTTAAAATAACTAAATGTTTCATGTACAACATACAATGCAATGTGTTTTTTTCTCATACACATTTTATAGATACTGTTGCATTGCATTATAGTATAAAATGATTACATCTAATAACAAATTGATAAATCTTTTTTTTAATTTTAATTAACACACACATACAATAATATTCATGTTCATATATTGACGTATGTGTGTATTAAGTTGCCATTTATTAACTTATGTATTGTCAGTATAAAAAATTGTTGCTTATTATCAGTTTAGTTCTTGTTTTTTGTTTCACGTTCTTAAGTTCACATTTTAGTTTAATTGCTATTAATATTAAATATATATATAAATTGATATGAATGTTTTTTACTAGTTTCAGTTAATAAAAATATACAACAAACGTTAGTGGAAAAAATCCATAAACGTTAAAAATATTAACTAAATTAGATATTATTATAAAATGTCATTTTTTATAAATAGTCTGCCCGAGTTTGTTGTTTAAATCTAAAGGAAATGCACACAATCATAAGTGATTTATACAGAAGAAATAAATTGAACATTTTTAAATCTATGTTTATAAGTACAAAATGGTGTTCAATTTTTCTTTTAAGAAGTAAATTAATAATATAAAGACAATACAAAATATAGCAAAGGAAAACAATAATAATATTAGAAGTAATACAAAGAAAATAATACTTAAATCAATGTTAAATAAAAGAAAATAATACTCAATAAAAAGAAATAAAATAAAAGTAAAAAATTAAGCAAAGATCATTGAATTGATTAATAAAAATAAAAATAAAATGTTAAGGAAATAGTATCAATGAATATAGCAGCAAATAAAATAAAGTAAAATATAAATATAATAAAATATAAAACTCAATAAAATATAAACATAATTTAATGCTATATAATAAAAGTTATACCATAAATGAATGATATGATATAAAATAAATTATATAGCATCAAGAAAAGAAAACCAAAGAATATTTTGTGTGTATATGAAACCAAAAGTAAACTAAATCTATTAAATATGTATATATATGTATATGTCTATATAGCTGCTCCAGTTCATTCATTTTGGTCTTATCTTCTCGTACATAAATTTCTGCAATCGATTCTTATCCGGGATCATAAGTTTACGTTTATTGAACTCAAACTGTGACAATGCAAATTCATATAAAACATTTTCCATTTGCCAGATTTTCGATTTCATTATGATTTTCACAGTCTCTTCGCTCGGAGCGATTTTCCACGATGTCTGACGCAAATGAGATTTATTCGAGTGCTGATAGTGTTCACGAAAACCAACAAATATTCTATACGCAAAATAAAAGTATAAAATACATAAAAATATTGTAATAATTTGTATACCAAAAATAATATAATATTCCAAAATTATAATGAAGATCAAATTACATTTGGGTTATACAAAATATTGGAACTATAGAAATATAGTACTATAGGAATCCATATAAACTATTGCAAGTATGCGACAATTTTACTTGACGTGTCCATGCAATGTTAATTGAGCTTCATTGCTGAAGATGATGATGCGCGAAAATAATGTATTAATTGAACGATGTTTTAACAGCCAATCAGCAAAATTTGTGCGCTTCAAATTGTCACGATCTTTTATGCAACATTTGCCACAAACTGCCATAAGAAATGCTCAATTCTTAAGAACGACGGTATTAGCAACACTTTCACCGACAGTATCAATGTTTTCATTCGATCGATCAAACTGTTTTTTTCATTATTAGAATTGTATATGACTACACATTATAAATAAAAGAAAGTGTCGGGAAACAAACATGACGTTTGACAACATCCTAAATGTACTTTTAGATAACCCTTTATGTGTATATCAATAATTATTAACAACAATTAAATCAAACCTTGGCAATGATCGCTCTAGCAAATCCACAAACGTATCCATTTGTTCCGTAACACCAACTAAAAAATATTCATGGACCAAATTATGTTTGGCTTGATTTAAAGCCCACTCGCTGCCTGGTTCCCTGTTCAGGCATGTTGAGAAAGGAAAATTTAAGCAAACTGATTAAATGATGATTTAAAATAATTACCAGCACTCAGCAGCATGACCACAAAAGAATGGTATTTGTAGCCACATATTTTTTGGATCACAGTCTGGTTGCTTCGATTCCACGCATTCGTCGAAAGTCTATTAAAGGATATTTTAAAAACATACATATTTTTGTAAACTTTTTTTAACTTTCTAAAGTGTTGTATGTATTTATTTTCTTTTTATTTTTGTTATTTTTTGAATTTATTTTTAAACTCACAATTTTGTTGCCGGCTTTTTTGCGCACTAAATTCGGTCGATAATTGTCACCATAACGTAAAAAATAGTAATAAGAAACTAGTCTATCGAGAGGCTTGCGAACTAAATTAATATAAATTGGTTTGTGGGCAATTTGGAATCTGAAAATTGTGATATATATTTATTGTAGTATCAAACTATAAATATTCCGAAAATAATTACATACTTTGAAAAATCCAAGAAAGCCATGTGCCCATGATATAGAGCCGGTTTCATCACCTGCCACTTAGTAACGTTGCGAACAAAAGCTATCTAAAAGGTACATAATATGTATTAATATATGATAATATATATTCTTATTATAGTGATATAATATGCAACTAAATTAATTTCGAACTAGCTTTTTGTTAATATCTGTTATTAACAAAAATTAACAAATTTATATGTTAATATCTCATATAAAACAAAACCTTTAGCCAACATAGCCAACTTTAACCAACCTGATTGGGAAGCGAAAGAACATGCATATTGGCCGTGACATTGATATGCAGCACATGGAATTTATTACGTTTGCACAGATCGTATGCGATGTTCACAAAGCTAGTGGAACCAGTCTTTGGAACGCGATTATAGAGCACCACCAAATTTTCATCATAATCATAATTTGCTTCATTATAGCTGCCGATAATTGGTTGTATCTCTCCAGGTATTGCTGCTGCTATCTTTGTCAAAGGCTTAACAACAACTGTAAGAAACAATTTCATAAAAAAACAACATAAATATGTGACCATTTCAAAGTAGAGGCCATCAAAAGCCCACTCAACTTACCATTCTCAAAACGCATCTCAGACCAAAGCAACCAGTAGCAACCACATGTGATCACGCACAGTGTCAACAGCAGAAGCCAATATATGTGCTTAGTTGGAAGCAACATCTTCAGTTTGCGTAGTTTATGGATCATCATCATCACCGTCATCAACAAGATTTTTGGGTGTTGAGCGTCATTTGAAATGCCGCCTGGTTGTACATTTCCATTTCTCACTTCTTATTCGGATCAATTTAAATTCGCTTTATATCTCAACATTAAATAACTTGTTTTAAAGTAGGCAATCCCTGTAGATTTTCATTTTTACTTTTATTCTCTCACCTCTACTGCGTCAAAGAAATGCAAAACTTTTCTTGGAATGTTGTTGACACTTGTTTTCATTGTCGTAGCAGTGATGTCAGGAAAATGAAATTCTTTACCAGTGTTGACAGGTTGTTGGGAATTTCTCAAATTGCGGGGAATTTAAACATGAGGGTAATTTTCAGTGGATCGCTTAATTATCCAGGATTAAGCATATGAAAAGGACGCGGAACAGATTGAGATTCGTACACAGTATCCAATTTTGGTTTTGTTGTTTTCTACGGTAATTCCACCAAAAAAAACCAATTGTAGCTCTCTTTTGGTTTCAAAGTTATAGCCCCTCGAAATTTGAAAGTTTCGTAACTGTATCTTCTTAACTATATGAGATACCTCCATGTTATTGGTATCATTGGAATTCATAGGGTGGAGAGGTATTATCTTTGATTTATGAGTAATAAATAAAAGAAATTATGAATTTTCGGGGAAAATGAGATTAAAAATTTTAGTGTTATTTTTTTCATTCATTAACTTAAGTTATTGATAATATCAATTTATCTTTTTATTCTTTTTTTCTTAAGTGAGATTGTGAGTTTTGTTATATGTTTTTAGACTTAGACATTATCTTCTGTAAATTAGTTTACTGGACGCAGAACCAGTAATTAATTGTTGTGTTTGTTAATTGTATTCACATAATCTTATAACGTTCTACAAAAATTGGCTCAATAAAACATCACACATGAGTTTGGACAGTTAAAATAAATACATAATTGATATTATGGAAATAATAATAAATTTTATTATTGAATTCAAAATAAAAACTAGTGCGCATTTGCCATTATTAGATGAAATAAAAACTAGGGCGTATTTTTCTATTATTTGCCAGAGTGATTGTAAGCTGACATCTTTAACACATCAATTGTTAACCCTTTCATGCCGCTGTTGCCTACAGGCAACAATTATTTAGGAGGTTATGCATTCAAATGCCAGCCATTTGAAATAAGATTATAAGCTAGGTTTGGTAAACATCATAAGTTTCCGATTGGCTTAGTCCACAAATTATAGATTTTCAGTTTCACTGACACGAAATAGATTTACACAAATTAAAGAGAATTTGCACTGCAATAATAACAACCGATCAGCGTAATTATGATAAGCTTTATAAATACGTCTTCTCGTCGAGAAACTAAAAGAAAGATGTAATCCAATACAGCCAGAAGAAGAATATCACAGCATCTACCTCCACAAAAAAGAGGTTTTAAGGCATTCACAAGAGCTTATAAGAAAGTAGGAATTACTCTTCCCACACGTAGTTTATAATAAAAACTTGGTTTATGAAAAATTTGCAATATTGTGCCCGTTGTTACCTGAAGAAAACATCTCCTAAAGAACAAACTAATGTACATAGAATTTGAAT
Organism: Myopa testacea; assembly: GCA_949629155.1. Taxonomy (NCBI): domain Eukaryota; kingdom Metazoa; phylum Arthropoda; class Insecta; order Diptera; family Conopidae; genus Myopa; species Myopa testacea. The sequence goes on from OX451347.1 coordinate 5,299,497, forward strand.
TTTTTATTACTACATATTTTTATCCTAAATAACTAGAATATGAAATGAAAATATTTTTAGATACGGCTCAATTAACTTGGGCATGAGAGTGTTAATAATATTATTAACAAAAATTTATTCCTGTTTCACATTCGACTATTTATACAGTGTGTTTTCGTGATGGCGACCTTTGAACTATCTTCCTCGGGTACTCTTGCGATCAAAACTAATCAACCGGAGTGCTTCCGCTGTGAAACCCACTCCACAAGATTACTCAAGCGTTTGCAAGCCCGCCGAGATCTTTGTGACGTGGTGTTAGTAGCTGGCGAGTCCGGTAAACGCATTTCTGCACATCGTCTAATTCTGATGGCATCCAGTACTTACTTTTCTGATTTGCTCAGCGAACCGAAGGGCAAGTCCAAGGTGTGGGAAATAAATCTCAATGACGTGGACGAGGACGCGTTGGAGAAGCTGATCAACTTCTGCTACACCGGAAGCCTGGAGCTGCGAGTGAACACAATTAAGACCATGTTTATTACTGCGAATTATTTGAAGTTGCAAGAAATCACCGAAGGCTGCTCTGAATTCTTTCTGCACAATCTACAGCCATCAAATTGTTTGACCATCGCATTCTTAGCAGAGGAACTAAACCTGGAAGCACCTCTGCATAATATCAAGAAATTCATCTGTAAACATTTTGAAGAAGTAAGTGTGAACACATGTTTTATTCTGAACAAGTCTTTCCAATACAATCTGCTTTCACTGGAATGGGTTTAGTAACTATTATATGTCTTAATTGCTTACTTGTTTAGGTTTCCAAGCATCCCGAGTTTCTTCTATTAAATGCTAAACAACTGAGTGAGTTCATAGCTAGTGACGACCTCGATGTACCATCTGAAGAGTTTGTGTTTCGGGTTCTAATGAAGTGGATCGAATTCGAGCCAGAGAATCGCAAGAAACACTTTGCAGAGCTTCTGGCTCAGGTGCGATTGCCTCTGTTCTCCACTGTTTTTCTGATGGAGAAGGTGGAGCCACTCTGCAATACAATGGAAAGCAAAATGTTGGTCATGGATGCGCTAAAGTCTTATATACTGCTCACAACTAATTTCACTCAGCCCAGGAACTATTCATCAAAAAGTGTTGAGAATCAATTGTTGGCCATTTATGCACGAACGACAAAAAAAATGAACGAAAATCTAAATATCGCATCATACAATCTACGCACGAAGGAGTGGACCATATGGGATACTCCAATAGAACACCGTTCTGAGTTTGCTGTTACTTTGATGGGTGAAGACCCGATCGTGGTGGGTGGATTATCAAATAACTTGCCGATAAATACAGTGACGAAATTAAATTTGCATACAATGACTTCAAGCGAAATGGCTCCATTGAGAACGAGTCGAAGCCATCACGTTGTAGCAGTACTGAACGGGTCAATTTACGCGATCGGAGGCCGTGATGCACGTCAAGCACTGAATTCAGTAGAAAGATGGGACCCCGTGAATCGTACTTGGGATTTTATTCCTGTAATGAAAAATGCTCGATTTAGCCCAGCTGCGGCTGTTATTAATGATTGTTTGTATGTATCTGGCGGATGTAGCGATGGAAAGTGTTTAAAATCGATGGAATGTTACGATCCGGCTGAAAATATTTGGAGATCCGCGGTACCTATGAAAGTGGAACGCTATTCTCATTGTTTCGCAGCTCACAAAGGTTACTTATTTGCGATCGGTGGAATGAACAACATACGCGGAAATGAAAATACACCCATTGAACGCTATGATCCACGTACAGGTACATGGACTTCGATTTCTTGTTCGCCGAACATTTATGGTTCTACTAGATTCACTTCACTTGGATCTCAACTATTTATTTATAATATGTACGTTTCCAAATTTTATAAGATAAGCAGTGAAGGCATCTGCGACAACGTGGAGCTTGAAATACTTCCAATACCCTCAGATACTTTTATGGATTACAGTTGCAATGTTGAGTTGGTTGCCATTACATAAGAATTAAGTCATCCACGAGGTTCGATTAAGAATACAGTTCTAATTATGGTTTCTGTTGCTTTCGTTGAAGTAGCTGCTGATTGTGAAATAAAGAATGTTGTATATTAGGATCTTCAAGCATCATCCTCTACAAGCGAGTGTATATTTATGTTAAACTACATCGAGATCTGTTCCAAGTATTTAATGTCAAATATATTTAAATGTATTAAATGAAAGAACTTACTAATTATTAGGAAATATTCTATTCTAAAAAATATACTAAATAAGTATTCTATAGTGGAAAATGCAATGCAATTAAAAAAAAGATAAAATAATTGTTTCTCCATTTATTCGATTGAAAATAAATTACATATTTTAAAAACAGAAAAGGAATTCAATAAATTAACACGCTTGGAGTAGCTACCAAGTTACCTAATTATAATTCGATGCGAGTTATCTTAATTTTCAAACATTTTCTTAACGTTTATTTATGCATCGGAAGCTCCTCACCTTGCGGATTCTCAATAAATATAGTTTTATTGTTATTATTCAGAAACTTGCAGTAAGGAATATTAGCATCCTGCAGAGATAAAGAAATATCAGCAGCCTGCTGCTGTCCTTTACGCGACACAACAATTAGAAGCTCGGACAAATTTTTGTCGATTTTTTCTAACAACGTTAACCGGTTAGTTTGTCCTTTTGTCTTTACATACAACATAAAGTCAATGCCATAGAGTCCAAACAAAATCTCAATATCTCTGCGCAGCTCATTTAGTGCAATGAGTTGCTTCGTTTCCGGGTGCTCGAGCAGAATGGATGCATAACGACTGCGCTTGTTGAAACGCAGCGCTACATCCTCAGCCAAAGCAATATTAGCCCACAACATACATGGCGGTTCACATTCCTCCGTTGAGCATATGGTCAGCTCCAATTCGGCTCCTTTCAAATCGAATGTTTCCTTGATTATAACACGCTTGCGGCCCACAGTGTCTGGTGTGTATTTCAGAAATTCCGATTTAATGGTTGTTTTAATCATCGTGTGATAAGAATTTAAAACTTTCAAAATCTGTTCATTCTCCGGCGACTTTTTGCCAGTCAGGGCGTAATAAATGAAGACCGGATCGGATGGTATGAGTTGAGCTTTCTTTTTCAATTTCTGCACCCGATTTATGACCTCCCGCGCATAGCCCTCCTCCAACAATTCAGCATTTGGAGTCATGTCCATGAGGACGAGAACTTCGTTGTCACTGTGAGCTTCAAAATTGGCTCCAATTTGTGAGGATATACAATAGATAATTCGCACCTCATTCATTTCAATACGCTGACCGGAAACATTGAAATAACCGGCAGCCACATGATGCTGGATTTCCTCATCCCTTAAAGCTTTAATGGCAGCCATGACAGCTTTGAAATCACCCTTTAGACGCTGGCCAAGTGACTTGTGATCTGGTTCTGCTCTCAGAGTGACTCCATACTTTTCTTTGTCTGAGCTTAATGTCAATTTTCGAACATTCAACTCACTGAGGATGAAATCTTTTAGACTTTCGATGGCTGCCAAGCAGCCGGGATCCTTGTGAATGACAATGATCTCCGAAACAGGATACTTGACGGGGAGAGTGCGTCTGTCACGCATGACCCGTCCCAACTCCACTACGGACTGCATCAGGGCCACTGATTTTTCAATATCCGAGCGGATAAACTGTAGATTACACACGGGCATCATTTGAAAATGCACTGAAGAGTCATCCGACGAGTTTGTTTTTGGTTTAAAAATAACCAGTCGTTTGTAAAAGTATTCTGATAGATATGGAGTAAAAGGCGCCATCATGCTCACCATGGAAAAGAGCACATCATACAGTGTATCCAACGACTGAACGCATTCTTCCTGACCGAGTTCTCCTTTGATGCGACGTCGATTTAAACGCACATACCTAGGAACAATAAAAATTAAGTGATTTTTATAGACGCCCTCCATAAAAGGGTAAATTTAGAATGCTCACCAGTTTGTAAGTTGATCTATGAACTTTGTCAGTCGTGGAACAACCGTGTAGAGACGATACTGCTTCATTTCAGTTGCTAAAAATTGTAGCAAAGATTCCTTAAAGGACAGAATCCAAATATCAATAATAGACGCATTGCTAACACTGGCAGAGTGTCGAGCTTTGTCGTACATATATAAAGCGTTTCCTTGTAGATCTTCCTTTTCATATCGTATAATATTTTGCACCAAGAAACGATAAGCATTGTACCACGGCAAAAAGACATCTTTGATGATATCACGGACGCCGTCTTCTTTGAAGCGCAAAGTCTCCGCTCGTACAACAGGTGAATTTATCAAATATAAACGCAACGCATCAGCGCCATACTTGTGTACCACATCCATGGGATCGGGATAGTTTTTCTTTCGTTTCGACATCTTTTGACCGTCGGCTGCCAGGACCAAACCATTAGCAATGAGATTTTTAAAAGGAGGCTTATTGAATAAAGCCGTTGATATAACAAGCAGCGTATAAAACCAGCCACGAGTCTGATCGATACCCTCAGCTATGAAATCGGCAGGGAAATTTGTCATGAAATCCTTCTCATTTTCAAAAGGAAAATGTTGCTGAGCAAATGGCATCGATCCCGACTCAAACCAACAATCAAAAACCGCCGATATACGATGTAGCGGAGGATTTCCCGGAACAGATGAGGGTATTTCAATGTCATCAATGCTTTCACGGTGCAGATCGGTAATTTTTTTGCCCGAAAGTTCTTCCAATTGTTTAATGCTGCCAATACAGACGACTTCGTCTCCACTGGGTGAACGCCATATAGGAATCGGTGTTCCCCAATAACGATTACGGCTGATCTGTAGAAAAAGACAAGGCAAAACAAAGTTTGATTGAGAATTAATTAAACCATTCTTTTTTCTCTCTCTCATCTCTTCTACTTACCGCCCAGTCACGCGCTTCCCTCAGCCAATTGCCAAAACGTTTCTCTCTTACAAAGTCAGGCACCCAGTAAGTTTGCGAGCTGCATGCCAGTAAATTTTTGGACATATGTTCCACCCTCACAAACCATGAAGGCACCGCTTTATATATTAGCGGCGTATCGGAACGCCAACAAAATGGATAACTATGCTTCACTTGGCCTAGTGAGACTAAATTGCCTGCTGCCTTCAGTTTATTAATTATATTTTTGTCTGCATCTTTGACATATTGACCGACAAAATCAGTCACTTCTTTTGTGAAACGCCCCGAATCATCTAGGGGACAAACAACAGGACTCGACTTGGTTATGATGCCGGCCGCCAAACACACGCGATAATCGTCTTCTCCAAAATATGGTGCATTGTGTACCACCCCTGTACCCGAATCCTCAGTCACGTAATCATCAGCGAGTATACGGAACGCTTTCACAGACGCACCCATCTTCTCGAAGTAGGGAAACAGAGGCTTATAATGCTTGCCTTCCAATGTTGCTCCTTGAAATTTCTCTATAATTTTGTAATCATCCGCCGATTTGTATACGTAACTCAAACGACATTCAGCTAAGATATAAAACCGTCCACTCTTAAGATCCTCTACTTTAACATAGATCATTTTTGGATTCACACAGCAAGCGTAGTTTGACGGCAGAGTCCATGGTGTTGTTGTCCAGATTAAAACATATGTATTCGGCTCACCTGCTAATTGTAGAGCACACACGACACAAGGATCGAATACTTCTTTATAATTTTGACCAGACTCGAAATTGGACAGCGCCGTTGTGCATGCTGTGGAATAGGGCATCACTTTGACTCCTTGATACACCAGCCCTTTATCGAAAAGTTGCTTAAAAACCCACCAAATTGTTTCCATGTACCACGGGTAGAGTGTTTTGTAATCGTGCTTGAAATCAATCCAACGACCCATACGAGTTACGATCTCTTCCCATTCGTTTGCGTAGCGCATTACTATCTTCCGGCACTCATTGTTATATTTAGCGATTCCCATTTTAGCCACATCTTCAGGGCCTCGTATATTCAACATCTTGTCGATCTCGAATTCCACCGGCAAGCCATGACAATCCCATCCGAAACGCCGGTCCACATGATAACCCTGCTGATAAGCGTAGCGTGTAACAATGTCTTTAATTGTGCCAGCCAATATGTGGCCGTAATGGGGCAATCCGGTTGCAAAAGGAGGTCCATCGTAGAAGGTGTACTTCGGCTTTCCCTTGGACAGCTGCATACACTTTTCGAATATTTTTTGTTCCTTCCAGGCACTGAGTACACGTTCCTCTTCAGCGGGGAAGTTTATGTTCTCTGGAATGCGGCACACATCCTCGCGAGTCATCACATTTACTGTTGCAACAACCATAGTTAGCCAAGTTAATATCGAATCAAATTTCGCAAATTTACAGTGTGGGACAGCAAGGCCTACCGAAAATGCCTACGTAAAAGTCTTTTCAACTTTTTTGGCAATGACAGCCACGTTCTTCCACGAATTTGATCATAATCAAGATAGCGAAGTTCCTTAAATGTCAACTGTCAAACTTGTTTTTTTAGTGGTGTAGTTTTGATAAAACGAGAAAATTAAAGGGTAAAACAGAAGTAACAAAAGTCTCTTATGTTTGAAATTTTACATTCCGCTATATTTTATTAAATGTAGCTAATATGTAAATGGTATAATAAAGTGGTAAATGGTATATGTAAATGTAAATAAAACGATACAAAATGCTTGCGCAAAATGGCTGTTGTGTAGACTTTTGGCAAGTTTTAAGAACGGTTGTGCAAAATCATTTTTATATTTGCACGTTTCGCTTAATACTTATCGAATGTCAACCTAACTAATGTTGTTTTTCTTGTTATTGTTGTTTTTTGTGCTGACCCCAGCAACAACAATTTTTATTGCTTTCATCTAAATGCGGAGTTATAGCCCTTTGAATTTTGAAAATTTCAGATCTATCTGACCTAAACTTATTATTATATTTAAAGTGTATACTTTATTTCACACTTATTTAATATCTGTTCTAATTATTTTTTAACTTATCTTATGCTTGCTTTATAAAATAATATTTCACAACGATCAACTTCTTGGTTTTATGAAATTAATTTTTCACCAAATGTAAACAAAGGTGGTGAAGCTTCTCAAATATACAAACAGTAGGTGTTAAAAGGGAATTTAAGTCCCCCAATTGGATCAACAATAGATAATTTTCAAATATATTGGAAAATAAAAGAAAATATATAAATGTGACCATTCTGAACTTACTAATCTTAATTTTTTTTGTGAAAATTCGAACAACTTTGCACTTGCAGCCAAATATTCGCACAACGACAACTTTATACCAATTAAATATAAACAAATAAATCAACAAATACTATGTGAAATCTGAAAGTATACATTTATTATAATTATAAGGGACTGGTAGATATCTTATGTATATAATGTGAGCATAAATAAAAGTTTAATTTCTTAGGGTGTGTGCCAATTGGTTAGTTTTTCCTCGATATAGAAAATTTTGACACAAGAAAAAGAAATTTTGACGCGAGTGAGGTGAATTCAAACGTCAAAATTTTATGTAGCCCTGAGGGCTAGGTAAATTTTTGACAACCGTTGAATATTCTCTTCAACGTCGAGTATTTCAAAATTGAAAAGAAAATTAGGAAAACTTATATTATTATTATTATAAGATGTTGTGTTTTTAATATAATAGCTAGTAACAAAGGAAAAAACTTTTTTTGATATTCTATGCATAATTCTTTGTTTAATTTTGCAGACAATCTTGAAACTCAAAATTTTGTCTGTCAAAATTTCATCCATGAATTGGCACAGCAAATAGAACAAAATTTTACTCACCAGAGTAAATTTATTTCAACATTACTTACCACTAGTAAAAAGTAACCAATTGACACACACCCTTAAATATATTTTTGATGTTTCCAAAAATACACCCCGTAAAATCAATATTGCATGCGTGCATGCAACGAGCATGTATCATAAAGAGATTACAAAGGCGAATTCAACGCAGAGGAATTTTGATTTGGAGTTCCGACGATTGGGGACATACCGATTGGTTGAACACGAACTGCGTTTGATAATGTTTGATGCTTATAAGGTTGTTGAATTCTGTATGACTTCGAATTTGAATATGCGTAAGAAGAGTTAATCGATCGAGCACTCGGTTGCCAGATAAAGTGTGAAAGAAAGAATCGATCAATTTGTTGCGTACAGCGGGCGATGAGAAGAACGGTGCAAGAGAAGAACGATTCGTCTTCGTTTTGTTCTTTCACAATAACAAAACCTGTACAGCCCTCCGTCCGCCGAACAAACAGGTTTGCTTTCAATTTTACATTTTATGGCTTTTGAATGAAATTTTGCTTTTTCTAGCTTCGTTCTGCTACTGTTTCAGTGTCTAAGCTTTGTAAAGCGCTGGCACGATCTACGTTCCGAACATAGCGTGCTGTTGAAGAATTTGTATAGGCATTGTATATATATTTTAGTCGGCATATCAATTCATTCAATACGTTAAGAAAGACTAAAAAGTTAATGAAGTCATATATTTCAGAGGAAGTATTTATTACATGTCTATTTATTTTTTTCAATTAACTCGAATAGGCTGTTATGGCTTGTGGCCACAAATATTTATTAATACATACCATATAAATTAAGAAATCGTTTACTCGCTAAAAGAGTAAGAAATAAGAAAGACTAGGATGATAAAAATCAGCCATAATAAAAGTTTATTTTGTATCAAATGTTTGTGATAATATACATATATCATGTATATATATAACTTTAACTTTATATATATATATATATATATATATATATATATATATTGTATATATATAACTTCAAAAATTAACTAATATGTATTTAAATAAATCATGTATTTTCAATAAATCATCAAAGAAAAGAATGATAAGTGAATAAAAGTAGAATATAACTCCAAAGAAAACAATAATTATTAGAACATGAGTTTGAATTGTTATTAGAACGTGTTCTGTTTAAAGGTTCAGGACTTCAACAGTCTTTGCATTTTGGCACTGCGTTTGGCTTTAATAACGTCCGATTTTCTTTTTGCCTCTTCATGTACAAATTTTTCTTTCAGCCACCTGCTGTTTTTCCTAATTAAAACAGTGATTAGGAAATCTAAAATTATTTTCCTGTGTTCAAAGCAAGGACCTAATGACTCGAACAAATCCGGGTAGGTGGTATTTGTTTGGTCAATGCACGCCGCTATTATCATCCTTTTTATATTTATGCGATGGCAGCTTTTGTCGAATATTGTTTTAAATATACATAGACGTTATAGACGCAAATATATCATACAATGCAAATACAAATATACTTACAGTAACCCTCGGTATAACGAAAAATACATTGTCAGAGCTTTTCTTTAACCTATTAAACGAATAATAAAACGATAAATACCGAAATTCGTTTTATTTCGTAAATAAATTAATATAATGTAAGACATGTAATAAAAAAATACTTTTTCCGAAATATTTCCAATAATTTACCTACCTATTCGTATACCGCATAAAATAATTTGATATATCGATTAAAATAAATATATCTTCTGCTTATCCAAATTCTTCAACAGCACGCAGCGAAGCTAGAAAATGCAAAAATTTCATTCAAAAGCCATAAAATGCAAAATTGGAAACAAATTTGTTTGCTTGGTGGACGGACGGCTGTACATGATTTGTTATTGTGAAAAAATAAAACGAAGATGAATTGCACCGTTCTTCTCAACGCCGCTGTACACAAAAAATTTATCGATTCTTTCTTTCGCACTTTATCTGGCATACGAGTGCTCGGTGAATCAACTCTTCTTACGCATATTCACATACGAAGTCATACAGAATTCAACAACCTTATAAGCATCAAACATTATCAAACGCAGTTCGTGTTCAACCAATCGGTATGTCCCTAATCGTCGGAACTCCAAATCAAAATTCCTCTGCGTTGAATTCGCCTTTGTAATCTCTTTATGATACATGCTCGTTGGTGCATGTGATACTGCGGCGAAGTACACTTCGTGCGGCGAAGTACACATGAGAGGACAAAGCACACGATTTTCTGTGGCGAAGTACACATGAGAGGACATCGCACACGTTTTTTTGTAATACGTTTAGTGAAATTTCAGCAAAATGCATATGTATTGAAACAGCGAATTCGAAGTGTCCTATCTCATGTTACGTAACCTCTTCTTCGACCTGTCCGGATGTGGTGCACGGCAGCTAGCTCAAGCTTTTTTTACTTTATTCAACTCACTCTCAAGGTGAATATCCCCTCACCATCCCTCTTGCGTCGCCCCCGCGTCGTTATTCCACCGTCAAAAAAATAAATCAATGCATGTTATTCATATTATTTCTTATTTAATACAGATACATTATTTGGCGTACATATGTTTACAACAATACTTCACTTAAAACAAAACATAATACATAATTTAAAAAGACTAATTAAAACACAATATTATTTTAATCTTCCAGAAACTAAAAAATTTTTCTCTTCTATTTATGTTAACGCACATCAATTTGCAAAACTCAACCACATACGGGAATTTACTACCAGTCGTTGTTCCTAGCGCACACCCCCCCGAAGAGCTCACCGGGATGGCCTGGCACTACCACCACAAGGACAAAAAAAAAAAAAAAATTGACTATATTAATCACCTGCCGGCTTTGTCGGTTGCCAATTGTTGTGCTGTACACATAAAAAAAAACGGAAGCTAGGTGTACTTACACACACATGTATATATATACTCTTAATTTTAGAAAGTTTGTACCCTGTGTACGAGTAACACTTAATAATATATGACAATATGAAAAAAAAGGATACAAAAACATGTAATACGATTTATAATAAAATTTAATTAATAAAAAAATTTTCTCTATTCTCCGCATATATTTCAGGTGATAATCGTTGCGTTCCAGTTTTGTTTGCTGCTTATGTACGACTTCCGATTTCTTCACTTTAGGTAGGAGTTCGTGGAATCAGTATATTTATGTATATATGCCTCGAAACGTATGAATATATATACTGACGGTTTGGCGGGAAAACTTTGTATGTGCTTTATTTCATTCTTTTCTTCATTGTATATAAGGAAGTTTTATTTTTGTAATGTATGTAAATGTAACTGTTATTGTAAGTAGAGTAGTGGCATGTACATGATCTATGTATGTATATAGGTATGTTAACGGATGATTTTGGTGTTTTAGAGGAAACGGATTTTATGTACGGAAAGAAAACTCGTATGTACTGATCTACTATAATACGTGATCACCAGTTTATTAAAACAAAATGAAATTTGGCTTGTGGCTTCGAATACACAAATTTTGTTTCTTTTTTGTAAAGATGATTTCAAACTTATCTTGGGGGCGCGGTTCCCAGCGCCACGATCTTTTCCTTTGAATTCTGACTCCTTCTATAGCCACAAGCCTTAAGTAATCGTGTCTTCCTTTATTCCCTCCTGTCTTTCCTTTCCTGTAGGATTTTATATTTTAAAGGCTATCAGTCTAATTTTGCAACTAACTTTATCCAAACACACTACTTTACTTATCTACAAATTTCTATTTTTATATGATTTTAAACGAATGTTTTACCTTTTCTCTATCCGTTTCCCTTATATGTATATCTTTGTTTTAGCCGCCTCTATATGTTTTCTTTGTATATTTTAATTCTTTCTTTAATTCTGCACTACATACTATATATATGTTACTTTCAATATTTAAATACTTCCACCCGCCACAGTCTACTGTTCGATTAGCAATGACCTTATTAGCAAGAGGTCGCTGATCGGTAACCTTCATCGAATTCGACTCAATTCTTTTGGTTTCTTGTAACTGCCTTTCTAATTGGACTCAACACTGTTTTCTTATTTCTTTAGTGTCGATGTGGACTTTTTGCTGGCCTGTTGAACTGAACGCATCGTTTTTGCCGTGTGGTCTAACTATCGCATCCGCCATCTTCCTTTACATCCAACATAATTTGTGATTTTTATTCGTGAAAATATCATTTGTAACAAAAGCTGTGTGTGGGAAATTGAAAGATTTCATCTTTAAATTCTGCTACTAACGTGTTCGTGTGAAGTTGAAATTCGGGGTAAGTTGCACAGTTCATTTTTTCTATCTGGTTGCAAACTTTAAGAACAAAGTGAGGTTAGTTTTACACAAGAAAAATACAAAAAAACGAAGCGCACACCGAAAGGTGTTGTCAAGTAAGCGCAAGATGAACGCTGAGGGGGATGACCCCCCCGCAGCCATAAGTGAAGCAGAGACCAATCAAAAAAAAAAGTTAAAAGCGCTCAGCGCAAATGAAGACAGAAACTGCCAATATGAACTTGACGACAACATCCCTTACATAGTATACATAGAAAACCAGGATCCCAACAAACCGATCAATTCGATTGCAGTGACTAAAGTTTTATTCAATTTGAAAATTAAGCATATTAAAGAAATCTCCAAAATCAGCTTTAATAGGTGCAAAGTCACTTTTTCAAGTGCCCTCGCAGCTAACAGCATCACAAAAAACGTTGAACTAAAGGAGCGTAAATACAAGCCTATTATTTTCCCCCATTTTGTCTCTAAGGTAGGCTTAATATTTGGCATCCCTACTGAAATTGACGACAACGAGCTTATCAGCAACATCCAAACCCCAGTGCCAATTATCAAAGTGCAAAGGATGTTGGTAAAAGACAAAATTACAAACGAAAGAGTACGGGGCACAAGAGTAAAACTATTCTTCAAAGGCCTACAAATTCCCAAAGAGATTACGATGTACAACTACACAAAAATAAAAGTATCTCACTTCATTGCCTTCAGTCAGTGTTACAACTGCTTTAAATTCAATCATTTTGCACAACAGTGTAAACAAAAAGGAAAAAATTGCTCTAAATGCTACCAACTCCATGACGAGACAGTACCTTGCACTTCAAAACATTGCACAAATTGCAAGGGTAATCACCCCCCCTACTAGCAGAGATTGCCCAGTAAGGGACAAAGCTTACTCGTTGAAAAAAATAATGTCACTCGAAAATCTCTCGATCAATGAAGCCAAATCCAAGTACTCAGCCATGTTCTCCAACAGATTTGCAAACCTAGCCGACATACATGACTCAAACCATTTCCCCAACCTCACAACCAAACAGCCAAACAAATTCCTGGACAACACATACACGACAGCTGACCGGCAACAAAACAAATATGTATGCGTATTCAACGGTCCTTAAGAGAAATAACTATCCAAAACAAAATAAAGAAACTGAGGGCAACACGGCCAGCCGCACCTTACAAGCCTGGAAGGAAGTTATTGTTGACACAAATGCAGAAGCTAACAACTTCCAACCATCTACCCTAGCCTTTCCAGACACAAAACAACAAACCATATGTGACCAATCCCAAATAGGGAACGTCCTACTTGACACCTCTGTCAACAACTTTAATGCAGTCATCTCACAAATCCTTTTTTCTGAAACAAAAGCTAAAGACATAAACCCCTCAATTCAAAAAATTCTTCATAATATTAGGAATCAACTTAATCAAATAGCCACCCTGCACGACACAGATCAAATTAAAAAGCAAGCTTCTACTCAATCTCAATATGATTAAGTTACTGCAATATAATATTCAAAGTCTCAAAGCAAATAAAGATCAACTTGAATACTTTTTGAACCGAACCAACACACACATAGCCATTTTGGCTGAAACCTTCTCCATAGACGAATCCAAACACTACTCCAAAATCATGAACTATGATCTCCTCTTCAAAAACAGATCGGACGGATATGGTGGAGTAGCCATAGCTATCCATAAAACAATCAAATTTAAAAGAATCACTTTCGATACAACGTCAGACATACTTATTGCACAAACGACCAATCTCCAACCCAATATTATCATAGCATCTGTATACACTCCTCATCTGTATACACTCCCATGAAGGCAAATCTCTTCAACACTGATATCACTAAACTCTTCAGATTTCTGGATAACAAAACCAATGTCTTTATTTGCGGAGACTTCAATGCGAGGCATCAGGAGTTCGGTGACTCCCTAACCTCAGCAAGGGGCAAACAGCTGATGGCCATACTCTCGGCCTCCAGTTTCGTAACACTAAACAATAAGCAACACACCTTCCAAAAACAATTACTCAATCCAAACAGCCAAACCTCAATCCTTGACCTCACTTTCAGCAATGCAAATCTCACAACCAATTGGTCAGTGCTTGCTGACTCCCTAGGTGGAAGTCATCACTTTCCAATCTCTTTTGAAATTAATAACATAAAGAAGAATACAATCAACTTTCTATCGAAAATCAAACTAACCAAAGCATTAGGCCAAATTCAACTTGGAGAATCAATAGATGAAATCCACGAAGTGTTTAAGAAAACCATTAAAAAGGCAGTAGTAATGGTTAAGGAAGGCGACACAACACTTCCAAAAAGGTGGTGGAATGACGACATAGGCAAACTATTCCGGTTGAAAACGGCGTCCCAAAAGAAGTACAACAAAACAAAATCATTTGACGATGCTATTAGCCTGATCAGTGCCAAAAACAACCTGAAAAAGGCGATAAAACAAGCCAAAAAAAATGACTTCGATGAAAAAATAAAATCATTTACTGACAAACCTAACGTATACCTGCTTTTCAAATTTATTAAAGGGTGCAAAAATGCAGGTTTTGACAGCAAAAAGTCATCCTGGGACGAGCGTAACAATGCCAATTACCTAAGACATTTAAATAATCAAGTACCGCACAACAATTCCATAGTAGGCAAAAACACCACACCCACAACCCCACCCAAACCCTTCTTGCTAGATGAACTTGAAGTCATTCTAGTCACAAAAAAGAAATCCTCAGCAGGAGGTCTAGATAAAGTAACTTATGATATGATTAAAGCTCTATCCCCTGATGCCCTAAAAACCCTTCTCAAAGTCTTCAACTGCCATTGGAACGGTTGCAAAATCCTGCCCGAGTGGAGAGACATCAAGATCTGCCCAATTCCCAAACCAAGAAAAGACATCACCAATCTAAAGAACTTCAGACCCATTGCCCTAATCTCCGTATTCCTCAAACTCGTTAACCAAATGGTGAAATCAAGACTCGTTGATTTCATAGAATGCAACAACATACTTCCCAACAGATCTTATGCCTATAGAAAAGGGCTATCAACAAACATATGCCTCAATGACATACTTCACAACATAGCCAATGCAAAAAACAATAATGAAAAGGTAATCATCGCTGTACTCGACATCTCCAAAGCCTACGATTGTGTAAACCTCACATCTCTGGACACTCTACTTACCAAAATCAACCCACCTACTAATATCAGGGAATCGATCATTGAATTCCTCAGAAAAAGAATACTGCATTTTGGAATTGAAAGCATTACAATACACAATGGGCTTCCGCAAGGTAGCTCTCTCAGCCCAATTCTGTTCAACTTATACACGAAAGACCTACACGTATTACAAAATGACAACTTAAAAATTTTCCAATTTGCAGATGACTTCCTAGTCATGTCACACCACAAAGAGTATGAAACGGCAGTTGATATTCTCAACAGCAAACTCAATTCTTTTCAAAGAATCCTAAAATCACTTAACCTTGAAGTCAACCATGACAAATGTCTGACCAGTTATATGGCCAAAGGAGCAAGGAAAACACCAAGCATTTACATCAATAGCAAAAAAATAGCCAATTGCAAAACATTGAAATTCTTAGGGCGTGTAATTAAAAACAGTCTCACAGTCAGGGAACATATCAACAATGCCCTACTAGAGTCGTACAAAGCGGTCAACGCAATAAAAATGGTCACGTCAGTCAAGGGGGGCTTAAACCCCAAGTCTGCATTAATGATAACAAAATCCTTAGTCTTTTCTAAAATTGAATATGCGAGAACGTCAATGGCTCATATGCCAAAGTATATCTCTAACAAAATTACAACTTTTCAAAACAATCTGTTAAGAAGATGTCTTGGACTTACTCCTATGGGCCCAGTGCATGCCATTTATGGTCTAGCAGTTACTCTTCCTCCCATAGAAAGATCCGAGTACTTAACGGCTAAAGAGCTGATCAGTCTGAAATACAACCACCACAGAATCTTCAATAGTTTCGAATTTAACCGCGTAACCAACTCAAGTTACAACACAATACACCTTAAGTACAAAAACATTCTGGATAATTTAAACCCAAAACCTGAACAAAACAGCATTTCCAACTACCCCAACAACTTACAAATAATACTAAATTACAAAAATATTGCTAAAAATTCACCCTCAAACCTTATCAAACAAGTCTTTTTGGAATGTTATTCCAACTTTACATCCAAGGGGTACTCAATCTGGGCTACCGACGCAGCAATATATGAAAAGTCAACAGGCTGTGCTGTGTGTAATATTTCAAACAATCAGAATTTCCTATTCCTCGTTACGAAAACCTATCATCCCTTACGGGCGAATTGACGGCTATTTCTCGCGCTCTGAACGTCATAATTGAAGACGGGCTTAAAAAGGTAGTCATTTTCACTGACAGCCTCAATGCATGTAAGCTGCTGGTAAACAATAATCAAAGCAACTACATAGCATCTCACATTTTGGATCTAATTAACAAAAACAAGCTGCTAAAGGTAAAAGTTGTGTGGTGCCCATCGCACACAGGTCTGCACTTCAATGAAAAGGCAGACTACTTCGCCAAACACGCTGCAGAAAGTGGTTGCCCCAACAGTGTCAAATACTCGGTGAAAGAGGCCTGTAGAAAAATATATAACATTCTTTTGGATCAATGGAAACACAAATATAGTGTGAAACTGGCAAGCTGCGGGGGCACTTATGCGGAAACCTTCCCAGTCCTTCCCTCTAAACTCTGGTTTAAAAACTCAAAAATGGACAGTTACGAAATCAAACTGCTAAACAGACTGTTCTCTGGCTTCACTTATAACAAAGTTTATCTGCATAAAATTAGAATTATAGACAGCAACCTATGCGAACTGTGCAACGTCCCTGAGGACAATAATCACATTATATTCAAATGCAAAAAGTTTGAAAATATAAGGAAAAAATACAAATTTTCAAACACTTATAATAATCAAAATCTCTTCTCAAATCCTTCAATTTAACCACCTTCAAGGAGCTTGTAAGCTATCTCAAGGATGGCATGATCGACATCTAACAAAGATCACAATTTGTTGACCCATCATTCCAAACATCCTAGTCTCCTCTAATAATGACCTAAACACACAAGGCTAACTTGAAACGGCGTTTCAACAATTATTGATGGCCACTGGTTGCAAGACCGGCCAACCAAACAGCTCTCACTACTGCGAGCCTTATCTCAACAAAAAAAAAAAATAGTGTCGATGTGAGTGCACTCGTCTACCATCCACCCACTACGGTTTGTGTCCCCGCTAACCTCTCCACATCTACCAAAGTCAAACTCGAACCTGTTATCTGGCAACGTCGGTTCAAACCAACGTTGGTGACAGAAGTGCAACGCTTAGGTTAGTTGCTCTGACGGATCATTTTAATAAGATTTATATTGTTTTACTTTTAGGCACCCGCAACACTCATTATCTCTGGTTAGCACTCGTAATTACGTCTTCCATATGGATACAGACATAAAGACGGCTGAAAAATCGACCCAAGTGGCAAGTAATACTTTAAAAACTATTAAAATTCGGTGAAAAATAATACAAGCTCAAATGTAGGCGCCACGAGTATAACGCAAGTAAAACTGGTGCAGTTGCCATTGACGCGCATTCGCAACTTAATGATATTAGATCCAGATTTATATATAGCTTCGAACGAGGCTGTATTTGCAACTACCCGAGCAGCCGAGTTGTTTATAGAATCATTAGCCCGTGACGCTTTTTCATACACGCAAAAGTCTAAGAAAAAAACCTTACAGAAACGTGATGTTGATGTAGCCGTAAAGGAGATCGATAGCTTAATATTTCTGGATAACATAAGTATATGAACTATTATCATGTAAACAGTACAAATACCAAAGTTATGGAATTATGAAAATAAATAGTATCTGACCAGCTCTGACGATTTATAAGTTGTACTATTTGTACTGACGGTTAAAAATGAAAGAAGCAAAATCTATTCAAAATGCTAATGTTATTTATGAATTAGACGACAAAATTTGGCATATATTTACGTCAGGCATGAGGCTAAAATTATATTCTTGTTATGTACGTTGGTGTAGTTTTTGGCGCTGACCCCAACAACAACAAAAGTTGTTCCCGGATTTAATTGGGGTCAGAGTTATAGACTCTTGAACTTTGAAAGTTAACCGCCGATATCTTTTAAACTATAACAGATATGCGTATGATATTAGTACCGCTATAAAGGTAATAATATCTTTCATTTATGTTACATAGAATTTTGCCGAGAATCATTTATTTTCGGAGATAAACACAATTTAAAATTTTTAGTACTATTTTTTTCTATTCATTAATTTTTTTTAAAGTAAAATGTATAATTAACTTACATAATTATTCCAATACGAAGATAGTAGAGCTCCTTACCTTTGTATAGAAATTTATTTCACGAAGATCGGTGCAGGCATTTCGGAGAAAACTCATTTTCAAACTTACAAGAAACCACTTTTGGAAATTGTACTATTATACATTTTTTCAATTATGAAACTCTGGTACATTTCATTATGGCGGAGATAATTTCTGTACTATGTTACACAAACTATTTTGACTATCCTAAAATGAAAAATTTGGAGCATATAGTGATCGGTAGGGAAACGTCAACCGTGTTTTTGTTTTTTTCTGTTGTTGTAGCATGTGGAGCAGACCCCAAAAACAAAAAAATCTTCTGCCCCCCTCTGGTTTCGGAGTTATAGCACTTTGAAATTTGAATTTATTTGCCCAATATCTCTTTAACTATAGAAGATATCCGGTATAGATGTATATCGTTCGAAAGGTAACTTAAGTACCTTTCATTTATGTAAAGTAAGATTTTGCCGAAAAACGCATATTTTTAGAGAAACGCGATTTTAATATTTTGAGTACTCTTTTTCCCCCATTAATTAAGTGAAATGTGTAATTAACCCACATAATTTGCGGGGAACTAGAAACTAAGTTTTATTAGCTTTCTATACCTATTTTCGCGCGATTTTTCATACAAATTTTTCGCCTGCGGCGCTACACTCAAAACTAAAAAAGATTTTGCCGAAAAACGCATATTTTTAGAGAAAATCGCGCGATTTTTCATACAAATTTTTCATTTTCTCAGTATAGCCAGAGAAACAAGTACTGAAAATATTAAAATCGCGTTTTCTCTAAAAATATGCGTTTTTCGACAAAATCTTACTTTACATAAATGTAAGGTACTTAAGTTACCTTTCGAACGATATACATCTATACCGGATATCTTCTATAGTTAAAGAGATATTAGGCAAATAAATTCAAATTTCAAAGTGCTATAACTCCGAAACCAGAGGGGGGCAGAAGAAGATTTTTTTTGTTTTTGGGGTCTGCTCCACTTGTTACAGCAACAGGAAAAACAACAATACGATTGGCGTTTCCCTTCCGATCACTATAAATGCCTGTCATTCCGAAATATTATTACCTCTGAAAGACCCTGTTATTTTCTTTTTTGAGTGGTTGGACATTTTGATGGTTTCGAAAACCACCATTTGTGCATTTTTTCCCATTGGTACCACATGAGGTTTTATCTGGTTTTATAATGTTCATTGCTAAAAAATAAATGCTAGAAATGTCGTTATTTGTTTTTGATACAAAAGGTGATAGTGAATTGCTGAAGAGTAATGCACAACATACAAGCAGTACAAGCAAACCTCTCCTCCTCGACGAAGAACTAAGCACCAAAGAAGTTGGAGCCATTGAATTAGACATAAAAGAAGACAGTGAAGATGATGGCGATTACTTTGGTAAGAAATGAAAGCAACATCATTTTGTTGAAATGCTGATTTTTGAAAAATAACCTTTTTAGGTTTACCACCTCCAAACGTTGATCTTTCCAAGCTGATTGATGAAACATTGCAACTCACAGACAAACCAAAAACAAAAACAGAGATTGAGCTGGAGTCTACGGCAATGCTAGTGAATGATGCGGTCGCTAATGCGCGGGAAAATAAACGCTCTAAACGTAAACGAATAGTGAATTTAGATCATTCCGATTTCAATCCACTAACGGGTAAATTTGATGAGGAAATAACATTACTAAAAACAGATGTTGAAAAGGAACTGAAGAGCTCGGATATAGTTGGCGGTTTGGAGAAGTTAAAAGAGTTACCTAGCCTTACCAAGAAAAAACAACGGGAGTTAAATAGGGTAATTTTGTTCGAATCAAGGAGACAAAGTATAAAGATGAATAACATGTTAACAGCAAAGAATTTTGCCATTTTAACGCTTGAGAGAAAGTTTTATAACTAAAAGTACAACTCCTTCGGTAGTTTGAGTGTTGATGGGAAGTAAAATTGCCGTCGCATCAATGCGCGTTCTTAGAAATCTCCGATTAAAATATTTGAAAGAAAATTACTGATTCGGCTGGACGCTCAGTGGCAGCTCTGTTTTTCTAAATATGTAAATTAAAATGAATTGACAAGCATGTGATTCTGTTAACATGTTATTTAGTACTTTATTAACCTCCATTTATCCTTTAAGTGATGATATATTCGACAACATACGACCTTAGCAAGTCTAGTAACCATTAAACATTGCTTGAGAAAATTTCATCCGCTCCAAGACTCGCAAACGTTATTTGCATAGACAGCAATATTCAGATTCGTCCGTTGTAATCTTAGTAACGCCTCAGAGCTTGTGGCAGTTATTGTAAGGCCAGCGGAACAACAAAACTGCATGAAATACAGACTGTCGTTTGTTTTACAGCCTAAACTAGCAACTTAGTTTCATGCAAATATTAACCCTTAACTCTCTTCCTTAATTTTACCCATTCCTCTAATTAATGAATAATGAATTTGTTGTCGCCCAAAATATGATGGAATTTTTTAGATGTTTATGTGTTCATGTTGATGACGTCTTTAGTAAGCTGATTCATTCAGTTTTCAAAGTCAATTATTAAAATATTTTCGGGTTTGTATTTAAGCTTCGTTGTTTTAAACATTTGCAGATAGAGCGCTCCAAAACCAAAGGCGCCGGCTGGTTTAATATGCCTGCTACAGAAATGACCGAAGAAGTGAGAAACGACTTGAAAGTTTTGCGGATGCGTTCTGTGTTGGACCCGAAACATTTCTACAAAAAGAATGATTTAAAAGTTTTGCCCAAATACTTCCAGGTTTGCTATTTGCTATTTTTTTCTTTCTCTGTGATTTTGTGGGACATTCATTTCATTAATGAACCATTGAAATAACTCTAGATTGGCACAGTGCAGCATTCGCCCTTGGACTATTTCAGTGAACGTCATACGCGTCGTAATAAGAAGAAATCTTTGGTGGAAGAACTTCTGGCCGATGCAGAAGTGCAAAAATATACAAAGCGTAAATATAAGGAAATCATGGCGCATAAGGATAAATATGCTCACCGCAAGGCTATGAAAAAAATGAAAAAGTTAAAGAAAAACAAATGATTTTTATTTTAAGGCTAAATAAAATATTTGTATATAAATAGAACATTAAAAATAAAATCTTAAATTAAGTGTTAAGCAGTTCTACTGTTTCTTTTAGCCTAATCAAAACGTATCATCACTATTCGCTAAACCTAACTTTGAAAACTCAGTCGCGTCATCTTGTTTTACAAACCAAACGCCAAACAAATCGATTACTTTATAGTAGTCGCTTCTTTTATCTTTAATTTCTCCATGATACTGGCAGCCAAATTTCGAAAACTACTCGCGTACGCTGAATTCGTATACTTCGCTACCATCGGTTGACCACTATCACAGCACTGACTAATGGTACCATCCAATGGAATTGAAGTCAGCAACTCAGTTTGCATCTTTTTCACAAAATGCTCTGTTGAATTTCCGCTAAAGATTTCCAAACGATTATTGCAGTTGCCACAAATTGCATGACCCATATTTTCGGCCAAACCGAATAAAGGCACTGATAAGGTTTTATACATTTGCGCACCACGTGCTGTAACTTCCAGTGCAGCACTCTGTGGAGTACTGACCAGAAGCACTCCCGCTATGGGAACGTTTTGAGCCAACGACAGATGCACATCACCGGTGCCGGGTGGCGTATCCACTACAAGAATATCCAATGGACCCCAGGCGGCACCTTTAAGCAGGCGTTGTATTGCTGACATCACCAGTGGACCACGCCAAATTATGGCATCATCTTGCCTCGACAGCAGACCCATCGAAAGACATTTTACTCCATAATTTACAGGCGGAATCATTTGATTGCGTTCGTTTACGAAAGGTTCTTCGTGTAGGTTCATCATTAGTGGAATGGAAGGTCCAAAGATGTCGGCATCCAGTAAGCCAACGCGTTGACCCAATGCAGCAAACGTCACCGCTAGATTCACTGCATTATTGATAAGTTTATCATAACTTTATAAAGGAAGGTGTGTAGCTGTTACTTACCTGCAATGGTTGATTTTCCTACACCTCCCTTTCCTGAAGCTACAACAATGATATGTTCGACACCTGGTAATGGTGCTCGCTTTGGTAGACCACGCGCCATCAAAGCCGTTTGGTGAGAGGTCGGTTTACTGGCAAAAGTGCGCTACAGTTAATTAAATAAAGAATAACATTTAATATTGTATGTACTCATATATAAAGTTTTACCCACCCCACAAACTTTATGCAGTGATTTCCAAAACATTTTTCCGGAATTTCTTTTCTGTTTACAGCGGTTTGTAAACAAACCAAACAGCTGACTTTGTTGTTGGTAGGTACATTTAATGGTAAGCGAGAGTATTGATCAGTAACTAGGGTAGTGTTGTGTACCGAATAAGTAAATTCCATGGTTACAAAATTTTAAACGAGAATCCTTTAAACTAATGTTGAATCATTTTGATATTTTCAGTATTTAAATAATAGATATATAGGATAGATATATTTATATATACATATATATTTCCTTAAATGAAGAAACTCTCAATTTGACAGGAAAAGATAAAAGATCAAAGATACATCACATACTTTTTGGCTCCGTGTATACATATAACAGTTTAAATGCAACGTAATAATTGTTGCAGCCATTGCACCCTGCCTGGCTATGAATGAAACACTGGGCATACTTTCAGGCCAATTGTTTTATCAACAATCACTACAACAAATGTTACCAACATCAATGAAATTATTGTTAATTTAGCATTCTACAAATATTACATGATAAATTGAAAAATGCGATTTTAACTCACTTTAATGTTTTGCAATACTAATATTGCAAACGGCAATACAAATAGCTAGTATTAATATTGCGAAATTCGGCATCTTCCAACCCAACTTAGAATTCGGTAGCAAGTGTGTCTACCGAACTGATGGTTGGGCAGTCGGAAAAGGAACGCAAGCCAGGAAATCAGACGAAAATTAAGCTGTAGTAAAAAAGAGTCAAAATTTAAATGAAATTAATGCTGAAAAAGGAAAAATTAATAAGGAATAAAAGTAAAATAAAAGTGTTAATGATAACAGAAGTGTTAATAAAATAAATTTTAGAACAATATAAAGAACTAGAACGTAAAGTAAATAAAATGAAAGAGAACTCAACTAACCATGCATTTTATTTCTACAAGGATAAATACACTACAATATTTATTAATAAATCTGGATAAGCAATGAAATTATATCTCTCGCTTATTATCTGTTTAAATTATAAATGAAGTAGTCCAATCCTGATTCTTAGACTCAACTTCAAAAGTTATCACAATAAAATTCTGTTAAATACCCGCGTATGTACATATACTATACAGTATGTATATATTTAATTTATCTGCGAATACATGAAATATTGATATATACTTGAAAAGATCTAATGATATTAATAATCCAATTTTAATTTTTCTTGAAAAATAAATGTTTTTCGATAAAATATGATTTACATAAATGAAACATATTTCTAATACCTTTCCAGCGATACAAGACGTTATTATGTACAGTTTAGGAGTATAGGCCGAAAACCCTAAAAATCGATGGTGTGAGAACAACATGAACTTTCTAAATTGTTATTTAATGAAGAAGCAGAATAGACCAATTTTAATATTTTTGTGAATTATAAATTTTAGGAACATACATATTGACGAACTTTTACAACATTTCAATAAAATTCAACAAAATCTTTAAAATACCCACAGAACTTTAATTTATGCCGACATTGAAAACCGAAACTTCGCGGGGTGGCAACAGTTTGGAAAAAAGTTTGTTGGATCCGAACGTTTTAATAAAACTAGCTTTGCACTTGTTATCTCTTTCTGGTTGCAGAAGAAATACATAAGAGTAGAATTGAAAAAAGGGAAAAAGCGACCTGCAGTAATGTGAATTCAATTAATACAAAGAATCATAGAAGTAGGAAGAAAACTGAATCGACAGCAGAAGAAGAGTGAGAAAAAGTTTAAGAGAAAAATGCAATTAAATTCAATTAAGAAATATAAAAAGTTGAGTTAATTTGTGCATGATTATTCATTTGTCATTGCTGCTGTCGAGTCTGAAGTGTTTGTTGTTCACCATAATAAAGTTGAATTAAAAAAGTCAGACGATGGAGTCGCAATAAAATCCGTTCGTGTCATACAGAGAGCCACTGGCCAGGGAGTGTGGCATCACTTCATATTGATTAAAGTCGGAAGCAGATGTCGATTTGATGTGCTCCAGTATTAGCAAAGAGGAAAAAATAACAAAGTAGGCATTGTAAAGTTTGTATGAAAAAAAATTACATTTATTATTTTGAAAGGAAGTAAATAGTTTTATTTTCCAAGTTTGCATAAGGTTTCATTTTACAATTTCATCAACATCGGATAAAAATCTTACGAATGTGTGGTTATTTTAACATTGAAATGTAAGATTTGCAATATTTATGTAGAAATAGATTAAGCTTGTTGATATTAAAAAAATGCGATTAATTAAGTAGAAATGGGCAAACCCAACATTGAATACATAACAATTTATATATTTTACATAGAATTTGTGTGTGAATTTCATGGAAAGTGCTCTTTCGATTGCTTTGAGAATACCAGTTATTTGCATAATCAATGAAATTGTTTCCTTATTGATATGATGCGAACAATTTCGTTCGTATATTAATTGTATATCGTAAAGTGAAATATTCGATAATTTACATGGATCTAATTTGAAAATTTAGTGCAATTTAAGACGTTCTTACATCATAAAATTTAAATAACAATTTATTACAAGGCATTTATTTCAGTTGTTTGCCTTTTCCATTGAGTCATTTGTTGAATTAGATGCCATTACAAATTACGATCAATTTGCACGTCTTTAAAATACGGTTTCTGAACTTCGTTACTTTGTAATTTGCTTTCAACACATTTTATTCACTTTACCAAGTGGATTTTTAAAATCAACTTTTTATTTCTATTGAAAAATATTCAGGTTATCAGTTGGAATTTGATTCGCTTGAATTTTGTTTTTTTTTTTAAGTTTTCTGCGAAAATACAAGAATTTATGGGAATTTCATCGAATGTGGATTTTGTTTCTGGCCGCAAGGGAATTGAATTGCTATCGCGTTGCCAAGTTGAGTTTTATTAAAAAAAATGTTTTTTGTTTAAAGTTTTGTTTAACAAGAAATTAACAATTCTGTGGAAAATAATATCAAAAGATAACATCATAAATATCATAATAACATCTTATAAAATATGGAAGCATTAGTTATCATTTCCTAAATCATTCATGAACAAATCTTCCAACAGCAATAAAAACTTAAAACATATTGATGTCTGCGGATGATGAGACGTTATTCCTATCTTGTAAAAACGAAAGTGAAACGAAGTTCCTACAATCTAATCTTGAGTCATTGTTTGAATGATGTAACGTAAATTGCATTAAACTTAAACGTAAAAAAGTGGAAAAAAATGACATTTGCTCGTTCAAATCCAGTAGGATTTAATTATACTATTGATTGATCTACTATTAATATTGATAAACTCCATAAATTCCGAAACTGTAGAGGATGTCGGTATAGTGTTGGATCGGATACTTCGTTTTAATATTCATGTTTATATGAATATTAAAACGAAGTATTTTTATTTCTAGCGTCGTATTGGGTTTTATAAAGCGAATACCTAATATTTTAATCAAAGGCTAATTATAATATCATTATATATGATATAGTAGAGATTATAGTAGAAATTCATTAATATGAAAAACACGGAAATTATAATTGAAATAATAATTATTGGAATTTTATTGATTATTTATTGTCAAGTAGTTCTTATATCCTTAGGTTTTGGTTCTTTCTTCAATATTTCATTGAACCTGTTTTGTGACTTGTTTTAAATTTCGCCTGTGTCTTTAGCGACTTTCGTGTGTTCGTGTTTTCGTATCATGTAATCGAATTCATATTCTAAAACACAGTTTTTCCTATGAAAGAAGCATTTTGTTTTCTTCCCCGTACTTGTTCGATTTTCTAGCCTTGCCTTTTTATTTTGTAATTGTTTACATTAAGAGTTTACGAAAATATTCTTCATTTTTTTAGGGATACACACAATATTTTGAAAAATTAAATGCTATTTTTAAAACTGAATTTGTTTAAGCTGTAGACCGCCTGCGTTTTCAATATTTAGAGTGAGTAAAAGCGATGGTTTTTTCTTTTTGGAGACATTTGGACTGAATGAGATTGTATATATGAATAAATATCGATAAGATGGATGGATTTTAAATTGAGGTTTTTTAAATTATACATTAGTTTTACTAACTTTATTTCTTCTACTATTTTACAAAATATATTTTTAGTTATGGTCATAGCCAGCAACGAATGGCTTAACAACTACGAAGATGAACAGAAGTCTGCATCAGGTAATACAACAACAACAACCACAACAACTACCAACAACACTCCTACAAACTACGTCCCAGCGACCAGTACCACGCCAACATCTGCCACAACAGCTGCAGTCAGCAGCAGTAGCACTGTCGTCACCACAATCAGTACAGCAACAACAGAAACAACAATACAAATTTCATCAACTGTCAGTCAAACAATTCCGTCGCCGTCAACAGCAATCGACAATAGCGTCATCAACATTAGCAGCAACAACAGCGTCATTGAACAGCAGCCAGAACAGTGCCAGCAAGAGTCAAAACAACACCACACACCTCAACAACAACAACAACAACAGGTGTCTGTGATTATTAATAAAAACCATACGATGGACGATTCCTTGAAAGGCGATCGTGATTCTAACGAAATAGAAAACAACAATAGTGATGAAGCTAATACAGCTTTTATTAATAACAGTTCCCTTTTACCAACTTCTCATTCAAATACTTCGATACAAACGATTGTCGGCAGCTCAACTAACATTAGTACAAGCACCAACACGGCGACAACTTCCAACAGCAATCAGCAGTACTCAATCAACACATCCTACTCTCCAAATTATAATCCGAACCCCATAACGCCGCAAGCCTTGAGTAAAGCTCTCCAATCGGCTTTGAATGCCACCTCGCATAATGCTGGAATGACGGCTAATTTGCCCAACAACTTTTTAAGTTCATTGAGCGGCATTGGGCTCAGTGCGAATGCTACTCTCCAGCATACCACCAACCTGGCCAAGCAATTAAGTTCATCTCTTTATATTACCGATTCACATACGATAAGTTCCAACAATCCACGAAATCATCAGCAGCTGCTAGCCGATAACAATGGTCAAGCCAGGATTGTGCTACAGTGTGAGCCAAACTCTCATCCCTTTCAGACACGCAGCATTCTACTGACACCCAACATAGAATGCAAAGTTGGACGTCTGATAGCGAAGAGTAAAGCTTCAGAATCGAATGCCATATTTGATTGCAAGGTGCTGTCGCGCAATCATGCGGTTCTGTGGTATAGTAACGATGGAAAATTCTGGGTGAAGGATACGAAATCTTCAAATGGTACCTTCATCAATGAGAATAAACTTGGCACCGAGGCGGCTGAGTTGCATTTCGGCGATGTTGTCAAATTTGGTGTTGACGTTATGGAAAACTCCCGCAAAGAAGTGCATGGCTGTATAATAGCTGGTGTCAATCTCTACTTGCCCGATGGCCGGGAAACGATCTCAATCGAATCGGCGATAAATCAGTTGTCACCGCACACTGGTGAGGGACGCATTAGCTACGATGAATTGCATCGCCTGAATCTCTATATGCAAGAAGCATCGCAACGCGAAAAGGTGCTGAAAATGAAACTGTTCAATATACAAAATATACTCGATGCAACGCGTAAAAATTCAGCCCTTTGTTGGCAGTCGATGATCGCAGAAGATCAGTTGCTGCATCGCATTCATTCTCTTGAGAAAAAATTGCAGATAATGGAGAAAAATGTGCCCGAGAATGTATTAAAAACTGAGGTAAGTGTGGTAGGTATTTCAAAGATTTTCCATGGATAAAAACATCAATGTCATCATTAGTTTCTTGAATGTTAAGGGCAGAGTTTGATTTAAAAGGGCAGAGAGTTTTAAAGGATTGAAGAAGATTGTGATAGTTTTTGAAATTGTGATCGTTTTTATAGGTTGAACGACTGGAAAAAATTCTAGAAGAAATGCTTTTCTTGTAGAACTAACAGAATAAATGCCATCATCTATAATTTTAGAAGATAAAGCAGAATAGATTATTAGTTTTTAAAAGAATGAGTTCTTTGTTCGATTTAGAAACATGTAGAAATATAAACTATTACATAGTCTTTGTACTTATTATTTCGTAATCGTATGAAAGACGGCACACACTTTTTAGTTACGCTTTTTCTTCGTTCTGAAGAAAACTTTTTCCGTTCTTTCTGTTCTCTTCGCATACTTGCACTTTATTTGTAATTAATTTTAAATTGGATTGGTGCAAACCACACACACACATGAGAAATCATCAACCCACACATTTTTCTCTTCTTTTTCTTGTGATCTTGTTTCTTTAATTAATGAAAACAAAAAACATCATCCAAACTATAGCTTATGAAACTCATCGATGATAAAAATGCATATCAGCATTCAGCCAAAGAAGCCTTACGCAAAGTTTATCAGGAACGTTGTGATGCCATGCAGATGCTTTCCAAAATGGAAGCCGCCTTCACAGCGTCCGATAACGAATGCAAAATATTGCGTGATCAAATCATGAATACCAAGCAAAGTCTGCAAGATGTGAACGAACGTCTGCTATGCTTGGAAGCAGAATACAATGACTTCAAAGATGAAAATGATCGCCAGCAGCAGGAGGCTAAAGAGCAATCCGAGAAAAGTATTGCCGAATTGATGGAGAAATATAAACAACGCGATTTTGAATGTAAGGATCTGCAAGGTAAGATGTCCGAGTTATTGATCAAACGGGCCCACTTGCTGCTCGGCGAAAAGCATTTGGAGAAACAAGCTATTGAGAACTTAGATGCAGCGATAGCGGATATGGACTTAAGTGATGGTAATGAGCAGAAGCAGGATGAAAATGATGGCAAAGAAAACGATGGCGAGCAGGTGGATGGTCAAAAAGAGAAGCAAATTAATGCTATCAAAGCGTCACCGAAACAAGGAGGCGTTCAACCGAAGAGTATTGATATATTAAATGGAGATGGTGTTGTCGTTGATGAACAACGTGATAGCTATAAAGAGGTGAGTAGAAGGACTTGAGAGTATAGACGTACCTTGAAGTACCTGAATTCATTCAAGACTCTCTAGGATAACTACTGTGGAAGTCCTTAATTAATTTAATGATTTTCGTTTTCTTCTTTTATAGAAATTAAATTCCAAGTTCCCGAAATCCTCCGAAGCTGGAGGAACGACGACGGTAGAGGATAGCAACAAACGATCTCCATTGGGCCAAAAATCGACAATCCTCAAGTGGCTGGAGAACTCTGATATTAACAAAAAAGACGGCTTACTCGATATTTTCGATGCGATCTGCAATGAATCGGATTCCAGCGATGGCAGTGAAAAAGGTGCAGGCACCGATGAAGCGAAAAATAATAATGAGGAATCCCCGAAAAACAACGATGGCTATCAGTGTGAAGATTTTACATCGAACTGCTCGAACTTTAGCAAGCAATTAAGGAACGTAGAACAAAATCTTTCAAAACTGGAGGCCGAGATTAACAACGAATCTAAGAAAACTTTAAAAGCCATGACATCAGCGCTTGGTGGCAATAATAGCGAAGAGGTATCAAAGGATGATGACGATAGCGACGGTGAATGCGAAGTTGAAGGCAATGATGAGGACGATGACGACGATGATGATGATGAAATTGAAGAGGACGATGAAATCCTAACGAAACGGATTGGCGAAGAATCCAATCCAATTTCGAAGACTAATGAAAATTACTTGAAACTGAAGACGAGTGTTGCCATGTTGCGCGAAGCATATAATGAGATTTGCGTTAATATGAAACAACAGAAGCAACAGCAAAAGCTATCATCGAAACCTGCCATTAGTGTACAAACGCAATTTAACAACTATGCTCAGCATAAAATAAGTAAAACTGCAGCTAGGAAATTGAGTTCTCAAATGAAAGCCATACCAACGAACGAAGAGAAGCCGAAAGCAGTACAGGAAGCGGAGGAACATAATTCTGTTACTGCAAGTGGATACGAAGCAGATAACGCTGATTATGATGATGATAGCGCTAGTGATGCAACGGGTAGATTATCACGATCGTCCCTGCAAACTATCAAGGGATCAGCAGTCAGCGTCGACGAAGGAATCGTTGAACCTGAACATATTTCTACCGGAGAAGAGGAAACAAGAAGCAATAGCAGCGGTGGCAGTAGTGTTAGCAGGAGAAAGAAGGAAGAAAGCCAACTCGAAATCGAAGCGATCACCATAGTCTACAAAGAACAAATAAGAGACCTAAAAGCAAAGCTAGAGTTCAACGAAATCGATTTGCAAAATACTCTCCAACTCATGAAAATAGAGTGCGATGTATTTAAGAATAAATTAGCGGATATGACTAAAATGGTGGAGGCATTAAACGAAGAGAAACATGCTTTGGAACAGGTAATCACCGAGAACAAATCAAATACGCAGAAAACTGCGGCCTGTTTGGACAACAAAGCCTTGCCACCAGCCGCCGAAGGTGGAGTAGTTATTAAAGAGCAGTTGAAGCAGTCGTCTTTATCAGCGAAGGACGAAAACACAGAAGAAGTTGAAACAGCAACACAACTCAAGGAAGACGAACAGCTGCAGAAGCAGCAACAGCAAATGTTGAAGAAATCAGTTCAGCCAGTTGTGGCTTTTGAGCAACAAATGCATGAAGAATTGGCAGTCATCAATAATGGAGCCATGGAACGCGAAGAGGAGCTAATTATGTACAAAGAGCGTTTGGAGAAAACTCAGTGCGATAATCTACGGCTGCAGCAGGAAATCACAGAGGTGATGCGCGCATCCGATGCTCACACTCTGCATTTCCTCAAGAGCATGATGCCATACGGCGTGGTTGCTATTGCAATTATAGTATATTTCATATACACCTATTTTTAAGTCTGTCTACCGTCCTGTCTACCCCACCCATTTACACTCAACACTCATCACTCACTAATCGCCTATTCTCGTACTTTCGCTACTTTAAAAAACAAACACATGATCATCTGTGCTGTAAAAAATGTAAACTTCTAAATTTAATGATGAAGTAACAAAAAATAAGGACGCAAAAGTGGTGAATTAAATTCGTTTAAATGGTTTAACCTGAAGTAAAATAAACGACAAAAATACAAACAAACCACAAATAGGAAATCGAAAAGCTGTACGAGCTTATATAAGATTAAGTGTAGATATTAGCATAAAACAATAGCATGTATAAACGTAAATTTAATTGTTTAATTTGTACTCCAACAAATGGTTTGCAAAGCATTTCTATACTACTAACAGCGACAAAACAAAAAAAAAAAACGAAAACAACAATACACAATTAACAATCCAACAACAAATTTGCTAATATTGCATTTTTTCTACGAATTAATTATTAATTATATTGTCTTGAATGATGTCTTTTGTTTTAAATTAAATTTAAACCGGAACCTAACAGAAAGGAAAATCGAACTTGTTAATTGGTTTAATTATAAATCTATTTTTTTTTAGTTAATCTAATTTTTAATATATTTTCGCCTTTCAAATTAAATATGTATTCAAAATGGAGCCGTGTTTATATGTATGTATATAAATGTATATTCAAACTTTTCTATCAGTTTGTGGATTTTGTTTTATAAGCAAATTTTTAATAGTTTTTTTTAAAAAAACTTTTAAGAATTTGTTTAAATAAAACTAATCACAAAACTTTAGTATTTAGATCAAAATTTAAACAAAAATGAAATGAATATTGATATGTAATGAATTTAAAAATCGTTGTGCAGTGAAAATTTTTGTATTAATTTATTTTTATTATTTAATTATTATACGAATCACAATGAATAAATAAATAATTTGATCTGTTTGCAAAACTAACAAATATAGTTAAACATAAGCAATCATTTTATCTCAACATACATATCTATGTAAACTTTGCTGAGCAAATTTTTGTTAACACTTTTTCCAAAGACCTCTTTCCCCTGTGTTTTCAATTCGGCGATAAAAACAAAAACAAATTTTTAGTCATTCACATAATTCTATATTTAGTTGAAGTTATTTTCGTTATCAATTATATCATTTAAAGTGGTGAAAATTGAAAATGTTGGAAAAGTCTTTGTTGATTTCTACTTATAATTTTTTTTTAATTATAGTTAACCTAAAGAATTTGAAATAGTTTCACTCCATTTTAATTTATTAATTGCTGCATCTTTTTTTTTTTGTTATTGCGTTTTATTTTTGCAATACAGGATGGAGAGAGGGGAACCCGTCAATACTCACCTTTAAAATCGCTATTGAGATTTTAGTTCAATCTATTTAAATGCATGCTTAAAAAGCAACAAATAAATAACCAGTAAATTTATGTACATTGAATACTTTGCTCATGTGCGTTTCCCATTAGTTACTCATAAAGTAAATCGCAAGAATTCGCGAGTCTTTGGTGTGGTTATAAAAGCTTAGAGGTTACCTGTTACCAGAAAATCAAGTTGGCTCTGACTGAAAGGCAAGCAATGGAATATGTTTAAGTTTTTTTATAATTATTATGTTATGTATATGGACTTGTTATTAATATTTGTACTTGTTTTCTTTTCATATGTAATAAATACAGAAATTTATAAAGGCTATATATTACACAAGCTGCATATTATTAATAATAATAATAACTCACCCATGTAGTACTAATGATATTTGAAATGTTTCTTTTAATAAAAAGATGAACCATTAAACTGCAGTTTTCTTTACACTAAAACAATGTTTTGGGTCTTCAAAATCGGTGCAGCGGTTTAGCTGTGAAAAGGTAACAGACTGGCAGACAATTAGTATGTTACCATATATTAGTATGGGTAAATTAGTATTAGGTATTAGTTACCATATATTAGTATGGGTAAATTCTTGATAGAACAGTCATTAATTTATGATTTAAATCCGGAATAATTTTTTGTAGTGTGACCGTGGGTAGCTTTAGAACTCTTTTGATGCACGCATCATGATAACTGTTATGGCCACGGACATCGTATGTTAAGACGACACTTCTACTCTACAGCTGACGTGCATGCAAATAGGATCCAAAATTAGCAACGATTTAGGATAGTTTATATACAATGATGAGTGGAACATAAATAATCTGATTTTTAGAAAAATTATTAAATCTAAATGATAATTGTGATTAGAAAAGTTTATATGCACTTTTAGGGAAAAAAATTATGGTTTGTTTATTATAATGAGTATATAATAATCTACTAGTAATGCTTACGAAATTACATCTTTGCTTCGCTAAAGTGACATTGAGAGAAAGCCGATATACCACAATTCTCAGCAACAACTCCACATCTGCTAAACTGTTGAAGCTATCCATTTAGGATGTGTGTAAATTTAAATGTGGTAAAGGAATTGTAAAAAATAAATACCTTTTATTTATGTTACATAAAGCTTTGTAATTTTGTCCTCCATTACGTTTGGAGGAAAACGTTTTTATACAATTTTATTACCTTTCCCATTTATTAATTTTTTTCCAAAAAATGTATAAAAAAATATAACGATGATAATTTTATGTGCCTCAGTTATACACTTTACTAAGAAAAAAATTAATAAATTAAAAAAATAGTAGAAAAATGTTAAATTATATATATCTCTGACTCCGAAAGTGATGGGGTTTCGACAAATTATGACTAACATAAATGAAAGATATTATTCCTATACATGATCCTGATATCTGTTATAGTTTAAGAGATACCGGCGGTTACATTTCAAAATTCAATGGGCTATAAATCCGGCAGCAATGGAATCCGGGATGTATTGTTATTGTTGTTCATTATTAAACGATTATATAATCATATATAAACCATACTAAAAATGTGCTAACATTCATTGCTGTCCGCACGCACGTGCAATTTGCAAATAATGTAAATAAAAAACGTAAACTGAAACGAATTTTTATAAAATGAATCCTCTTAAATAAATAAATAAATAAATGGTTAAACAGAAAAAAAAATTTCCGCAATATAAACAGACACCAAAGTTTCATGAAATTCAATTGTAGTTAAGTTTTCAGTAGCAAGGCTACTCTAAGCAGTGCAAACTTATCGTCATCGTGTGGCATAACTTCGCTATAATCGCAGCGACAGTGATCTAGTGAAAAATCCCACATTTATGGATCAATAAAAAAAAATATAAAATGCGCCTCAAGTTCTGATAACCTAAATATTGAAGCCACAACAGCACAGAAATTTTCAAGAACGAAGACAACATGCCGACTATTGAAAAGGAAATCTTGGTGAAGGGTTTGCCTATCGCATTGCCACACTCACGTGGCATGTGGGCGGGATCCGCGGCTGCCTTCATACTCTGTTTCATATTCTATTATTTCTATGGTGGCTTCCTGACATTTGTGCTCTTCTCAGTGCTTCTCTTGGCTGTCTTCTACTTTGCACAGGATGTGCTACTCTACCATCCCGATTTACCGGCGAATTCACGCATTTACATTCCCATCCCTACCATGCACAACTTACCGAATGAAACGGTAACTATACGGACGCCCGATAAGGTGACGCTCCATGCATTTTGGGTGGCACAGCCAGAAGAGCGCAGCAAAAGTGTACCCACGTTTGTATACTTTCACGGCAACGCTGGCAACATGGGACATCGCCTGCAAAACGTCTGGGGAATTTTCTATAGTCTGCATTGTAACGTCTTAATGGTAGAATATCGCGGTTATGGATTATCTACGGGAGCACCCTCCGAACGAGGACTCACCATGGATGCACGTGCTGCTGTTGATTACTTGTATACACGTCATGATTTAGATCACACACAGATTGTGGTGTTTGGACGATCGCTGGGTGGCGCTGTGGCCGTTGATATCGCATCGGATCCACTGTACAGCAAGCGAATCATGTGCGCCATTGTGGAGAATACATTTACAAGTATACCCGATATGGCGATTGAACTGGTACATCCTTCGGTAAAATATATACCGAATTGTTTCTATAAGAATCAGGTGAGGGGGGATTCTGTTTTGTATTCTTATACATATAAATCTTACAATTATTTGAAATCATTACAGTTTCATTCACTGACAAAGATACGTCGCTGTGTTGTGCCGTTTTTATTTATATCCGGCTTAGCTGACAATCTAGTTCCCCCACGAATGATGCGTTCACTTTTCACACAATGTGCCAGTGAAAAGAAGCGAATTCTAGAGTTTATAGGAGGATCGCATAATGATACATGGATTGTGGATGGGTAAGTAAAAAGTGAAGCGATGTCATTAAAACGAAGACTTCAGCGAAATTATACAATATTACTTAAAATTAGTCATCAATTATTATCAGATAATATTTAATAATGTGCAATTAATCTTTGCCTACAAATTCGCATTGACCACTTCTGTTTTCTTTCTTATCTTCGGCCGCATTTTTTTAATTGTAGTTTTCTGTAAAAAACAGATGGTAAAAAATGAATCGATACGTTAAGAATTACGTTGTCTGTCTGACCTTATCTATCACCAGCATGCGAAATGGTGTCAAGTTAATGCAAGCGAAATGATGGTGTCAAATGACACAAGCAAAAACATAAAAATACGAGGGTTGAACAAAACAAAAAATTAAGTATATCAAAGAGAAATGGAAAAAAACAACTATTATTTATTTATTCCTACAACTGTAATTAATTTGTTCAATTAAATACACGCTGTACATACATATGTTTATAATTACTGTTGCTATTTATTAGTCTGTTTCTTATTGAGTATTGATTATATTATTTATATATTAAATTTCACGGAAAACATATGGTTTTTATATTATTGTACTATTTGTTATCTTTTTTACAGCTATTATCAAGGCATCAAAACTTTTCTCAACGAATGTCATGATATTGCGCCGCCTTTACAGAAGCCACCAGAGAAAAGTAATGTCTGGAATGAAATACAGGATGTTTGAATGAGATCCATGTTAGTCCAAATGATATTCTGCAAATAAACTACTGTTAACAGTGTTTGCTGTTAAGCAAGAGGCTGTGTATACATTTTTTTAACATAGATAAATACGTTCGTTGTCGTGTTCGCTCGTGGTTCGGGTTTCCTTTAAAAATTGTACTGATTTTTTAATTTTAACGATATATATAATAATGAAATGTTAACATTTTTACGAAAAATTATTCAGTTTAATAAAATACAAAGAAAAGCTTTAATTTATGTAATTATATAGCTTTTATTAATTATTGTAAATAATTTCAATATCAATTTTATATGAAGAAGTTATCTTCATGTATATTTTTGCGAAAGAAGCTTTTAACAAATAATGAAATATTGCAATTTATGTTTTTCCTAACACAGAATTTTATTTAATGTCATTTTATTGAAATTTAATTAATGTATAAAGGCAAAGTTTGTTAAATAGTCGTAATTCAATTAAGCTTTTGAAAATGTATAGAATAAAGATTGAAAGAAGAAAAAGATGGGCATTTTTCTCCGTACTTTTTTACAAACATTTATTCTTGTGCAAACAAAAAAAAAAAAAAACAAGAAAAAAAAATCTAAAAAACTAAAATAAGTCTATTTTCTTGCTTTTATTTAATACAAAGAATTTTTTATTTTATGCAAAGAGTAAATTATACTAAATTGTAAATGATATTATTCTATATTATAAATCAATCAATTCTTAATGTATATTATTTTGCACCTTTTTTTAACCATATTATTATTATTTCTTTACAATGTTTTCTTTTCATTTAAAAGAAACTAAAATATTGTAATTTTATTTTGAACAGTTTTTTGTAACTTCACTCAAATACACTATCATCGTTATAATGTTCCCCTTTCTAATTATCATCACAATCCTAATCAGAATCACTATGAATGAGTTCATTTTCCTTTTCCTCATTTTCAATAATTATGTTTGACTTCGCCTGGACCTGTGAACGATGATGAAAAACAAACGAAACACATTTACTGGTGTGCCACGCCTGTGACAATACACTATCGGGGAGTCCTTTATTATTCGAACAATGAAACCATTGCGATAAATGCGATGTACAATCCGTGTCTTCGGGCGGTGGACATGTTTGAATATTATTAAAGCAACGTTTGCATTTAAGTCTAAAAATAATAGAAAATTTTGAGATGTTGTAAATATTTATGTAAGTAAAAGGAGGATTAAAGTATCGAGTGATGTTTTACTTATTATGCGTATCGGAGAGTACATCGGCTTCGTAACGAAACAGATCTTTTAAATCATCACGTGTAAAGTGTTTCTCAGCGCTCTCATTGTTATCAATAATCGTACTCGAGAGAGATTTCTTGTGTGTTTGACGTTGTAGGATTTTCTCCTCAATGGAACCAGACTAAAGTATTTCCGTAAAATAAGAAAGGAATGTTTATTATACATAATTATAAGTGTATCAAATATATTAAAAAATATATAAATAAAAGAATTATTAATTTCACAAAACCAATAAAAATAATTTTTAAATGTTGACTTTTTTGATATGTATTTCAATAAAGATAAAGTACTTTAATAATCTAGTCGTGAATGAAGAAAATAAAATGTACTTAATATTTGTCTATATTGTTTATTAATTCGATTAAATTTATATGAATTAATAAATAGATTTAATTAGAATATATATTAAAGTGATCCAGACTTACCGCTACTAAACGATAAATAAAGCATGGTTTCTTTTGTCCATCGCGCCAAATGCGTGCCATCGCTTGTTCATCATTTGCGGGATTCCAATCGGGATCAAACATAAACAAGCGATTAGCGCCTATCAAGTTCAAACCACAACCGCCTGCTTTCGAACTAAGCATAAATATAAAACAATCCGTTGAGGGATCATTGAATTTATCAACAACTTTGCTACGTTTCTTGATGGTCATCGATCCATCGAGACGAACAAAACTATATTTTCTATAAAATAAGAAGTGGAAAAATATTTCATTTAAATTTATTACAATATATTTTTTATCTTTACCTTTTTCTAGAAAGTTGTTCAAACAAATCTAAGGTTTGTGTATAGTTGGAGATAAGAACAACTTTGTCATCTGTATTCGCACGTATCGAGGCCAGCATAAAATCAAGCAGCATAAATTTTCCACTCATTTCAGGATTTATTTCTCTGCAATGAAAGCGGAACAACATTAACATCACAGCTTTGCAAAAATACAGCAAAAAAAAGAAAAGTTTTTAGAAATAAATGATATTACTTTGGATTGTAATTCGATGGCAGTACATTTTGTGAATTCTCGAAACCCTTTTCACGTGCCTGAATTTTATCGTATATCAAATCCGGATGATTGCACAGTTTCTTCAATGTTGTGATATCAGCCAAAGCAGTCAAGGTCGCTTTCTCATTGCAATCTACAGATTAAAATGTACAATTTTAATACACTCATTAATTATACTCAACTACGCACCTGCTAAGCTTCTCCGGATTTTATCTGACTTTAAAAAGTTCTCATACAACATCATCTGCACCGCGGTCAACTTCACACAAATAACCATTTCAAATTTAACTGGCAAATATTTGGTGAGTATTTGATTGGTGCGTCGGATAATGCATTGATTTACGATTCCAATCAGCTCTTGGGTTTTTTCTACTGCGCGTTCTCGCTCCTTATCGCTCGAATCAGCATTTTGACCACGCAAAATTGCATGCTCAAAGTTACGTTTAAATTCTGTTGCCGAGCCGAGCAACTCAGGATTAACGAAATTCACTAAACTAAAGTATTCGGTCAGATCGTTCTGAATCGGTGTGCCGGAGAGCAGAACTCGTCTCCGAGTCTTAAGACCCATCAACGCTTGATACGTTAGATTATCACTGTTTTTTAAACGATGGCCCTATTGACAGAGAAACAAAGACAGATATTGATATCATGTACATTTTTAGATTCTTCGACCTGTTGCTAAAATCTCAAACCTCATCACATATGACCATCCCGATTTCTGTGCGATTCAGGATGTGTGCATAGATGCGAAATGTTTCATAGCTGATCAGTAACACTGGCGTGCCACAGCGTTGACTGCAATTTAGTGTGAACTGCTCCAGGTTGCGGATGGTATCCTCCTTGGCACCACCCTCGATTGCCAGACAGTTTAATCGACCGTGGAGCCATTTTGTGAATTCTTTCTCCCAGTTTTTTACCAGTGAACTTGGTGAAACAATAATCGCTTTGCTAATAGTTGGTT
The DNA here is from genome assembly GCA_949629155.1 of Myopa testacea. Lineage (NCBI taxonomy): Eukaryota > Metazoa > Arthropoda > Insecta > Diptera > Conopidae > Myopa > Myopa testacea. Next base: position 5,339,267 of record OX451347.1, read on the forward strand.
TACACTCAGGACTTTGTCGCAGCAGCGTCCACACCAGAGCAACACATTGTAGCGTTTTACCCAAGCTAAATGCAAGAGAGTCAAGTTGTTTATTTGAACATTAATAATAATAATAATTAAATATAATAAGTTTCTTTGGACTCGCCCCATTTCATCAGCCATGATGCAGCCGTTAAACGCTCCCTTATTGCCCACCACACAGTCGTACATGAATTTAACACCCTCTCGCTGATGTGGGCGCAAAATATTACTCAACAACGGATCAACCACAACGTGCACCAACACCTTGGACGCATCCATGCTGATGCGCTCGTGTTCTTTATATTCTGGAGGTGTGTAGAGTACAAGAGCGTTACATGTATGAGGATCGTGAAGAGCTCGCCGCACTGTAGAGCGTCGCAAGCCCAAGCAACGATTGCCATTGTAATCGGCCACGTAATTTGCAATGGGAACCTTAAAAGGACGCGATAGTATTTTGGCGATCGTCTGCTCATACTGACTGAGAGGAAGCTGGGAAATTATGATGGAATCATTATTATTGTGTCTACTGCTGTGCTGTACTAATGATTTCTGTTGTTCCTGGCATGATCTTTTGCGTTTGTTTTGGAAGGGCACAACAAAGTCGCAACTAGACTTCGACTTGATCGTCTGATTTTGACTGGGCGCCAAACTACGCCGCTAAAAAAACATTCAAATTTAAAGTACGATTAAATTTTTCATATTTTCTTTCTATTTTTATTTTTTTCTTCTTACCATATTTTAATTAGTTTACATTTATTTTTATTATGATACAGTGACATTTGTTGTCAAGAACTAGAGAAGATTATTGGTAAACTCATACCATGACAGTGGCAACCAAAAAATAATCATTTCAGTAGCCGTATTATTTGCACGTCAAAACATATACAGCTTTTACTCGAATTACCTAAAAATGCGTTCATGATCATCAAGTAAAGGTATGCGTCAAGTAAAGGTATGCAGTTATATTAATACTTAATTAGTAATAATAGTAGTAATAATTAGGGAGCAGGTTGAGGACGCTGGCCCAGATCCAATTTTGTTGCTGTTTTTTCTGTTGTTGTTGTTTTATACGGAGACTCCAACAACAACATCATTTTGCGCTCGTCTGGTTTCGGAGTTATAGTCCTTTTAACTTGGAATATTTCGGACCTATATCTCCGAAACTATAAGAGTTACCTACATATTATGGGCATGGTTGAAAAGGTATTCAAATTATCTTTCAGTTATGTAAGGTAATATGTTATCGAAAAACTATTACTTTTCAAGAAAATTGAAATTTTAGTTTTTTTTTATAAAATGTTATCATTTATTAATTTTTTTCTAAATAAAATGTGTTATTAACCTATATACTTATCTCAATATTAAAAGAGTAGAGTCTTTTAATCGGTATTTAATTTAAAGAAAAATTAACTAAACTTAGATAAGGTACTTTTAGGGAATACTAAAAATTCAATTCAATTCATGTTAAGTATTAATGCTGTTTTAGAAAGACCTGGCTGCCATAAAATTTTTAATACGATAAGATGGGTATTAAATTTACCCGATAAATAAATAATAAATACCCGATACTAATAAACAAAAGAAACTTCTAATTTGATTTATTAGACTGCTTACAAGAGCTGTACACAAGAGCTACTTATGTAAGTATATTTTTATTTGATTTTCCTGTCGTATATAAAAATAAAACTTCAAAGTGTACTGCCGTACCGACACTAGTAGATTTTCTCTCCGTTTAAAATTTAAACGAACTGCTTTATCAACACGAAGAATGATAATTATTTTTCGCAAAAAACCCGTCTTTGTGATACATTATTCGCCAGGCGAATTCTTGGGCTTTTGAGGCGAATTGGCGGAGTTCGAAAATCCTTCTTGGAATTAATTGAACGAGTTGAATTACCAGCAGAGTAATCCATACCTGACCGATAATTATCTCAGTCACCAGTATGAATCAGCCTTCGCTCTATCAGAGCGCCAACAGTGTACAGCGCTACGACGCCCAGAGGATCCTGCAGAAGTACGCCAATAAAATTCAGTGGCCTCAGGATGGACACGATACCTTGATGGATATCGGTTCTGGTTCGGGTAACGTGCTCATGGATTTCGTATATCTCTTGTCTTCGGATTTCGAAGAACTCGTCGTTTCCGATGTGTCTCAGAAGATGGTAGATTACGCCAGCAAAACTTACATCGATAAAAAACGTACAAAGTTCGAGGTTCTAGATATAGCAAGCAAAATCTTGCCGAAGCATTTGCAAGGACGTTTCGACCATGTGACTTCGTTCTACTGTCTTCACTGGGTGCATAATCAGCTCTAAGTGTGGATTCGAGATCATGATGATTTTGTATTTGAAGTGAAAGCTTACTACTATTTCCACAGAAAAGCTTTGGAAAACATATATCATCTACTCCGCGATGATGGCGGTGATTGTTTACTCGTTTTCTTGGCCAATAATACCGTATTTCATGTCTATGAAACGCTGTCGAAGGACCAGAAATGGTCTAAATATATGCAAGATTGTAAGCAGTTCACTCCGCCCCTGCAGCAGAGTGTGGATCCGGGAGCCGAGTATAAGCAACTATTGCAGCAGGCTGGATTTTCAGACTACAGTCTGTAGGTATGGGAAGACATTTACTTCTACGAGGGTGAGGCGACTTTCCTTGGTAAGTGACAGGTCACCAATGACAAAAAGTGATTGATTAATGATTGATTTTTGTGCCTCTTTCAAGATAATTTGAAAGCGGTCTGTCCATATTTGGATCGAATACCTGCTGAGTTACATGAAGACTTCTTCGGTGATATCATTGACATACTGACGCATATGAATTTTCGGGAAAAAATGAGAAATTGTGATGACTATAGATTCGCAATTACATACAAGTTGGTACGAAGTTGATAGGCATTAGACCGGTCCTTATTTATATGGACAAATTTATTTTCTCGAATATATGTTACGGCAAGCGCTAAAAATATTCGCATAAAAAAAAATTTGACAACGATTGGATAATTTTTAGCCGTGCCCCAAGCACCTTTTTGTTTTTATTATGAGAAATTTCAATGTTGGCGGGGGCACGGCTAAAAATTGTCCAATCAAGCTCAAATTTTTTTTGTGTATTTTTAGGATCAAATAAAATGGTTTTAGCGCTTGCCGTCATACGAATTCGAAAAAAAAGAAATAAGGACCGGTCTAGTATATATGTATGTATGTCCGTTTTGCCACGCCCCAATCTCACACCTACTTTTGACACACCCCCTTTTTTCTACGCCCACTTTTACCATAACATGCCCCTGAATGTACCAATCAACGAGAGTGAATCACACATCATGATTACAAGTGTGACATGGCCCACTGACATGGCGCTTCAGTCTACATGCAGAAGCTTGTTTACATTATGATTCTGTGCGAAGCAAAATAATAAAACGCAATTAACTGAGAGCGATAAAAAAATAAAAGTTCCAACCACAACAACGCTACACATATTCAGATTAAGAACAACAACATCGACGACAAGATGTTCAATATACAAACAAATTCGTACATGCTCTAAATGACCAATTGCTTTTGTTCATACATGTTCGAAATGTCCAGTTGCGCTTGTTCGTACATGTTCGAAATGACTAGTTGCGTTTGTTTACATTAATCAACAACAACAACATGTTCAATATACAAACAAATTCGTACATGTTCTACATGATCAGTTGCGTTTTTTTTTTACAATATGATTCAGCGCGATAACAAAAATTTCTAGAATGTATGTATGTATGCATATATGTCGTCTATGTGCATGCATGTATGTATGTATGTATGTATGTATGTCCGTCTATATGTATGTATGTATATATGTCCGTCTATATGTATGTATGTATGTTCGTATGTATGTATGTATGTCCGTCTATATGTCCGTTTAGCCACGCCTACTTTTGCCACAAATTTTTTCTACGCCCATTTCTCCCACAATGATCCATTTAACACATGCCCCTGAATTTACCAATCAACGAGAGTGATGCACACATCATGATTATTAGTGTGACATGGCCGATTCAGAGCAGCGCTTCATTCTACCGGCAGAGGCTATCTCCTTCTCACTCACTCCCACACATCCATACAGTGCTATCTCACTCATACACATAGCGCACAATACGCTCCACACGGCAGCGCAGTCGCTACGTTGGCCCAGAACCGGCCTATAACCACTACTCACTGCCAAAGAACTTGTCCAACTCCAAGTTAATTATCCTAACATCTTTAACAGAATGTCTTTTGGTCACAACATTAAATCAAGTTACAATGAAACTTATTACAAATTTCAAGATATCTTTGATAACATCGGACTCTTTAAACCTAACGGCCCCTATCCAACGAATTTAAAAATCACATTAAAACTTGGAAACATCAATAAAAGGTCATCTTTAAATGTAATCAAACAAACATATCTAGAGGTCTTACATAAACGAAAAAACAACGGTTATAGCATCTGGGCAACCGATGCAGCCGTTTTTCATGAAACCACAGGAGTCTCTATCTGTAATATCTCCCAAAACCAAAATTTCCTCTTCCAAATAAATAAGAATGTGTCCTCGCTAACCGGCGAACTGGTAGCCTTAAAAAAGGCTATTGATATTATGACCGAAGACCGTACAGAAAAAGCTATCATCTTTACGGACAGTATTAACTCGTGCCTTCTTCTAAATAAATATCCCCCTGATAATCAAATTGTTTCCGAAATTTTCAATCAAATAAGCTTTAGTCTTTTAACATCTATTGAAATAATCTGGTGTCCCTCGCACACAGGGCTTTTTTTTAATGAAATAGCTGACTACTTCGCTAAGCACGCTGCCACTAAGGGATTGGGCATAGACATCAAATACACCATCAAGGAAGCATGCCGAACGATTTATAACATCTTAAGATCTAACTGGTCAGACAGATACAAGGGCTACATTAATAATCACAAAAACAAGGAAAACGACCGAAAAATTTCGAGGGTTTTTCGAAAATTTTCCCTAAACCCCCTACCAAACATTGGTTTAAATCCTTTAATTATAACACCTACAACATCAAGCTCTTAAATCGGTTGTTTTGTGGGTTCACTTACTCCAAGGAATATCTTCATCGAATTAGAATTAAAGATACCAACATGTGTGACGCATGCAACATGGTTGAAAATGCTAATCATTTGATTTTTACATGCATAAAGTACAAATCAAATCGTAAGTTTAAGTTTTTTAGTAAATTTACTAATATTAATGATCTTCTTCTTTCAAGGAAACAAACATATTTCAACCAACTTTTAGATTTTTTAAGTATCTCAGAAATAGATTTATAATTTCTCAGTTACCAGAATGGCTTCCACTATCTAATGTTTGCCACTGTATCTGTCAAATGTATGTACATATTTATAAATCCACATATTTAATTTTGTGTGTTTCGAACTTTGTTCATAATTATTGATAGCCTTATAACTCATACTGGCCAACCACTCTTCCTACACATAGGAAGCAAATCCAAAAAAAAAACAAAAAAAATAAAATTTAAACGAACTGCTTTATCAATATAAAGAATGATAATTATTTTTCGCAAAAAACCCGTCTTTGTGATAATTTATTCGCTAGGCGAATTCTTGGGCTTTTGAGGCGAACTGGCAGCAGAGTAATCTATACCTATATAATCAATACCTGACCGATAATATCTCAGTCACCAGTATGAATCAGCCTTCGCTCTATCAGAGCGCCAACAGTGTACAGCGCTACGACGCCCAGAGGATCCTGCAGAAGTACGCCAATAAAATTCAGTGGCCTCAGGATGGACATGATACCTTGATGGATATCGGTTCTGGTTCGGGTAACGTGCTCATGGATTTCGTATATCCTCTCTTACCATCGGATTTCGAAGAACTCGTCGGTTCCGATGTATCTCAGAAGATGGTAGATTACGCAAGCAAAACTTACATCGATAAAAAACGTACAAAGTTCGAGGTTCTAGATATAGCAAGCAAAATCTTGCCGAAGCATTTGCAAGGACGTTTCGACCATGTGACTTCGTTCTACTGTCTTCACTGGGTGCATAATCAGCTCTAAGTGTGGATTCGAGATCATGATGATTTTGTATTTGAAGTGAAAGCTTACTACTATTTCCACAGAAAAGCTTTGGAAAACATATATGATCTACTCCGCGATGATGGCGGTGATTGTTTACTCGTTTTCTTGGCCAATAATACCGTATTTCATGTCAATGAAATGCTGTCGAAGGACCAGAAATGGTCTAAATATATGCAAGATTGTAAGCAGTTCACTCCGCCTCTGCAACAGAGTGTGGATCCGGGAGCCGAGTATAAACAACTATTGCAGCAGGCTGGATTTTCAGACTACAGTCTGGAGGTATGGGAAGACATTTACTTCTACGAGGGTGAGGCGACTTTCCTTGGTAAGTGACAGGTCACCAATGACAAAAAGTGATTGATTAATGATTGATTTTTGTGTCTCTTTCAAGATAATTTGAAAGCGGTCTGTCCATATTTGGATCGAATACCTGCTGAGTTACATGAAGAGTTCTTCGGTGATTTCATTGACATAGTGACGCATATGAATTTGCGGGAAAAAATGAGAAATTGTGATGACTATAGATTCGCAATTACATACAAGTTGGTTATAACGTATGCTCGTAAATCCAATGAAAAGCCAAAGATTCTGTAAGAGATTCTCGATCGAGAGAGTTATTTGAATCATTGAATTTAGAAATTATAGCTAATATAGACAGGACACATTTTAATATTAATGTATTAATATAAATTAATATAATAAAAAACTAATATAGTAATACCGGTCATTAACGTACATTATTGTTAAATAACGGTGTATAGCAAATGTATTGGCTTTTGGTAGAGAAGCAACAGATGATGATGTAAAATAGCATAAAATTTAACATAGCATAACCTAACAGAACAAAAAAAAGGAAAGAATAGTATATCACAAAAAATATCATAAAATACATAATCATATTTTTCTTTTCTTATATTTTAAAAACGAACTTTTATTTCTTCTGAGCGAACTTTCGAATGTCCGTGAAACATGTTTCGTGAAACTACTAAATTTCAAAACAACGGGTTATCAACACGAAGAATGATAATTACATTTTCTCAGAAAAAACCGACTTTGTGGAAGATTATTCGCCGGGCGAATTCTTGGCGCTGAGAGGCGAATTAGCGGAGCTTAAATGTGGCGAATCTCGTTGACCTGCCTATTGATTTAAACCCATAGAAACCAAATCCAAATTTTAGAATAATGCATAACCATTAATTTTAAAATTAATTTGTAAATTAAAAAAAAAAATATTCATAATAAAAGTTGTTTTTCCAAAATGAATTTCTAACTTCAAATGTCAAATAGAATGTTGATCCTGGACTCCATTGGGGCTAGAGTTATAGCCCTTTGAAATTTAACCCCGATATCTCTGATATAAGAGATATCTGGATGATATTAGTTCCGTTATATATATATATATATATATTATTAATAAAAACCTAAATGAAAATATTTCAAAAATGTTAGGTTTATATAGAAAAGACTACAAATAATTGTTTATTTAATCATTGCGTTCAAAGTTTGTGTTTTTGTTGAAAAAAGGATTTTTATTTCCTCTGAGCGAACTTTTGAAGAACCGTGAACCACGTTTTGAGAGACACTACCTGTTTTGTCTAGTCGACATTAGTGCAAACTGAGCGAACTGCTTTATCACCACGAAGGGTGGTAATTACTTTTTCGCAGAAAAACCGACTTCGTGGAAGATTATTCGTCGGGCGAATTCTTGCCGCTGTGAGGCGAATTAGCGGAACCCAAAAATGCTTCTGAAAAATGCTACCTGGCTGAATTGTTCGTGTTTTCTCGTAACGACTCGTGTAGATTCCAAATCATTCGTTGTAATTACACGTGGGGAAATGTACCGTATGTTGTTTTTTCCCAGCGAACGAACGAAAACGAGATTTCTCTTTTGGCTGGTAAACAACAAGTAGTGGTAAATTTACCCAAGTGTGGTCACAGCAGTTTTAGCAAAGTTTGATCTTCGCAAACAAATGTCAAAAGACACGAAGCGATGAAAGTGAAGGAACGTCAGACGTCCCCAATTGCTGTTCGGAAACTTGAATCATCTTAAAAGTAGTAATTAATTTGGTACTTTGGTGAAAAGTGGTTGAAATAAATATTACATTAATTGTGTGTGAGTAAAATAAAATCAACGCAACAGGAATTAACAATACTGAGGAAGACGCTGCACTAAAATAGGAAATAAAACAAAGTAAAGGAATTTTAGAAAACTTAAAGAAATCGCATATTATTGATTATACAATACAGTACAAAAGTGAAAAATATGAGGATGTGTGTGTATGCATGTGCGTCATTTATATAAAACTGTCTTATAAATTTAACAAATTAATAAATTCTACGTAATTTTCTTAAAAAATTATAATTTTACCTTTACGAACAGTGTGAAAGTGAATATAAGTAGGTTCCTTGAAAAATCGGGAAGATGAGTAGAAAAAATATCCCCAGGAATTCTCGGTTACACGATTTTAAAGTTCTTAAAAGGAAATGGAATGAATTTATTAGTGCAAAAAATATGGCTTTCCATGTAGAATTTGCATAATTTCGAAATGTTTCTACAGATAAAATTGAAATACTTTAGGTTTAGATAAGCCACGGAATTGCTACGACTATCAGTTTCACGCAAGAGTTATGATACAAATTACTTTAAATATCACGTACATAAAATAAAATTTCATCACTTAACATGTTGGTTCAAGGACAAATTCAGGTTTTCGAAAATTTTATAACAATTTTGATAGTTTAGCATCTCTTTTTCTCTTTATTGTGTTTAACATGGAGAAAAAACTGTTAGCTGTTCACTTCGGAGGCTCAAATCTAAAGATTTGTGCAAAAATATATCTTTAAGCATATATTGTTTAAATTTTATATGAATTTATTTGATTTGATGCCAACATTCCTTTTATTTAACATGTGGTGAATACAAATTCTTTGTCTTTTGTCTTTTAGTTATCATCAGACCCGAGAAGCCAGAAGTTTCTGTAACTTGAATTTCAACTCGTAATTATTTTCAACTGCAGTAAGTATCAAGAAAATTTGTTGAAACTTCAAAATTTGATTTATATTTAAGTACAATAATAAATGTACTCGTATATTTTTCTAAACATTTTTAATATTAATAGATTTCTGTTGTCAGTTGTTAGAAGTTGATAGGCATGGACAATTCGTTGAGCTCCGGTGGCTCAACAGCGTCAAGCGGTGGCGGTGATGAACGAGATGGTTTATCAGGTGCACCGGCTGTTGTAGGAAGTGGCGTTGTCTGCGGAAGGGGAGGCGGCGGCGGCGGCGGAGTTGGTTGTAATGGTGGATTATCTGCTGAAACTAAAGACACTTATCGGTGAGTCATTTTCTTGTTTATTGTTATTACTTTTGTTTATTACAATTGCTGTATATAAATTGAAATGATGCTTTGTTTATTCAACTGTGTTTTTTTGTTGTTATTCTTTACTTTGTAAATACAAATAAACAGATTTTATTTGTTATAATGTAAAAACTTTCCTCTTTACTCTTAAGTATGTATTGCATTTTTAAATGTAATTTTTTATTCGCTTTTATTTTAATTTCTTTGCCACTTTGACGTAGAGCTCGGAAAATAATCAACAATTTATTTTTATACTTGCATGTGTATGTACGAATATCTGTACAATGTAGATTGTGTATATATTATGTATATAAATTGTTGTTCTTAATCCAATCGTAATTCGTAATCGTAATTAATTTATATGCGGTCACTATTCGATATTCTACAAACATGAATTTCAAGATTTGATGAAATAAGAATAATTAAGAATTATCAACGAATTAAAGTTTAAATTTTGAAATGAGTTTTTGCACGACTTTGAATTGTGAGTCTGTAAGGATTTCTATTTTTCAAAACTCTGAAAACTAAATGCTTCTATGATCACATTATATTCGTGCTTTTCTTTTAGTTTCTTTTTTGCACAGGTAGCGAGTAGGGAACACAGGGAGAGAGAAAGAGCTGACATGAACGTCTTTAATTCATCTCTTCACTTGTGATTTTTTTTGCACTCGTCTGCAAAATCTTTCTTATCCTCATTTTCCGTGCTGCCTTTTCTACTATGATTGAATTTAATATTACAATTTATATGCACTTAATATATATGTGCATATGTTTATATTATGTTTATTTGTTTTCTCTCTTGTTTAAGGTCCCTTTATATTGTGGCAAAACAGCTCGATGATGAGCGTAAACACATCACCAACGTATCACAACTTTTCCATCATGACATCGAAGAGAAACGTTCTCAACTCGCACAGCTTTGCAAGGAGATAATCTTCAAGGACTTTCAAAATGTTGGCAAAAAAGCACGCGAAATACTCTGGCGCAAAGGTTACTATGAATTTATAGCGTATGTTAAGAAGAATTGGAACAAAGAGCTCAAAGATGCTGCCGACAATCCGGATGCCCAAGAAAAACTACAGAAACTGGAACGCTTTCTATGCGCTGGCATCAGCAACTACAAACGCATGGCTGCGAAAATGGAAGAAATCTATGATTTGGATTTAAAGTATTTAATTGATTTTACTATAATACACGAGGGTGGCGCTCAAATGCGACGAGTCGGCGGTGGCATACGTGAAGAATTGGAGCAGAAACACTGCGCCGGCGACAGAGTCAACGAAACGACTTCTTATGTTGTTGTAGATAAAAGTTTGGAAGCTGTATCATTTGCGCTCGATACAATACACTCGGCATTGCTGAGCTTGGGCGATCTACATCGTTATTTTATTGACTTTCGCATTGATTCCAAATTGAAGATCAACAAACAGTTGGCGGCAAAGTATTATTTTGAAGCTTTCAAGTTAAATCCGGCAATTGGTATGGCGCAAAATCAACTTGGAACTCTTTATTATGGTCAGAACTACGACCTGGATTCGATTTATCATTATTTGTATTCGCTGGTGAGCATTGTGCCCTTCGAGCTGAGCGAGAACAACGTCTGCAAACTGTTTGCCACGCATGCTGACTACTTGGAGAGGCTCGATTCGACCAAGATTGAGTTCAGTCTGCAGGATTTCTATGCACGCTTCTATTTGATTGTGGACATCTTCTTCTTCGACAAGGAAGTCCCTGACTTCAATGCTCTCTGCCATTGCGTTTTGGTGGACTTACGCAAAATACTCTGCTCCAAGTCGATCAACATTACTCAACCGTGTATTTTTAAGATCGTCTCGATACTCTTCTTCTGCCTGTCCAAGCTTAAGATGATCAACTCACAGAAGGTTTACTCACTTAATGCCTTTCTGGTGGCTGTCTGCTCTGATCTTATGGATGCCTGCATAGTGAATATGGAGCAATCGATTCTGGCCAGATCAGCGGATAATGAAGAGTTCCATGTCATGTACTCGCAGCGCTTCGAGGAGTTCGATACGGCTGTCCGTAAGTCTCGGAATGAGTACAAGACCTGGTTGGCCACAGCGGTGGGTGATGCTACCGAAAAGAAGCGCGCCGAAATGAAGGAGAAGAAGCTGCTGAATGCTGGTAAAGCACCGCCGCTGAAGGAATGTTCGTCCGATTCAAAGGAGTCGCAACCTTCGCTGGATGAACACGATTCGCATGTTAAAAGTGCTCACGATCATACGGTGGATCCCATTTCAACTCGCTCGAGTGACGAAGCTAAGGAAAGCGACTTAAAGACTCCCCTCTCGAGCAAAAGTAAGCGTCGCGGTGGCATGAAGTTGCGCAGACGCAGGCGCAAGATCGCTCAATCAGATGATAGTTCATGTTACGATACAGAAAGCGAAATGGACACGGATTTCTCCACCGACGAGGAGGACTATACGGACCTGAGCTCTAATTTCGAAACGGATTTTAGTGACATAGAGCCGGAACATGCTGGTGAAAACGAGAGGGAGGAAAGAGAAGATCCTGGTAAGTTTTTCATAGGAAAGTTGAGTCCAATGTGTAAAAATCTAATCTTTTCTTTTGTGTCCTTTTCTTACATTCCTTACGTAGTCGATGATTGTGTTGCACCTCTGGGAAGCGTCGCCATACGTTGTAGTCTCTCTGTCTCCAAGGAGAGTTTATCTTCCAACCCTGCCAACAACGGCCCCACTTTCTCAGACAACGAGGACATTGTCATCGAAGAAGAAGAAATCATTTATCCAGGCGAGCAGCCCCAACAGACAACACTGGCTCCTGTCCCCGCCCATTCGAACTCTCAAGAAATCGACTCCGAAGAGTTGTTGCGTAGTTTCGAAGTGTTGCAGTTGAATGGCAGTGATCGAGCTGCCCTCCATTTCAAAAGTGACGAACATGACCACTACGTGGCTCCGGCCAAACTCTCAGATTTGCAGCATCCACCTACAGAGCCACCCAAGAAACTCATCTATCGCAACAAATACACCAAAATTAACCCAAACATTATCGTTGACTTCGCTCAGCATGAACCAACGATGCCGGCGCTCAAAATGCTGTTCGATTGGCTGCGCATCAATCACGAGATACTCTTCGGCTGCTATCACTCAAATCCTGAGTTTATCCACAAGATAATGAAGCTTCTCAACTACTGCAACATCGACATCTTCACGCGTAAAGTTTTTTTCGAGCGCGAATTTCTAACTGCAGGTAATGTGCGCCAGGAGCTCGTAGATCTCTTTGACGTCCGCACCAACGTACCGCTGGCCGAGGATTTCATCTTCAAATCCTTCGACATCTTCCAGAGCTCGCAGATTACTCTGGACTGGGAGACTACGTTGCGCGAGGCGGTGACCACAAGTGAAGAGAACATTTTGCGCATTTTCAAGATGGTCGACTTCGGTTTCTTCATCTGTAAGCAGAAGAAGTTTAATTATCGTTTCTGCGTCAAGACACGAAAATTCATTGAAAACATAAAAAAGAAACGAGATGAAAAGAAAACCACTTCGTCGCGACGGCGAGAACGTCGTACTGCCAAAACTTCGCGTAAACGCGTGGAGGGACGCACGCGTCGTTATTCCGATCGCAAGAATGGAATCGTCCGCAAGAGCTACACGAGCAACGAGGAGAAGGACACCGTCGAGGAGTGCAAGAAAATACCGCGTAAAGGTTACTTGCGCAATCGGAATGCCGAGAAGAGTGGTGGCGGTTGTGGCGGCGGAGGAGGGGTCGGAAGCATTAGCAATGGCGGTGGCGGCGGCGGTGGTGGTACATCAACTGTGGGCGGTGGCTGTGAGAAGATGCAGTCAAGCAGCGGCGCTGACGAAGAACGCTCAGAAGCTATGAATAAAAAGTGCGAAATTATGGGAAAATTGTGGCTGAAGAACGAAGTGGAGACGTTGGAGGAAGAAGTATGCTTTTCTTTGCAGCAGAAGTGAACCGTGTTTATTTAAAATTGCATTTCTTCTGCAGCTACGCAAGGATCCACTCAACATGATTATGACACCATTCATTGTGGTCGATGCCAAGGCGTTGACCGAATACAATGGAATCGTTAAGAATCTGGTCAAAAGCAAGAAGTTCATTGTACTCATTCCCAATGCGGGTAAGTGAAGGGTGAATAGTGAAGGAAGTGAGGGAGGGTAGGAGGGTGGGTTGCATTGATGATCCTCTTTGAAGGATTCAATTATTTATTTTATTTATTACTTATGGAGTAATTAATTACTACACAAATATTTGAATGTGACAGTACTGGCAGGTATGGCCTTCGTCTGATAAGGGGAAAGGTAGAGAGAAAGGATAGAGAGAGAAAGATAACAAACACAATTTAAACATCCATGCGCATGGGGATTCGAACCACCGTTCTCAAGGTTAGGAGGCAAGTGCGTTAACTTCCACGCCATCGAGGACCGCGGTTTTCAATTAATTTTACAAGATCTTTCGAAGTCTTTTCGAAGAAATTTCACAAGATCTTTCGAAGAAAACCTCATGAGTAAAAAGAATGCTTTTTTCAAGCCTTTCATAAGTCCGGGTTTTAAACCGGGTTTCAAGCTTTTAATAGCTTCAAAGAAAACTTATTCAAGCCTTTCATGAATTCTTTTAAATCTTTTTTTTTTATACATTTATTGGTTTAACAATATTTATAACATGGATACCCTTAAAAGAAACACTCCTGAATTTAATTGAAGCCATTTTTAAGACTCATGAAACCTTGGATCCTTAAAGTAATGTTAATGAAATATTCCATGAAATATAATATACCATAAATAAATAGATTATTTTTAACGTGGTTAATCATTACCGTTTCTTCCTCACAGTTTTCAATGAGCTTGATGACTTAAAGAAACGCAGCGAGAATGCACGCAACGTCATTCGCTGGCTGGAGCAGGAATTCAAACATGGTAATCGTCACATGCGAGCTCAGCGTGACAATGAGAACTTAACACTGTCCTTGTTGAAGATACCACGAAAATTGGGTAAGTTAAGGAAGAAAGTTTAAGAAATGACGATAAATCTTTTTCATATTCTGTTTTTAATGAATCTTTCAGATCGCGAAGCAACCGTCTTCTTGCAAATTGCTCAGTTCTGCAATCATCTGGTCGCCAATCACTCAGATCCCAACTCCACTGAATTCCAATCGAATGTGGTGACTTATCTGTCCGGCGACTCGCTCTACGAGAAGCAGCGCTCACAGGTTAACTTCAGTTTCACCGGGATTTTGGACTCGATCCCTGTGCGTCACGATCAAATCGCAAGTTTTTATGCCAAATTCAAGGTGAACAAAAAATGAAGTGCGACGCATCGTACGAACAACGCCCCCGAAACGCTCCCCAGACAGGTTTGGCAGTGGAGATGGTGGTGAGGGGCGTCGTGTGTGAAAAAACAACAACGTCGCGACAAAACAACAAAAACCCAAAAATCCCATTTAGAGCGAAACTTAGTGAAGAGACAAACAGACAAACCAACACATTGCGATTAGGAGAGGTGTAAAGAGAGGAGAGAGAGAGAGAGAGAGAACGCGAGCTAGAAGGAGACATATATTTATATATATATAGCGAGAGAAAGAGAGACGGATAGTGAACAAGAAACAAACATAGTAGCAGCAAATAAAATTCTAAATCAAGGAAAATCAATCCCAACAGCAGATCTTCCACAGATTACCAACGCAACTCATCAGCCAGCCAGTCATTCAGTCAGCTAGCCTCTTCGTCAATCGGTGGAGTATACACATTGTGTGCATTTGTGTAGGTGTTGTGTTCGTGTGTCCGTGTGTTTGTATCTGCTGAGTGGTTGCAACGTGGTTTTCGGCAACGTTAGTTTACAAGTCATGTGTGTCTCTTAGCGTGAGCGACAGAACTACACATGTCAACAAAAAAAAAAAAAAACCAAACAAAACAAACAACAATAATAATTATTTTTTTTTTATTATTATTTTAAAATTAAATTTTAAATGTAAACAGAAAAAAAAACAACTGCAGCAACTTATTACAACTACAACTAAAGAAATCTAATCAAAAAGAATCAACAACAATTTGAAGATGAGTCAAGAGAGAGAGAGACAGAGAGAGAGTGTGAGAGAGACACACAGATAGAGAGAGAAAAAAGGTTTCCCCAAGATTCAGGAATAAATTTTTAGAGCTTGTGCAATTGAAGCTTTTGCCTTCTCTATCCATACACTCATACATACACACAGACTCAGACTCAGTGTAACTACAACTCGTACTCAATGTCAAGTGTCAAATCTTAATCTACATCAGCTGATGTAAGTCAGCTTTCATCAGCAGCAGCAGAAGATTTTGAAGTGGTGTGGGTGAATACCTTTTGGAGGGGTGGCTGGTGTACGGGGGTGGGATATAATTAATTCGACGGCATTTCTAATACACACGCAAACATTTGTTAAATATTAAGGCTGGAAATTTAAAAGCATGTTGGAATTTTCCGACCAAGAATTTTCGCTTTTCCACTAAAGTTCTTACTATAGCTGTTGTTGTTGTGAAAGAAAGAACTGAAGATGACGTCATTCTACGCTCCTATTGCTACTCTGCTGATGCCGTCGCTTGCTGCTTCTGCTGATCATCCATCATATTAAATTGTTTGTTAAAAAGCAATCAATCGATAAAATTATTTTAAATCGAAGAAATGAAGAGAAGGGAGAAGAGGAGAGTTAATTTAAAACAAAAAAAAAAACACAGAAAAACAAATATAAACCACGTACAGCGTTTTTATGGTCGATTATCGATTCATTTTTGCAGCACGTTGCGTGTTTTAAGTATGATTTTCTTCCGAAAACCCGAAAAACCATAAAGATAAATACTCCAATACATTTTTTTATAGACACTGTTATAGATAACATCGAGCCATTAAAGAAAAGATCTAATTTTTTACAGAAACATCTACAAAACAAACCTTCAAAAATGTCAAAACAACGTGTTTTTAAAGACACATCATCATCTGAAGGTTTTAATTGTGTTTCTAATGATATACGATGATGACGATGATGTAATAATGATCATAATTATGAGAGCTGACATTTTTTGTTAATAACAATAACAGCAACAAATCCATTAATGAAAACACTATACACACATCCTTTAAAGAATGAGTAGAAAAATCAATCCTTCTGAATTGATTAAATTTGATTTCGTTCTTAGTTTTGATTTCGGTTTCGCCGAGCTACCGACTGTTGTGGTTGTTGATGTAACTTGCTTATAAAATGTTTGAGTGTACAACAAAAGCAAGAATTTTCATGAAACTGGCGGAGTTTAAACATGACAATACTCGCAACAAACAGTAAAAAAAAAAATCACGGGGAAATTTTTTCCTTTTATGTTAATCGTAATTTTAAACACCATTTCATTTGTATTTTTATTCAATTTCAATATTAACAACATAAAAAAAGGGAAAACAAAAATATATCTAATATAGTACACTCAATTCTTTTTTTCTGTTTTTACACGGTCGTATTTTACACAGTTTTGATTTAACACGGTTTGAAAATAAACAAATTTAAATTTTTTTACACGATTTAATTCCATTTAGCACGATTCAAAATCTTTTGGGCTTAAATTTTTTTTGGTTAATTTCAAATTTTTGCGAAATATATTCATATCACAAATTAGGGGGAATTCCCTTTTTGTGCATACAATCAAATTTATTTGTGACAGCAACTAGAATGTGTTAATATTTTCTGAACTATGTTTTTTTCTTTAATAACTATGCTTGTGTAAAAACACATTATATATGTGATTTATTTAAATAAACCTGAATACTTGTTCTTAAAAAATCCTTGTTTTTCACTAATTTCAATAGGTTTTAGAGATAAGGAACCAATCACCTATTTTGCATACGTCCTTTTTTACACGGGTTTTCCTGCAACCAATTTCCGTATAAAAACAGAATTGAGTGTACATTCAATAATTAAAAATTAAATATATAATACGTATCAATAATATGAGTGAATAATATAATAAAATGAAAATTAATTTATAATAATAAACGACGTAATAACGAATGACGTAATCTAGTAACCACAAAGTATAAAAATATTATAAAAAAGTTAAAAAAAAAATAAAAAAAAAATATAAAAAAACAAAATTATTAATAAAAAAAAAAATTAAAAAAGAAAACAGGAAAAAAAAAATTAAAAAAGAAAAAAAGAAAAAAAATTAAAAACAAAATAAAGAATTTGAAATTTATCTTTTGAATTTATCAAATAAATAGGCGTATCAGTTGAATTTCCAGCTTAACAGAATTCAGTTTTATTTTCAAGTTAAAAAACCTTCAGAAATGTCAATAAATAGAAACCTTTTCATTTATAAACAAACAAAAAAAAAAAATTTTTCAAAATTTCAGGCCAAAATATCAGCTTAAATTTTTCAAGCTATAAAAATCGCAAGAATAAAAACATTAAAATAAAAAAATAATTAAAAGAAATTAATAACAATTATTTTATTCAAAACTATGAATTTATAACTTTGAATATTGTATTGAATAGTATTAATAATATTAATATCGTGTATCGATCTGTTAAAATGCTAGTTTCGATTTTATTTTACTGTATTTTAATTCAAATTTCAAAACATTTCAACATTCAAAATCTAAAGAAAAAAAAAAACATTCTCAAAATTTAAAAAACAACTCCAACTGTTACTTGATTAAAATACTCGATTTTTTCTGTTTTGTTTCAAACTTGCCATGTTTTTAACTTAATTATAGTGAATAAAAACGTTCAGAATTGATTGTGGCAGAATAAGTTTAAAAAAATCTTAAATTCTCAACAATAAAAAATATGAATTCAAATTGTAATCAATAAATATACAATACTTTAAAAATTAAATAAAATAAAAGAAAAAGAAGAAAGGAAAAGTGTTTTACTTTTAAATATAGTACATTTGTATGTATTTAGTTTTTACAGTAAAGTCAAGTTGGTTGTCCACCAAATTACCATGAGATAAGCATCCAGAAACAGTGGTGTGGTGCATTGTATAGAAGTTTGAAGTTTTATTGAGCCTATTTTTGTAGAACGTTATAAGATTGTATAGAAGTATATCGCGTCCCTTGAGGGATAAGATGGTACATGGAATGGAATGGGGGCAGGCATTCTGGAGAATTAATCACATTGTCGACACTATTGATTGGAATTCCGTATGATGGATGCTAGACAATGTTGGCGTATTCAGGAAACGCTTCAAAAATCGATGTAGTCAAGAATTGTGGAATCGATGGAGTTAAAGAATTACTTCAAAAATCACTTTCGTCAAAGAATAGTTTAAATAATCGTGGATGGTTGTCAAAACTATGACCTGCCTTTAGCGGTACCGGTCACTTGGCCCAAATCTAACGCGGTATGCGGTCAGTTATTCACTGGGTTTGCTAGAATTTCTTCAGCGAATGTACAAGCATGTGTTCACATAAATTAAATGAAAGGACTGTAATTGAAGGAAATGTGTACGTCATTTTATTATTACGTGGGAGGGAAAAAGTATAAAGTGGCAACTCGAATCAGCACGGTGGAGCGTAAAATGCAAGGGCGAGTCAGAAAAGTGAGAGAGAGAGAGAGAGAGTGAAAAACAAGAGCGTAGTCACATCTCACCATTTAACTGCGAAATTCTGATCGCCTGGTATTTCAAACATATGAGTGCCTATTTTCATAGTCTATTAAATAAAAGCTATTTAAAGTTGACTTTTCTTCTTCGACTCTTGGTTGTACTCGTATAGAAAGCGTCTTATTTTTAGAAACACTTGACAAGCGAATGGATATAATCATAAAATGAATTTCATTTTTTCTCTAATTTATTTTTAAAATACTAAACAAAATATATTAAATTAAAACAATAGTTTTTTTTTTGGTTTTTATTTTTCATATGTATATATTTTCTATTTGTTTATATATATATGTATATATATTATGTATATATAAGTTTTTTTTGCTGTTTTATTTCCAATTTGATTGATTTTTGTTATAATTTTTATTGTAGTTTTAATAAGATTCTACATACAATACATACATTGAATATATTATATATAACTACACACACTTATGTGTATGTACATATGTATATATAATATATTAATTTATTTAAAAGCAGCTATTTTTAAAAATAATAATTTTATGTTGTTTTTTATATTTCAAGATAGAGGAGTTAATAAACAAGTGACAAGTTAAATAAAGTGTTGGAATTTCATTGTTTTGCTACTGTTTATATCCGTATCATGTTTTATTCCCCCGAATATCTAAAACAGTAATTTAAAATAATCTTTCTTTTTAATAAATTTCTTGATTTTCTTCGGTTTTTTATATTCTTTTCTGTTTTTATTTATAATGCCTTTTAATTTGGTTATAATTTTGGTTTCTTTTTTGGAACGATAACTTGATTGAAAAACAGTTTTTCGCCGCTTTTTTAAACTTGCTTACTTTCTGTTTCATCTCCTTATTATTTATAAGGAGAAAGGTTATAAAGAAAGCGTTTTTTATTCATGTTTTTAGAAAGATTATCATGCATTCATTGTTACTCCTTGATTTTTGTGTCTATTAAATGTTAGCTTTATTATTTTCAAATTTTGCCTCGCCTTTTTACAATATCTATTTTTTTTTTGGTCATTTGGTCAGTTAGCGTTTATTTACCATGTAAATATTTAAGTAACAATTTTAATTTAAATTTTTTATTTAATTTTTTTAATTTTCTTTGAGGTTTTTATTTTTAAAGTAATATTAAATACGTTTTGTTATATTAAATAGCATTTGAAATAATTAAACGAAATTTAATATTCTTAATAATAATTAAAATAATAATAATAATAATGAAAATAATAATAATAATAATAATATGTATTAAATTAAATATGTACTTGTATAAAATTAATGAACAATAATTGGCTTAAATTGAACCAAATATATTGCGTATATTTAAAAGAAGAATCAAAACAAAAGAAACAATAAAATTAATGAGGTAAAAAGTGTATCAAATAATAAAAATAATCAAAATTATAATAAAAATAGGAAACAAATAAAAATTAAAAATCAATAAAATCAATTTGAATAAAACACTATTTTTTAACGTTTTGGTTTTTAATGCAAAGAACGAGCACAATTTATAAAAGCGTATAAAGTATACAAAGAAAAGAAACATGAACGAAACAAATGAAATTAATCATAATTATTATTATCATCATTATAATCATTATTATTATCAAAATTATTATCATTACTATTATTATCATCATTATCATAATTATAATAGTAGTTATACAAACAATTAAAAAAACAAGCACAGATTTCATACAAATTCAATTAATAATTTAAAAATACAATTAAAAAAAACCAACAAAACAACAAACTAATTAAAAATATGTTTGTAACTTAAAAATTAGTACAACTCTTAAGCGCTAAGTTACGAATAAGCGTACATGTTTTAGAACTTTTACAACTATTGTAGTTAAAATTCAGTTGGATTAAGAAAACAAAAACTACAAACAAAAAATCATCCTCTTTATCATCATCATCAACGACATCATCTTCATCATCTACATCTTCATCATCGACATCTTCATCCTTTACATCTTCATCATCATCATCCCCATCAATGATCATAAGATTTCATTGTTAAATTAACAATCAGCTCTTTTTTTTTGGTCTCTCAACAAAAAGTGATGAAATGAAAATGATTTATTTATATGACACCAGACACCGCTTTTTCATAAGGAGTACCCAGCGTGTCGCGTCGACGTGGCAGCGTGCCGCTTGCGGTGAGTGGAGCCGACTCTGGACACCCGAGCGAAGTCAAGAGCTCCACCAACGCTGTTGTCTCTTCTACGCTGTACTGAGGTGCTGGAATGCCGCTGCCATTCGTTGTTGTTGTTGCTGTTGTAGTAGTAGTCGCTGCAGCCGGACCAGCACCAGCACCGACTCCAACTCCAGCTCCTGATCCTGCCGTTGAGGCTGATGTAGTCATTCCTCCTGTTGTTGTACCTGCTGTGTTACATGAAGAAGCATTCGAAGAGGTCGATGACGTGTTACTGACACCGCTCGAGGATAGCGTATTGTTGCTGGATGAAGCTGCTGTCGCTGCCGCTGCTGCTGCTTTCAGTGACTTGGCTGTCGCTAGCGACTGAGCGGCTCGTGCATAAGCAAGGCAGGTTCTTCCCTCGTGATCGGTGTGTTTTATGTTGGCACCATTCTGAAAGTAGATTTAAGCAGTGATGCATTAATATTTTCATTATTAAAACTAGAAAACGTACCCATATCAAAAGCTGTGCTATCGCCAGGTTGCCAATGGCACAGGCCAGCAACAGAGGCGTCCGTACGTCACGTGGACTGACGTTGGCGTTGGTCACTTCGCGGCTGGCGCTGGCCAGAATCAGAATGATAGACTTCATGTCAGATCTGTCAAGGAGCAAAGAAGAACGGGCATTAAATTAAGTGTCCTTATGAGAGAGAATCTTTCTCTTCCGTTTTCTTTATTTCATGATCTATATCTGTCTCTCTCTTACCTGATCACTGCTTCAATTAATTGCTGTCCCGGCGTCGCATTGGTGTTGGTATTACTGTGAGCCAAAAACTCTTTAGCCTCGTATTTGCTGCGTACCCACGCCTCCTTCTCCTCGCGAGTACAGTTCGGCTTCGGTTTGCAACGCTGATGAGGCGTATTGGCCTCCCAGACGGAGTTCGCCAGAGTGTTGCCGATGGCAAGCATGACACAGAGATGACCGGGCCTGTGAAGGAAAAAATCCCCGATTGAAATGCGAAATCTAGAGGATGAGAAGAGGAGGTGAGAGGCGATACTTACGGCCAGTCGTCCAGGCCCAGCGAGCGAACTTTCGAAATATGCGACCCCAAATTCCGATGGATGCCCGAGCACTCGATACACATTAGAACGCCCAGGTTGAGACTCGCCCATTCGGGATCTGAAATGGAGAGAGATCGAGAACATTAAGTAAAGTAGTCCATTTCGTCCCGGTATTTTTTCACATATCTGGAAAACTTACTCAACGCATCGCAATCCACGCAGTTACCGTTGCCGGGGACACGCGTCCGTATCGCCACCATCGCCGCCAACTCGCTCGACGTCGCCGGCTTGAGTTTAGTGCTCTCGATGCCCTGCAGTGATTTGAAGATCTCCTGCTCAATGGACGCGACCCACTCGTCGCGCTCCTCCGAGTTCGCCGCCTCGAAGTGCCACTGCTTGCTGTCCAGCGATACGATGTAGAACTCGTAGCCATCCGAATCGTCCACTTCGTTGGATTTGACGCCGCTGCTCTTCATGCGGCGATGAGGCTTCTTCACGTTCGGCGTCTGCACGTCCAGTTTGTTGGCCGCATTGACGGCCAGCAAGTCGCGTTGTTGTTGCGCATCACTGTTGTTGGGTACCCCGAATGTCTGTGAGTTGGAGTTGCTCATGGCGATTCCCTCGTCGCCGCTTGTGTGCTGCGACGACGTGGAGCGTCCCGGCTCTCGTAGCGTATCGAACGCAGTCAGCAGGACCTTCTCTGTCAGCTTCTTGTTGTTGGTGTCCTTGACAATCGACAGACAGCCGATGCCTTCGCTGAGGCTACCGTTCTGAGTCCCCGTCTTGCCGCCACTGCCGCTGGTGCCGCTACCATTCGCGGTGGTCAGCAGCGACGTGGTCAGCGCACTGTTCGTGATGATGGACTTGGAGCCGCGCGGCTTCTGACCCGGCACCTTGACCGTCACGTACTGCAAGGGGATCTCTTTGCCGTGCACGTCGTCCATGTAGTCATGCAGCGAGGGGTGGTAAGTGAGGCGTCCGTCGTCGCAGAGCGTCACGTACTTCTTCTTCCATTCCTTGTTCAACGACTTGCTGGAGCGCTTGTAGAGGTAACCCTGTTTGATGGGAATGGAGCGGCCGCTGCCGAGTTCGCCATTCTTGGAATCCTTGTCGCCCTTCTTCGAGGAGGAGGGAATGAAAAGGTTGGAGCGGCGCCGTGACTTGCGGGTGGCTGTGGGTGTGGAGGTGGGCGTGGGCAGATCCTTGCCACCGCTACCGCCGCCCATACCGCTGCTGCTCTCCTTCGACTCACGCAGCGGCACCAACGAGAGTGGCACCAGATGATCCGCAGCCGTCGGCTGAGTAGCAGCACCATGATTCGCAGAGGATGCAACGTGATGAGCTGCTGATTGCTGCATCGCTTGAAACTTGCAGCTGCTCGTCGTTATGCTGTTGTTGTTCTCGTTGGTCAGAGCCAAGTGATGTTGCTGTTGCTGATGCTGCTGCTGTTGCTGGTGATGCTGCTGCAGCCAGGATTTCGTAACCGACGACTGCGGCGGTGGCGGCGGCAAGCTGTGCTGCTGCTCGGCGTGCGCGAAATCGGCGCTGATGCGCATCGGAATGTGATGCGAAGAAGTCGAGAGCACGTGATGTCGGTGAGGCAGTGCGAGGTTGCTGGCCGAAGCAGAAGCGGGCTGGGAGAAGCCGTTTGCGTTGTTGGAGCTGGAATGATGAAAGGAAGCGATGCCGAGCCGCGTCCCCTGTGGCGTGGTCGGTCGCGAGTTGACGGCGGATGGCAGGGGGAGACGTTGCTGTAGGATCTTCTGACATGCTGCGAGAGAGAGAGAGAGAGAGTCATTGGTGAGCTGTGAAAATGTGGTTGCAGGGAAACTCACCATCGTGGAAAACACGTTCCACATTCAGTCCGTACGTCGCGCACGTCTCATAGTACGAGCAGCGCTTTAAATCGTTCGCGAGCTTGCGTGCTCGCGAATCCTCGATGACACGCGGATTGCGATCGGTGATGCCATCTAAAATGAGAGCGGCACAGAGAGGGAGAGGAAGGGAGAGAGAGAGAGAGAGAGTAAACTTCCTTTTCTTTTGTTTTATTATTCACTTTATAATTCATAATTAGTTTTTCTTTTCAGATGAGAACTTCTAACGCTCTTCTACTATACAATCATTTAATGAGATCAACAACGTCTCTAGTTTACCTTGAGTGCCGACCAAAATAATGGGAATTTCTTGACTATTTCGAAAGTGCGCCATTTTGGTGTAATAATTGTAGACAGCGTTGAAGCTCGCTTCGTTTTCGAGACTAAAAACAAAGATGACAGCATCAACCCAGGCGGCAAACTGAAAAGAAGAAAACGAAGAATGAATACAATTCAGTAGATTAGAAGAATTAGCATGAAAAAGAAGAAAGGAGAAAGATGAGAGAGAGGAGGAGGAGGAAGATGAGGAGGATGATAATTTGTGGTAATGTAAATCAAAGGAATCCTTGAATTTGCAAGGATAAAAGCAAAAATCTCTTTGATGATGAAAGACACATCATCGTCATGAGGTAACCGAAGTGGTCGGGGGTATTTTGACTCCCATGATGAGAACTTTAGACTGAGAATACAAAAATTAAGAGTGCGAAATAAATTTAATGAAAAAATAATAACGCATTCGTTCGAAGGATTAATTTTATGCGCAAGTACACGATATACGCTGTACTTGGCACTTAATAAAACATCGTTTTAGAAGTCTTGGGAAGGAAGGATGGTGGAGTGAGGGGGAGTGATTTTAAACAACCCCCTCATCTGCTTGTAGTCACAAGCACTGCACTCTGAGTTCAAGTTTACACCATGTTTTGGTGTAGTTAGCAACAGCGGATGCACTCGCTAAATGCAAGGATAACGAACTCTGTGCTTCCTTGTGCAACATTAGAAACATCATCATCAACATCGTTATCGTCATCGTCATCGTCATCGTCATCGTCATCGTCATCGTCATCGTCATCGTCACCGTCATCATCGTCAACATCTCCCTCATCGTCATCATTATCATCTTCAACCTCCGATTCATTTGTATGCAGTTCTTGTAGAGAAGGAGTTAAGAGCGAGCGGAGAGGGGAGTGCATCGTCGTCCTTACGATTGAAACTGCGCAGGTTCAAGGATAAAAAAACGGACGAAACACAAACAAGGTGATGAAGCAGATGCAGTGACAGAGACTGGCATCACTTTATATTCAAATGTGATATTTAATAAGCAGAAAAATAAATAAATAATATATAATATATAAATATAAATAAATATATATATATATTATCTCAATAAATAATACAACAAATAATACGAATTTTGGGAAAAAACAACAAAAATAAGTTTATATTATAACATTGTTGAAGCCTCGAAAAATAGTTCTTAAATAATTTCAATAAAATTTTAAATAATTTATAAAACTTGTAATATTAAAAAATTATATTAAATCCTTTCTTTTTTTTATATTAAATCCTTTGTTTTTTATATTATATTAAATCCTTTCTTTTTTTATATGAAATCCTTGTTCAAAAAATGTGTGAGTACTTAAAAGAAAACAACAACAATTACCTTAGCAACAGCATTAAGTTAACGCCTAAAAATATGCCACAACATTAAATGGAAAAATCTTTCGGTTTTTTATTTGATGGAATTAAATTGCTTTGAAAACTTTTGCTTAAAGTTGCTTAAAAAACTCAACTACAGAAGACTTAAATTCAAGTTTAAATAAAGTGAATCCTTGTTCTAGTCGCTTGTAGCTAGTTATTTGTATTTATATCGTTATAATTACATATATCGTTATAGTTATTTGTTTTTACGATGTCTAAATATATGCTGCATAATTATAAAAACTCCTTGAAATTTAAGAAAAAAGAGAAAACAAGAGTCACAGATCACAAACTCACTTTAATTCGTTGAAAATTTAATAAGTTTTTGACAACTCTTTAAACTGTGGACAAATCTGAGGTTTATTATAGCTAAATTTATGTTTTAGTTAATGTTTTACTTTAACAGACTTTAAAACGCCTAAAAATATGGCGCGACTAAAAACAGTTATCAACCGTTTGTCACTGCGACTTCCGAGTAACTGATTTCTGCCGGCAAAAAAACATTTCATCAGAATGACGACGCTTGGCTGGGTGCCTGCTTCTCACAGGACACACAGGCGCACAAATACACCAACAAAAACAGACACATACACAGACACACATACGCATGAACTTCTTCACTAATACAGTCATAGATACAATAAGGAAGCATCGTTGTAGTAGACGCGGCTAAACTTTTGTCCCTTCTTCGCTGTTCAGCGACATCAAATCGAATCATCGTCGTCGCGTCGCCATTCTGGTGAAATCACTAATTTTAAGCATGAAAACATAAAAATATAAACATGTAATGAACAAAAGTATAACATGACGAAAAACATTAAGAATAATAACAATAATAATAACAACAACATTGAGCATAAATATGTTAATGAGAGAGATCCTGCAGCGTCTGAACGGCGCCATCAAATGAGTGACGATAATGATGAGTGACTGCGTGTAGATGAGTGTGTGTGCATGTGTGTGTGTATGTGTGTGTGTGTGTGTATATGAGTGTGGCTGTGCGTGTGTAAATGTGTAGTAAACATAACAGCATTTAATGTGTTCCTCTTGTTGTTGTTTTTATTGGGTGGGTGAGGACGACGCTTTATCCTGCCTTCCTTTCACTTCGCTGAGGCGAACAAAATCAACTTCCTTCATTGTCTTTGCTGTTTTGCTTAAACAACCCTTCGACAAACAGGACACTTCGAGAAAAAGTCAAGGATATCAAACATTATTATTATTTTATTGGCATTATTAATACTATTGAATGAATAAAATATTCGAGTTATAAATTAATTCGATCTGTTTTCCTAAAGAATGCTCCAACTATTGTGAACGCTTCATAATAACAGCTGATTTGGATTTCAGTGTTGAGGACTGATAAAAACGTCGAAGACAAGGAAAATCAGACTCGAAGAAAGTCAGAGTCAAATGCAAGATGAGCTTGCAGAATCATTGGGGGGTAACTCAACCACCCGAAATTCGAATACTCAAAATAAAATACTAATATGTATTAATTGAATTACATAAATTTAAAAGAATTCTAAATAAAACCCAAAATATAAGTAATGCTTTTTTCTCAGTGTATTTCTGTTATTCTAAGCGGAAGAATTGCTTAGAATATTTACTCATATAAATCATTGAATAAAAATATGCATAAAAATTGGAACAACACGGAAGGATGGCCGAGATCGCGATGGTGAGGGTAGTATTGGGGGGTGGTTGAGTTTAAGAACGAAGAACCGTGAATCAACGTCACGCGTATTGACAAAGAAATAAAAGAAAACTACTAAGCAACCCTTATTTAAAGCTACTAAAATTATAATTGAGTTAATAAAAAAATTTACTCATCACAAGAGTTTGAATTTTAATGGAATCGCAGGTTTGTGAAGTTGTAATTTTGAAGGGTGGATATCAAGAAAAGTGACATTTGTTCTCTTTAAAACAAAATGAAATCCCGAAAAATACTTTAATCTTAGAAAAAGTTATATAAAAGGTATAACAATAAAAAATTTGGAAAGTTTCTATAAAGATAAAGAAAAATTTTAGCTTTTTAAAGTTTAATCTTTTACAAAAAGCAACTCGGGTAAAATTTACAAAAAAAAATCAATGTTACTTTTGAATGTCTTGTGTGTTTGTGTACGTACTTATGTTGGTGTGGATATGTGTGTGTGTGTGTGTGTGATGCAATATGTATGCATACATGTAATGTAATGTCTCAAGTGCACGTGACTGTTGTATGTACGACTCGAACGAGTTACAGTTCGCGGTCGAGTTAAGAAAAGGATCAGGATGGAAGGGGGATCAGGGTCGTGCGGGACGATAAAGAGAAGAAGAGTTATAAAAAATGTATGCCTTAAGTTGCAAGGGTAAAAAAATAACAAACAAAAAAGCATAAAATATGTTCAAGATGACGAAGAGAAGGAAGCAGAGTGGAGGGAAAATCGTTAAAAATTGAATTCGGAAGAGAGTTTGTTTACTTGAGGGAAAATACAAAATGCAGCACTAAAAAGGAAGCAAAACAGAGTGAGAGAGAAAGGAGAGAGCGGGAGAGAGAGAGAGGAGAGAGCGGGAGAGAGAGAGAGGAGAGAGCGGGAGAGAGAGAGAGAGGAGAGAGCCAGGCTAAAGATAGAAAAGCAAAAAGACATGAGAATTCAATTTTGACTGAGATGTTATGTCATCAGTTGAAGAAGAAGCTGTAAAAAACATAAATATAAAGTAATAAAAGGAAGGATGAATTTGTAGGAAGGATAAAATGGGAAAATTGAAGCAGAAGACGATGTAAAAGAAAAATGAAAAACCAGAAGATGGAAAAAGGGAAGAATATGATATGAAAGAAGAAAATTAATAAGTAGAAGAAACAAACATAAGTTGATATGAATATGGGTAGAATATGAATAACTAAAGATGATAAATGATAGTAAGCAAAAGAAGAAAAATACGAAAATACTAGAAAATACGATAGTAATGAGAGTGATCAATAAGAGAAAAATTAATCAGAGTGACTGTATCGAAGTTAAAAATGAAACAAGGTTGTATTATAGTAGTTCATCCACCTTTCTTAGTTTTTGTACCCTCCCCCTCAGGTTATGAAATTCGCAATTCTGATCAAGAATTTTGGTTGCTTTTTTTCCCGTACTCTCTTCAGATAAAAGCACTACTAAAAAAAGATTCAAAGAAAGGTTCAAGACTCAGATGCTTCATAGAGTATGGAGTACTTTTATTCTATGAGGTTTTCAATTTATTTATGAGTGTATGAATTTATAAAAGCTCGCTTATAACAAGAGCTCGCCTCTTCACACATGTTCTTTGCTTGTTCTTTTTGATTGGTTCTTTCTTGTTTGATTTTTCCTTTTTTGATTCCTCCTTGCTTGTTCTTTATTATCTCTTATGGATGAGTAGTTTTTTTGTTATTGTTGTCACTTTTAAGTACTGATGACAATCGAGAAGAATCTATGACAAAAGACAGATGCTTGAATTGCAACTGCATGCAGCTCTCAAGCAGCATGTTCAAGCAGCTTGAAGTATGGTTGTGTCACAAAGAGAACAACAAACAAGCTCTACAATGTGGGTGAATATTTGCTGAAGAGCTCTCTATAAGATGTGGAATTATAGGAGAACAAAACAAAATCAAAAAAAAATTCAAGAAAAATTCACACTGAATGAAAACTTTATTGAATATTATTACATATATTCAATTCTATTAAAGTAAATACTACAAGAATTACATTAAATCATTCAATCGTTAAATCATTTCATTAAATATAATTATTTTTTGTATATTAATAAATATTTCTCATTCAAACTTATCTATGACTATCTTCAGTTATATTCAATTTGGTAAAAATTCTCCATACAAACCATATCGGGATCTAGTGATCCTGCATCGATGATCATGGTACTATACAGTATTTTCGCTATCATCTGGCATTTGATATCCATCACTCAATAACAACCTTTCAATTAACTTAACGTAACTTAACCTAACCTTAAGCTTAACCTATCCCAACAACCAACCAACCCTTAGAATTAGTTAGCCTTGTGTGGGATTATTTTAAATCAATACATTAAAGTAGATCCCATATTTAATCCTAAAATTAAAATGTGCACAAATATATGTATGTATGTATGTATGTGTACGTATGTATTGTATGTATGTGTATGACTTAAAAACTAATCCTTGCAGAAACTAAAACCCGATTTAAGTTGCTCTTATTTTAAACTTTGATTTGACGGAGGACTTAAATATTTTTTTGCCACTTAAAGAGGGGAGGAATAAATAAATAGAGCATGCATTCAAAACATGAGAGAAGCAGAAAGAACCCTATCACCGGCATGGTGGAAGTTTAAATACCCTACACGAAAGGACAAACTTAATACACCCTTTCAGCTTCAGAGTGTAGGGTGTTAACTGGTACACATGTTGACTGACAAACACATTTCAGGCCCCCTTTTTTTTGCGATTTTTTCAATTTCGCAAATCGTGAAACAAAAAAAAAAAAAAAAATCTCGTCCCCTCAGCTAAAAAATCTGAATGCAATCTAAAATGCATTCTTATTATTTTTTTTTTCATTTCTCTTCTCTTCAAATTTTTGCATGAGCTGTCAAATATTGACAGTTGAACGCCGCGGGTGTTTTTGCGATTTTTTTGTTCATAAAAAAACCGTCTAAAGAAACACCGATTAACATATAAAAGACCACAAATCAATTTTGAAATACGATTTTATTTGCATTATTATAATTTTTCTTTCATATTTAAAAAAGGTTCACAAAATAAAATAACAACAACAAAAGCATACCTTAAAAAATGCGCTTGCTTAAAAAAGACAGAAACAAAAGCAAAAGCAACAACAAAAAGAAATGAAAAAAATTTGACCCGCTGTGAAATTCTAAAATATTTACAAAGGATTAAATATTGGCATGCACTGGCAACTCTGCGCTGTCGTCATCGCTGAAAGCGTTCTGGATTTTAAGGGTTGCATACTTTTTAATACGATGCGATTTGAGAGCCTAAAAGTAGGTGTTGCTGTGAATTCATTTGTTTGCCTTTGTCTTTAACCCCTTTTTTTGGATTTCTATGGATTTATTTTTTTCGCTTGTTTTTTTTCTTTAATTTTTTTTTACATTTGAGGGAGGCCGATACAATGTTTCCTTTGACGCGTGTCACTTTCTTTTTACCCACTCTCTCCCTCCGTCACTTTCTCATTCTCTCTCTTTCTGTCTCTCTCTCTTTCTTCTCTTTTGTTCTACTCCCTTGTTAATCTGTTATATCTTTTGCAAATTTTAATTTATTATCAATTTTAGTTTTTATTTTATAATGTTTAATCAACTTTTCGTTGACAGTTCTCAGTATTTTAATATTGTTGACATTCAATACATTAGTATAGATTTTTTACTGTTAGTTTGAGGATTAATGAAACGTCAAGGTGACGTTCTTTGTTTTTATTCAAAAGTCAAATTGGATTATTTTTTCTTGAATTCTTGATCTGAATAAATTTTTTCTAATACAGAAAAATTAATTCTATGAATATGAAAAATATAAATAAATAAAGACACAATAGGAAAAAAATAAGAGCTATCTGTTGAAAGTCTGGCAAAAAATTGTCCTCTCCACGTACGTAGAAGTTTATTGTTGTAAAGCGTTGCGAACTCAGAAAGTATGATTTATTCTCTGTTTTATTTGCAAACTGTTCCGTTTGAACCTGCTACATTTTCCGCTAGTTTACTAACGTTAGTTGTTTATCCAAGTTCTCAATTTCCGAATTTTATTTCCTACATACAACGACTTTATGGCATACATGCAAGGATTTTATGTCAACAACCAAGTGTGCTTTGAAATTTCTGTTGAATTGGTCACAATGTAGTCTTTATTAGGAAGGACGACCTTTAGAACTATAACCGTATACTGCTATGATACTGTTGTTGCTTTTGACATTTAATACTATCATCAGTGGGAGAGATAAAAAGAATTCATTTCTTATTTTGGAAAGAAGTAAAGAGAAAGTTGACAGCTGCTTTAGAAGCTATGATTAATTATTTTGTTAGTTCTCGTAGTATCAGCAACTATATAGTCGAACTATTATAGTCTAACAAATTATCTTTAGATTTTGATAACAAGCAATAAAAGCATAGCAACCATGTTTAAATAGCATGGAAACAAAGTTTATAAAAACCAAACGATTCATTATTCAACATAATCGAACATTTAAATCTATCGAATGGATCGAAATAAGAGAAGTTATAAGGTGAATAAATAAAATCAAATTATTCCATTATATATGATAAAGAAAATCCTCCTAAATAAAGTACAATCGATTACTCATTAATCGATTCAATACTTTTTGTGTTATATCAATTTTAAGTTCTGACGAACTTAATGGAAAACTCAGATATTTTGGATATATACGATACCTAATTCTTGAGCCTGATGCAAAGAATTTTCAAAGTATTCTAAAATATAAAGAACCAAACTCTCGTAATAAGTAGATTTTATTCGAAAACATTGCCTATTATTATGACAATCTTAACTACAAACAAATAAGTGAAACGTGTCAATATAGTAATTTGATATCTTATAATCTTAAATCATACAGTTTGCGGACCTTAGCGATTAGAAGCAATAAAAAAATTTATATAAATGACATTTGCGTTAATTGCAAATGTCAACTGAATATTTAAGGGTGGTGGTGGTTTTTTAGGGCGGTTTGCTGCATAAATAATTTCGGTACCATTATGTAACAAATTATCATAACGTTAATTGCCAATATTTCAGTAAATGTTTATATTTATGAGACAGCGCCAGCGATTTACATATGCAAATTATGACAAATGACGTTTATGGAAAAACCATACGAGTATGAAGGAAAAAAATCACTTTATATTGAATGCTTCTAAAATAGTTGTTATTGTGCAATTGTTTCAGATTAATTAGCATTTTTTATCAAATTCCAGCAAATTCTGAGATAGGACTATAAAACATCTACAAACTATTCATCTTCTTTTACTTTTATACCATTTTCACGAACATAAGTATTTATGCCATTTAAACCATGAAAAAGGAAATTTTATTTCAGCTGTCACTTAGTAAATTAAATTACTACGAATGCTGATGTAATAATAAAAGAAGCAAAACGTGACACTTCGAAGCAACATGTTTTTCTCCACATGTACATACATAATAAAAATAGACCAAACATTTAGCAGCCATTCAGGTCTCCTCATTCCTGCATCCCTCCATCCCTTCATTTATCCACCCACGTAAATAAAATTCGCAAAATGTTTCCTCTGTCTTTCTCTTTCTTCTGGCAAAAATAGGAGATCAAAATACTCGTAGCATACGAAGAACTTTCCTAATGAAGATATACAGCAGCATGTGATGTTTGACTTACTTATTGTGTAACATTATTTCATGTCAGGAATGGCGACAGACAGACGAGACGAGGACCGACAGACAGATAGACAGACGGACAGACAGAATGAACTAGCGACTGAAGTTTGAGAACTAAAGACCGAGAACTAAAGTTCGTCACACTGGGTTAAAGTTCTTTTATGCCATGTTAACCTATATATTTGAAATTTACTGTATATTCGTGCATCGGTATTCTTCTCATAGAAGAGGGCAAAAACTTCCACAGCCACTCCACCCACTTAATAAATATTTTATGCATTGAGTTTCTTTGGTATTTTTAGTGTTTCAGTCTGCAAACCAACCTACGAACCCTCCTACCGATAAATATATTAACCAACCCTCTTCCATCATCATCATCTCCCCCTCTCTCTCAACCCACCTTCCCTCTTCTAGTCATGTAGAATCATAAACTTAGCAGAAAGTTTCGTGTTCGTCTTTCAAGAGGGTAGATTATTTAATTTTTTCATAAAAAAAGTAGTCGAAAACTTACGAGGACTAAAAATCCGAACAAAATTGACCTCAATTCAAATATTTGCAGTGTGTTTTCGAAGCGATCGAAAGAAAAGAAGGAAGAAGGGGAAGAAATACAAGAATGAAAAAAGAATGAATGTGGATTGAAATATCATCAACGGAAGAGGGAAATTAAAGAAAAGAGCAGAATAAAAAAACAACAGTCATTTGGGCTTTTTTCCCAGACTTGAACCATTGTGATTGAGGCATTTAGAATTATGAAGCATAATTCAGGGCGTGGAAGCGGCAGCAGCTATTATTAAAAATTTATTTCATTTGTGTGAATCTGGGAACGATTTTGTACTTTTGTTAAGACTGATTAAACTAGTCAAGATGATGGAATTCAAGATGAAGAAGACGTAGAGGAGGAAGAAGAAGTCGAGGAAGAAGAATGAAGGAGCATGATGAGAATAAATAAGGAAGGAAGAAGTCAGATGTTTAAATTAAAAATTAGTTACTAGAATTAGTTGATTTTTATTGAAATCATCATTAAATCAGTATTAAATTAAAACATTAAAAAGGAAGAGGGAGCAAGAGAGGGAGATATAGGTGCAGAGAGAGAGATAGTACTCCATGTGGATGAGTGAGCTTTGATAAATTAAAGGAAAGAAGAAACAGAAGAAGAAACGATTAAGGTAACTCCTCCTAAAAGTGGACTAAGGTTTTCTGTAGAATTACGTACAATAAATAAACACAAAAGAGAGAGAAAGAGAGAGAGAGAGAGAGAGAGGGAGAGAAAAAAAGCGCATGAGAGAAGAAAAGAAAAACAAAACTAATGATGAGAAAGTTCATTTAACTACAAGAGTTGCCTGAAAAACCCATCAAAAAGCGTTTCTGAAAGTAGACTAATGCTACAGAATTAAGCTCAAAAATAAACAAGAAAAAAGAAAGGGAGAGCGAGCGAGAGAGTTGCGAGAAAGAGAGCGAGAGTTTGAAAGAGTTCAATTAAGTACAAAACTCGTATAGGCTCAAGGTTACAACCAAATATGGTATAGCAACAGCAAATTATGGGTGTTGATAACAGCAATTTATTGGGCCAAGCAACTCAACAACCGAGTGACACGCAACTCCTCTGCTGACGTAGAAACTTTATTGCTGATGACTGATAGGTGAATATATTCGTACGTTTTATTACACATGTGTTTTATTACTAAATTACACTATTTACAAAATATGAGACATACCTGCATTTCAGGTGGCCCTCCCTCATCCCGTATTAACAGTAAATAGCTTTGGCCATCGATGAAGATCTCCTTCTTAAAGCGTCCACCCTCGGGTGATTCTTCTTGCATATAGGAACCAGTTAAATAGCGATGCACCAGAGCCGATTTGCCCGAGCTGAGTGAACCAACAATACCAAGTCGTAGATCGGGTACCGATCGCGAAATGGTCCATTCTTGACTATTGACGAAAGAATCTATAATGGAAATGAAAGAAAAAAAGGTGAGACATTAAAATTTGCAGGTGAATAAAGAAATAAATTAATAAATAGAAAGAGAATTCTTTAGGAAGTGAAGACTATACTTTAATAGGAAGCAAAAAAGATACTTTTATAGGAAGAGAATTAATGCCACATAAATCGGGATTAAAAGTGTAGCAAGGTCGAACATTTTTTATTTATATTCGAAGAGTAGTCAATCTTCTGAAACTCTTATTCAAGGTCATTACATTAATGCAACAGTATGGGCCTCGATACAAGTGTGCTATAAAATAAAAACAATCAAAGAAAATGACAGCAAAAAATTCATGTTTAAAGAAACGTGCTTTATATGGTCATCGATGACAGCAACGACAAAACCATCTCAACACAATACATAATAATGGGCCACTTAACCCACATCTTTTTTTTCTTAATGCGATTATACTTTTTCTGTATTAAAAAACATGTTCGATCAAAACCTGAACAAACAACTTGATTTTCTTATGCTACAACAAAAACAGTAAAAACAACAACAACATCAAATAAATTGGCGCATGAATCATTGTCAGAAGTGGCATTGACAGCACCAAAAGAAGCGTGTGCTTTGAAGTGACGTCACATGGAAGTATCCAAGCAAACACCCGCTCAAAGCTTTTTTGTTTTGTGTTGCTATAATTTTTAACATATGCCATGTGTCAAAATAAAAGAAAAAAATAAACAAAACCAATCTTCAGCACGACATCGTTACCATATACAGCCATAGAATTAAGCTTGTTTTAGATTATAGATGGTGATGGTGGCAAAAATAATGATGATGATGGCAATAATGATGATTATGATGATGGCAATAATTATGATTATGATGATGGCAATAATAATGATGACGATGATGGCAATATTGATGATTATGATAACCGATAAAAATAATAAAGACTTTGATTAAATTTTAATAATGATGTCCTAATTAAGCGTGTGTAGGTTTTTTTTTCGACACGCTTATTATATGTATAGAAAAATCAAAACAGATGTTAATAATTATAGCTTCAATTTGTATTCATATTTGCTATAATTTCTTGTGTTATATTAGTTGTTAAATATGAATAAAAGTTATAGTAAATAGACGATATATTGAAGTAAAGACCGAAGTTTCATAAAATCACGTTGTAAGACTTGTTATTAACTTGTTTTTGATTGTGTTATTAACTTGTTTTCAGTTGTGTTATTAACTTAGTTTTTTTGAATTTACTTCTTTTGTTCGCCGTGAATAGCACTTGAATACAGTATTTACTCGAAAATAACACCCACCCACTTTGACAGCAAACACAAGTTGTGGCTACTTGACAACTGCTTGACATTGACAGACCTACTTGAATGTTGAGTTAATCATAATCAAAGACTGAATCAAACGTGTTGAGGAAAAGAAAAATGATAAATAAAAGTCGTGTTAAACTTTTGACGGACAGCACTAAAAAGACAGCTAAACAGCTGCGGAGAAGTTCAACAAAGGATTCCATGCATAACAAATAACTGCGAAATCGGCGAAGAAAAGAAAGAAAGAGAGAGAGAGAGAGAGAGAGAGAGAGAGAGAGAGAGAGAGAGAGAGAGAGAGAGAGAGATATGTGAAGGGAGTAGAGAGACAGAGATACCATGAGAGTGATACGCTCAGAGAGAAGCTTCAACAAGAAGCTGTCAACATTTGCACACTTAAAAGAACTCAACGAATATATAAAAAAAAAATGTTGCAGATATTTGGGAAAAGATAAAAAATAAAAAAATAAGCACTGGCAGACATCACAGCATAACAACCAAAGTCGAGTGCATGTTTTCGGTACTTAAAAACATATTTGCTATGGTCTGTGTTTCGCTGCGGGTTTGAGAGATCGAGACCTCCACAAAGAGACCAGTTTGAGCCAATTTAAATCACAAAAATAACCAGTATTAAAAAAAAAATAATAAATACATATCTAGGAAAAACAAACTGAGAAATGAGGTGACAGAAGAGTAGATGAACTTCTTAGAGGTATACAGACCTGGTAGATGTCACGCAAGGCAGGCAATCAACCAGACGATCAGACGGACGGTTGGAAGAACCTTCAAACAATTCTATTCCGTCTGTCTCCCAGTCTGTTTGTCTGTCTGTCAATCAAACATTTGTGAAAAGTTGTCACAGCGGTTGTCAAACAAAAACAACAATAACACAAATAAATAATCACTGTTGCTCAACTCAGCTTGTTCAGGTGAAGACTGTAGCTTGTGTTTTGTACGAGGTACGAGAGTACAAACACAAAATAAACTTGCTAAATTATGCAAGGAAGAAGGTACACTACACAGCATTCAGGTAACTTCTTAGATACACTTATATAACAATTTAAAGCATGACATGAAAAACAAACGAATGTCGTGCAGTGAAATTGGTTAACATGTCTGTCAATCTTTTTTAGCATATCTTCGTCTATAATAAAGTTTAACCTCCTCTGCGAAATGAAGACAAGGAAAACAGATGGAGTGACATGTAACATGATACACGGAAGAACTTTTGCATAGCTAATTAAATGTTATATGAACAACATGTGAACAAAGAAAAAAAATATGTACATAATAATTACTTGAACAAGAACGAGTTCTTATTTTTATGATATACAAAATTGCTGAAATATTCAAGTGGTTGTTGATGACTGATAATAATACTGATAATGATGATGATGAAGTTTCAGAAACAGGAACGAAATTGGCCCAATCGATGTAAAGGGTGGATATGCACGATACAACCAGCAAAAGAAACCAGCTGATGGCCCACCCTATATATCGTGTATTAAGAAAGAAATCCAGCCAAAATGTAGTCATAAAACAAGTGAGAGAGAAAAGCTTGAAGCAGAAGAAGACATTATTATTTTTTTTTTAGTAAAATTAGAAAAATTTTTTTTTTAATTAAAAGTTCTTCTTTATAGAGTGTTGTCACGTTTTTCCCCATTCTCACAAAAAAAGAGGCAATTCTACTATGTTTGTGTTCTGTGCAATTTGATCTCGTATATTTACGGATTTTCTGTATTTCTTAATACGTCCAATTCTCTTCCTCCGCCTCTTATTCTTCCTCTTCATCCTCATCATATTTCTTTTTTTTGTCTGTCTAAAACTAAATAAAGTCAAATTTTAATAGGCGTTGCTTATATTGATTTACACTTTGGTTTTTTGTATTGTGTTTCCTCCTTCTTAATGTCATGTTATATAAGTTGTCAATACTGACAGCTCAAATTAAAATGTGTCAAGCATATCATATGCTGTGTGAATAATAAATGAGTATGCAAAATTTTTAATTAGACAAAAAAACAAAACGAACGAAAAAATAAGGTTCTTTAGAAATTTTTATAAAACTGAGTTCTAAGCAACATTTCTTCCATACATTCTTTGGATTAATTTGAATTTCTATACTATTCTAATGATTTTTTGTATTATTGCAGGTTTTCCAAATTTTTTATTATTAAAAAAAATTGTATTGATTTAAAGGCTTGGTTGAGGGTGTGGAAATTATGTCTAATAGGCGTTCGTATGCATGAGTGATTGAAGCTCATGCAACATTGGAGACAGAAATCATCATATGATAGAAATTCTGGTGGAGGGAGTGGAAAATATACTTTGTTGGGGGAGTAAAACAATCATTTTTATGCTAAGAAAATCTAAGTTTCCATTCATTTACATTTAAAGTTCTTTAAAGACACATTAAAGTTTTTTAAGGATAGACTAAGTTTCAATAAAAGGTTCTAAAGGTTCTAAAGAAGAGAGACTTCTATCAAGTTCCATCACGATATAGAAGAAGAACTAAGAGATAAGAAGGAAGGACTTAAAGATCCATAATCAAAAAGGTTTAAATGACAGATCTTTAAAGAAAGATTCCTGTGAATCGATCAAATAATAAACATGTCCATGAGGACAGACTCAAAATTCCGCAAAGAAAAAAACTGAAAGATCCTTGAATACATTTAAATTTAGGATTTAATTTAAATAACATTTTTTCAGATCCGTTCTTAATAACGGGCTCCAAGCTCAGAAATGACTGTCAGTTTATTTTCAGTTGCTTATTTTTTACTTCCTTAACTATTAATAAACATTCTCTTAAATCATTTGTCAACGTTAGTAGATGTCACTACAATTAAAGTGACAGGTGTCAACAAAGAGTCACGGAATCATTAATCAGTTGAAAAGAAATTTTAAAGTGAAAATAAAACCAAAAAAGAAACTGTAGGGTTTGAAAGAAGTCTGTACAAAAAACTTAAAGCGGGAAATAAAAATTAATTACTATACCAGATCCGAAAAGATTAGGGACTCATTGGAGTTTGAGTTCCGCACAAATGAGTACATTATAAATTGCTTTAAAACAAGCCATGAAAAATCGATGTATTTAAATTTTAGTTAATTAATTCACATTACTTAAGGCCACACCCAAATAAAACCTTTAAAGAAACCAGTTTTTTAAACAAGGAGTATTATTATTGTATAAAGGTTATAATAGAAGAGAAGAGGTGGAAAAAACGTGAAAACAAAACCGTAAACACAACCGAAACCAAAACAAATCCTGTATAATGAATGTCCTGCACCGTTTTATCATCGTTGACCCTTTAGCGACAAAGTTGCATATCAAATCTACAAAAAAGAAAACCAGTTACAGAAAGGAATCTAAGGATGAGTCGTCTTCTCTTCCTGTCTCTTTCTCTCCCTATAGTTATTGTATATCTTTTCTCAATCCTGAGTATTTTTATTGAACGCGAAAAAAAGTAAAACATAGACACATAAATACAATACGTAAAAACAAAACCAAGAACAACAAATAATACACATCCTTGAAACAATGAAGTAATGATGAATGAAGGAATCTTCGTTGAACTGGTTCATTACAAATGACCCTGTATATAACCCTTGTAATAACGATCATGTGTAAATACTGAAAAATAAGTAGGACGGGTACAAAAAAAAAAGATCAACGTGATGCAATTAACAACTCAGGCCGCACGACGGGCCGTCCCAGTCGTTTTAATCTCTCTTCCTTCGTTTTTACGGGATATCCAAAAAGCGCATTCTTGTAATTTGCATACAAATTTTGACATCAGACAGATCTGTTCATCTGTCAAAGTGACAGTAAGTGTTCTCAATATTTTATACTCGAATCTTAATGGAAAATGTTCTGAATCTTCGTACTTTTAAAAGAAATACGTTTTATAATTAATCTTCTTTCGGTGATTTTTCGGGGTACTTTGATCATGTATCGTTTAGGCATCACATAAAAATGTAAAAAGTCTTTCTTTCTATCTAAGAAGGTGTGAAAATTGTGACAAATTACAGTTCACAGTTCAGTTGTGTTTGTTAATGTTGTTGTTGTTGTCTTGTGCATATTTCTCAAAATCTTTCCGTCTTTTTAATCGTATTCTTTCAGCCAATTAATATTATTTGTCACACGTGTTGTTGTAAGATTCTATTCCATTTTTTCAACTTGACTTTTAGGTTGCTTTTGCTTCTGACAGCTGTCACATGTGAGTGCGAGATGCTGCTGTTTGACACTTGATTCGTTGCAGCAAATTTGTCTTTCTTCTCGTCTAGATTCGAATACAATTTCACACTGATTTCACACTAATTTCATCGTGTTGCCAGATGTGTTGCTGGCGATACTAATTCTAAGGATTTATGATTTGAAATGTTTTCGCTCAAATGATTTGTTGACTGATTAATAGATGGTTATAAATTAATGAAGATTAATCTAGTATAAAAACATCTATCTAATCTAAATATATCTGGTAATAAGATCGCTTAATGTTCTCTCTGGAAAGAATAACATCTTGAAGGAATCGTATGTATATCTGAATCTGAATCTACCAGAATCTGATAGAATCTAAACTTGTATCTGAATATATTGTACATCGGAATTTGATATAATCTTATCTGCATCTTTTGATTTTTATTACCACCATTCATTATCATCATTATTGTTATTATTATCATCATTGTTATTATTATCGTCACTATTAGTATCATCATTATTATTATTATCATCATTATTATTACTATTATCATCATTGTTATCATTTCTTTGAATCACTAAAATACTGAGAAAATTAAAAAATCGCTTTGGTTTTTTTACATCTTCAAAAAGAGTAGAAAAAAAGGGTAATAAACCCAGTTTTCTTAGCATCGCCGTTCGGTATCAATGTCAACGAATGAATTCTCAAAGGTTCAACATTTAATTAAAGAAAAGAAACTATTATTTGATGATCATCTCTTGAAATATAAATCTTGTTGATTATTTTCGAAAAAAATCACTCCTTTTTCCTTAAAGCATCCGCCTCAAAAACACGACATGAACACAATATAAAATAATACAAAAAATAGATAATAAATCTTTGAGATTTTTTTGTGGAGAGGAAACAATAACATGTTCTAAAGCACACTTCTTTATAGACCAGAGCAACTGACACTGGTTGGTCCACTTTTTAGGAACTTTTCTACTTTAGAAAACAAAAAAATTCCCTCCAGATAATAAATTTATGGTTGTTGGTTGGTTGAATCGTTGGTGATTTCGTTGGTTGGTTGGTTAGTAACGTGAAATTTGTTTTATGATCTGTTAAGGATCGTTAAAAAATCGAATCCCCAAAAATCAAATAATAAATGTGTTTCACTCTTAAAACCGAGCTTTTGTCAAAGCAGAAGAAACCATGACAAATCCTTGAGGTAATGGAAAAAGTGGGAAAGCGAAAGAGAGAGAGAGAGAGAGAGAGCGAGACTGAGAGAGAGAGACAGAGAGATCAAACAAAAGGATCCTTATGGCTATCATGATGTTGATGGTCAACTTGTTATTACAATCATTCCTTCAAGGGTAGCTTTTTTTAATTTTAAGAAAAGCAGCTCAAAAACTTGTTTAATAAAATTGGAATAATTATTCCAAAAGGATGGAATTTCAAAGGCTGGGGAGAGGTTTAAAAAAATGTGCCTTTAGTATCCTTAAACTTTAGATATGTTTGAAATTGTCTTGGCGCGGTTTTGCAATTTGTATGCATGTTTTTAGAACTCTTTTCTTTGTTACTTGTGAAAACAACAATTTGTTTGGTGTTATTTTTTACTGATTTCCAGGAATTGTCCTAAAAAGTAATGAGAACTGACAACTACTTTTGTTCAAATGGGTCTTATTTTTTTGTTTAATAAAATGTTATGTCTGTGATTATTTATGAGGCTGGTTGTTTATTTTGGCAAAGTTTAATTAATAAATATATACGGATATATACTTATATAGCATAAACTATATTTATACTCTATACATCTGATTTTATTTCAATATCTGTGGTTAAAGGATCACAACTCACGATCATAGTTTACGAATATAGATCACGATCATGACTCATGCTCATAACTCAGTATCATAGATTACGATCGTAGATCACGATCAGCATAAATCATTCCTTCATAGATCTTATGTATGCACCGATTTTCATAATTTTTTTTAGTATTTATATGGATCTTCATTTGTTGTTTTGGGTTTGATTGTTCGGATGTTGATTTAAAAATTATCTTGACATTTTATCGAATGTCTTAAATATTTGATCAAGATATTAAGCATGTCACTTACACTGATATTGCCACAATTCATGGTTTTGTTATGAAATCTTTGGATACTAATGTTTGGACACTAATGTTTATAAATGTTTAAATAAGTTTTAGTTAAACCTACATTTTTTTGCCAATTGGTAGTATTTGTTTGACTTCTTTCGAGCTGCCAGTTTTAGAGCTTGTTTCAAAAAATGTAGAATAACTCAAATAAATTTAAAAAGAATAAAAAATTGAATAAAAATCAAACGCACACTTGAATTTCGAGTACTTAGTGTATATAATATATGAAGTATATTATATAAGTATCAAGTATACAGAGTAATTATCAATTGTGTATAATCTAATATATAGTATACCGTCTATTATATACAAACATCACTACTCATTGAGTACATTTACAGATTTTTAAAGTTTATTTTATCCATTTAAGCGTGAAAATATTGTGCCGGTAGTATCTACAATATATTATGGATATAACATAATATACAATGAATCTCATAACTGTAGTTATTGGAATATACACTTTATTGAACATAAAAACAATACACAAAATAGGAAAAAAGTCGCCGAATAATATTACCATGCTTCAATAGTTTTTTGATTGTCGGGTAGAATACAGAAAATAGACACTATTCTCGCTAATTTTATCAGACGGATAAACAAAAGCAATGGAATTATGAGTTTTCTATCGATATGAGGGTGAAGTGTGTTTAATTTTGCCCCTCACAAAAAAAAAACAACGCACACACAAACAGAATATACCATAATAATAATAACCCAATAATAATAATGACCATAACACGATATTTTCAATACAAATTGATTATTTTTTGATATTTTTTATGACGATATTAATACAAAAAAAAAAACAAAAACCCAACAACAACGGGGAACAATTTTTACGACCAGGATAATTTCCGTGACTTTTGTGTTAATTAGGAATATTTTTTATGACTGTGAGAATTCGGTACCTTCATATGTATCGAATCTATAGACATTAGAAATATCCTGTTCATGATGGTGTTCTATAACCGCTTCATAACACAGTAAAAGTCATTTAATGTGTTTTAAGAATTATTGTACTATAGTAATAATAATAATAAAAGAAACTAATTAACCACATTGATTTTTAGTTATAATGAGTTTTAACGGAATTGGTTTCGGCTACGAAATTTCGAAATGTTACATGACGTTACATGATAAATATTTGTTTACCTAATCAGGGACGACTTTTTATAGGACATTGGACAGAATCAATTAATTGTCCTCATTTTGTATATATTTAAGAATTTCTTACTCTATGGTATTAGGTCTTCCTCGCCTCTATCATACTCTATCTATTACACTAATATACAGTCTATTATACAGTCTATTATACTGCCTATATTATATTGTTTGTTACAATGTCTGAGTTATAGACTATTATATTGTAAAAGTTGATTTATACTAAATAATAAAACTCATTAACTATTACTATTTAATAAAACTAAGCTGTGTATATAGCTAGACTCTATAGCTGATTAAACTCTAGAAACAAAATCTTCAGAGACGAATAGAATTTTTTATTTAGTGGATATATTCATAAATACAGTGTTTAGAAAATATACTCTATAAACCAAAAAGATCTCCAGAAAGGATTCTATACAATTAGTTGCCCTTTGATGGCATACGGTCAAAATTAGCTTCGTCAAAGTCGTATCGTAGAGTGAAAACTACATGGCAAGTTGTTGTTGTTTTTGTTTATAGAAAGAACAAAATAAAAGAGAAAAACCTTAACGTAAAACCTCCCAAGACACCGGCTGCTATATGTTTTTCTAAATATTTTCATATTTCAAATAGATTCCATACAGATTCTTAAAAAAAAAAAAAACCAAGGTCGGTCTAATCCTGTTTGTGCAATCTTTTCATAAATTTGCAGGACAATAGATAGAAGAAGGAAAGTGAGAAAGAAGGAATGGCAAAAGAAAGTACAAATCAATATAAACAGATGTTCTTTTGCGCCCGCCTTTTTTTTATCTGGTTATTGTAGTTGGTGTTATTTTACCTTCTCTGACACTCGCTCACACTGATTTTATCAGCAAAAATGAAAAACCGACACCAACTCAGATTTATGTTTAATTTTTTACATTTTCCTTCTCAATTGGGATTTGGTTTTATATTGAATATTGAAAGATAATCATTACCTGGAGGCGTTGTAAAGATTTATTATTCTGGGGTGAC
The DNA here is from genome assembly GCA_949629155.1 of Myopa testacea. Taxonomy (NCBI): domain Eukaryota; kingdom Metazoa; phylum Arthropoda; class Insecta; order Diptera; family Conopidae; genus Myopa; species Myopa testacea. The sequence goes on from OX451347.1 coordinate 5,384,242, forward strand.
CTTAGAACCTTATAAAATACAACAAACATTAGAAAGAGGAAAACCGATGAATGTAGCGTAAAGATAGAGAAGAACGAGAAGAGAAGAACCAAAAGAGAGGAATTAGAAAAGAAGAACCAAAAGAGAAGAATGGGAAGAGAACGAAAAAGAGGATAATGAGAAGAAGGACATAGAAACGTCGCCAAAGGATGATCATGATGAGGACCAGATATTTTATATGAAAAAAAGACAGGATTAGTTAAATAAAGAAAAGATGTTAGGCTTTATCATCATAAACTATAAATTCTATTTTTTAGCTTCATCATAAATATTTTTATTAAATAATATCAATTATTACTAATATATATAATAATCAAAAACATAATAATTCTTCTGATTTATATTTAATAAAATAAATTAAAATGATTGGAATTTTTTTTCTGATTTTGTTCTAATATTTCTTTTTACTTTTACTAATATTTTTCTTACTTTCTGTCTCTAATTCTTTTTTGTATATTTGACACAATTCAGAAAAAAATTCACAAAAATTTGATACAGTTTGTAGAACGAAACATGAAATTTCTCCTTATGGGATCCTTTGCAGATCCTTTTGACATTATTGCTGGTATAAAAATTAATAATTGGGTTCTATGGTTAATTTTATTATTCTTTTTCAACTTTTCCGCTCTTTCTTTACTCTTTTTCTCACTCATTCTATGGATTTGTGAAGCCTTTTGAAAAAATGACGTCCTTGATGCACGAGGTATGATCATAAAATTATTTTTTATGATGCATGAAAAATGTTAACTACCGATTATGATTACCACGTGCTTGCAGTTTAACGATTATATAAGGTTGATAAAAGAAAAAAGTTATTTACAATGAGGTGATGTCTTTTTTTTTTTGTGTGCAACCGGATAAACTCGGTATAATATACGATCTTCTTTATGGACCGCTATCACACGGAAGCACATTTTCTGGTAGTCAAGTAGTTGTTGTTGTTGTTGTTGTTGTACTGCCATAAAATTTAACGATCTTGTTGTTGATTTTTATGACCGCACAGACATCATCATCATCATCATCGTCGTTGTCGGTGTCCTCGTCTTTTTGTCATCTTGTTTAAAATCACCTTTCGTACGTATAAAATTTCTATTTCTGGAGCATACTTTTGGGCTTAAACGTCTCCTGGCCAGAGTCGTTAAAAGTCGTTTATTTGAGTGCAACATAAGTTTGTAAATAACATTAAAGATTATTGAGTCCTTAGGGATGTTTTTTAAATATATTTTGTAAGAAGGACAGGTGAATGAAGGAAAATATTCATGAAAGAAAATTTTTGAAAGTTTAAATTACGTGTATACTCAAAAGATTCAATATGTTTCATTGAATAATAATGAATGAATGAAATGTGAATTATATTCCAAGAAAAAAAGGCAAATTAATTCCTTTCAACAGTTTTCTTGTGATAAAGTAACCCTTTAAAGATATGGAAGGATGAATGATCGATTAATACGACGACAACGCAATTTGCAGAATTATCTTTAGAGTTACTTAAGAGTATATGTACTCGTATATCTCCCTCCATTCGATTATCACTGGCGAGGTAAATATAATAATACGCAATTAAATATTAAGTACGTTTTAGGTTTTGTAAGAAATTTTTTATTTTACGCTTTAGTTACGTTTTAAATTGCGTCATTAAAGAGAAGAAATTTAATGAAAAATGCGATAGCTTTTCTAAGGGTTGTTACGATGACGAAGCATATGTTGTGTACTTTTTTAAGAGGGGTAGGATTAAAAAAAAACTGACAGAAATATTTAATTAAATTTCGATTCAATCTTAATTAAATTTTTAAAAATACCCTACAAATACTACATGGTATTAATCCATACCTCAAGATTAAAAGAAATAAGGAAAAAATCATTAAAAGTTTGGAAAAATTCTTTAGAATTCAATGGTTTTCTTTTGGAATTTGTTTAAAAAGTTATTGCATTTTTCAAAATGTATCGAAATTTTCAAAAATCTGAAAAAGGAAAGTGTTTTTATACAAATTTAATTTATTTATCATTTGTCTTGTATCATTTATTGCTCTCCTTCGTCTCTCTATATCCTCTCTCATCTCTTCTCTCTACAATCACCTTCTTTCCACTCTGATATTCGTGGAAGTGCCTCATCTGAAGTATTTCTTGGTTTCTATATTTAATTAGATTTAATTTTCTTTGTACCGTACTCGAGCTAATACTCGAGCAAACCCTTTAATATATAAACTGAGATCTAATAAGCATTATCGAGTGCTCAATTCTCGTGGTGTATAATAAGAAAAAGAGGTCCTTACTGAAGTACAACAAACAACCCATTCAATAACTCTACCCCTCCCCTTCGCGCCCGATCTGCATAAAAACATTCAAAAGAAACATAATAATAAATCACATACAATTGTGTGTATCACAGTTAGTGAGAACCCTAAAAAAGGGTAAAATTAGAATAGTAACAACAACAATGAAGGAGGTTTCTATGTACTCAAGGTCGTATGTACGCAAATGATTTAAAAGATTTCATAAGAGAAATAAAAAGGGTTCTTTTAGACCACTTAAACTAGTCTAGAAGAAGATCGAGGGGAAAAGATCTAAAGAAGCATCATCATCATCATCATTAACTTGATTTTTGAAGCGCATATCGTCGTCGCTGTAGTTGTTGTTGTTATTTTATGGTTGTTGGTTTTGTGTTTTTAAAAAGTCAGCAGGCTTGAAAAGAGGTTCAAGTCGAAAATACGCCCATTTTAATGATAGCTTTAAAATGAAGTACCAACGAATTATTGGTCAAGGGCGCGGTCTTAAAATCTGAGATGAGGTTAGTTCATGGCGGACTTTTGGAGAAAATAAGGAGGGAGACTAACAGAGAGAGAGAGAGACAGAGAGAAAGAGAGAGTGAGAGGGAAAAATAAACTTACAACTTCCAGGGTTAATAAAACCTCAGTTTTTGAAGTATTTTGGGATTTCCTTTTATCCGAAATGTGAAAAACATACCTGCAAATAAAAAGAGAGAGAAAATTAAAATTAGCAAACGTTTAAAGCGTTTCAAATATTATTAAAGTTATTTAAAAAATAATATACAAGTAGTTTACATCAACATTAGTAATAAATTATATCTTAAGATAAATAAAATAAATAAACATTTTATTTATTTAAGAATTTCCACAGAATTATTTTGAAAGCACAAAAGTAATGAGTTTAAGTTTCAAGGTTGAGATTGTAATGAAAAATAATTGTTTCAGCTTTAAAAATAGCTCGAGGAAAACAATAACATCAACAACAATAAGAATACAAACAACAAATAAAAACAAATAAAACAATAAAAACAACAGCATGAATAATAATAAGAATAATAATAATAGGTTAGAGTACTTTGTGAATTACGCCGCAAGATTAAAGAATGCACTTGAAATAACAAAAGGAAAAATAAAAAAAAAAAAAATTCAAATTCAAACAAAAACAGAAATATAAAGAAACAGAAATGATTATAATAGAAAAAAGAATATAATAGAAAAAGAAAGAAATAAACAAAACTATAAGAATAGTTGAAAAGCAAATATTTAAAATAAGTTGTCCCAGAGCTATTTTAAGTACATCAACGTAGATAAAGACAAAGACTACACAGAGAAGAGAGAGAGAAGGAGATAAACAACTAGCAGTGGTTAGTGTGCGGTCTACAGGGAAAGGGGGTGGTAGGGGTTGCGAGTTTAGGTTGCGTAACAGTGCAGGTGACGCGAAAATGCATATCTTGAGGTTCGTTAAATTTAATGCACTTAATTTAATTAAATTTCTGTGGTGAACTACGCCACTTGCTAAAGAAATGAACTTAATTTGTACTGAGTCTATTTTTTGTTATATTATTTTTAAAATATAGTTAATTCAATTATCAAAAACATAAAAACATAATAATTTTTCGAAAATTTTTTTATTGAAAAATATTTTTTATATTTAAATGAACTTAAAATGAATTTTAAATGACCTGAAATGAACTTAAAAAAGGTCCAATAATAGTCCATAATTCTATAAAAATATGAAACTTTTAATTGCTTTGAAATTTCGAAAAGAAATTAAAAATTTAATATTCTGTGAAATCTTAATAAAAAACATTAAAAATTCTACGAAAATTTCAATAAAATGCTAAATTTTCGCGGAATGACATTTTTGTTTTACTTAATATTTTATTTAGTGTATTTAGTTATCGTAATATTATTTGCTATCGTATTTATTATATTATACTATATTTTTTCGAAGAGCTTGAAGGTTAGCAACTAAAAAAAACCCATTCAAAACAAAGCAAATAAATAAATTTTGATAAGTTGCCAATTCTTCGTTTTTTTCGATTGTAGTTTTTTATCAGTTTATAAATTTTATTGCAAGTTTGATTTCTTCAGAATTCAATAATAAAAAATCGAATTCAAAACATGTGCAACCTCAATAAAAATGTTTTTAGTAAAGAAGAACAGTTGACATTATAGAGAAAAACGAATAAAAATTAGCAGAAATAAAACAGAAAGAAAAAAGTATTAAAAAAGACCAAGAAAAAAAAAAAAAAACACCAAAAAAGGGGAAAAATTAAAGAAACACAACAAAAATAAGTACTGAATACAAAAAATATCAGCTAAAAAACACGAGAATAATAAAGAATAAAAGAAAATGAAAATAAGAACGAAAAACACAACGAGAAATATAAAAGAGAGCAAAAAAAAAACAACACACAGAAAAAAGAAAATTTGGCAGAGAAAATTTTAAGGGAAATGTGTTTGAAATAAAATAAAATACTTGAAAGAAAAAGCTTTTTCTTTTACGTACTAAATGCTTAGGATCAGGTGGAACCTTTCTGTGATAATCATTTTTCTTAAAGGCATGAGTTCATTTCTTTATTTAAAATTGTACTGCATTTTCTCCTTCGATTTTATTTATTTTTCTAGTAAATTATTTATGTTTATATAATAAACTTAAACACTCGATAGACTCACAGTTAAATTAGTCAACATCTGAAGATTATTCATTGGATTACTCAGAGTTGGTTGGTGATTCAATGGAAAGCAAAAAACAATAACAATTCGTTAATAAAATCTTTATTTATTGACTGATTAGATTCAGATATCAGAAGATGAAATGTACTTTCGAGATGAAGGTCAAAGTTGGTTTTACGTCAAAGTTAAGTTACGTCATTAAATAAGATTCTTTTCTTCATAATATGAGTTATTTTTTACCCTAGTTTAAGCTCTATCTTTCTCACTTTCTCTATTACTTCCTTCTTCTTTTTCTTTGTCTTTCTATAGTTTGAAATTCCTGACACATCTTAAATTATAATTATATAGAGCTATTTATGTGTCTCTCACCGTCTTCACCTTCTTTAGGCCTTTCCTCCTTCTATATTTTGAACTTATAAACACCTAAAATTATGGGTTAAATTTAAGGGAGACATCGTTAAATGAGACATAAATTAAAAACCACATCGTTACTGACATAAAAGAATAAAAATAATAATAATAATAATAATAATAATAATAATAGTAATGATATAAAATGACGCTACATTTTTATTTTTGTAACCAGAAATGATTACATCGGACTCATTTGCATTATTGTAAATTTTTGTATCATATTTAATATATTTCCGCATTTATAATCAATTCTATAGTATTATATAAAAGAATTATATTGCAGTTACTTTTCGCTAATGTATCATATGAAAAACTTGTACAATAATGCAATCATAATCATTTTGAAATTTCTTATTTTTATTCATATTAATTATATTCAGTATTATTCACAATAAAAATACGTCATCGACATAAAAAGAGACCTTCGACAATTTAATAAAAACAAAAATAAAAATGACTATATAATGCTTTAGTTAAGTAACACAGCTGATTAAAAAAAATACATTAAGTCACATAAACGAACACTCGTTTGCACGTTTAATTGAAGAATTAGTTAAAGTTGAAGAATGATATAAAAAAGGGAAAGAAAAAAAAAATTGAAAGGGGAGGGCGAAGAAATATATTAAAACTCGATCAGCTAATTTTTGACTCAATGAATCTTTTTTAATTACAATCAAAATGAAAAGTAAACCGAAAAATGCATTAACAAAAATATCTCAAAATAATATCACCGCAATATCAATAAATATGACCAATCATAGCGTTATTTATGACATCCTTTCTTCAACGTGTTTTTCATCGAATCAGAAGGAAATAATAAAGAATCTATGGATTGAATTCAATACTCGACGCTATTCTATTCTATCAACTCTCACTTTTCTCTTCGATTTTTCTTTCTATTCGATTTTTCTTTGATGAGTCTGTTACATCGTCAGACAATTGGTGAGACAGTCAATCAGTCAGTTAGTCAGTCATTCAATTCGTCGCACAATCAATGAGTGCCGATTATATTCGAAATAGATTTTTACGCTCATAAAATTTTGACATATTTATGAAGTGTAATTATTAAAACCACATACAATACAACTCAAAAGGGAAAGAAAAAAGAAAGAAAAAGAAACCTTTTCCTTCATGATCACCAAAAACGATGAGGTGATCACACCGCAGTAGTCACTACACTATATTTTTTCCCCGCTCCTTTTCTCACCTCATATTTTTCTTTTGTACTGAAGAAGCTATAGAATTTCAAATCGTATTTCAAATCATATTTCAAATCGTAATTCAATCTTATTTCAGCTGCAAAAGTATTGCAGAAAATTAAATTTTGATTTGTTATAAATTGGAAAATGGAATAAGTACACCCTCCAAGGAGATGATAATCGGAAAGGGCTCTAACAAGTTATTTATATGCATACTATAGTTATAAGTTATTTTATATTGTACACATATACTTATATAATGTATTTCCTATTCTTTCATTATCCAAGTTCAATCTGACAGTTGGCAAAAGAAAAATCGTATTTTTAAAGTAAATTAGAGAATAATAACTAGATTATTACGAATAGATTCTATGACAAAAGAGTAGAATAGTTAAAAGACTAATCAAGTAATACTTATAAATTCAAAAATCAAATCTAGGAAAGTTAGAATGAGGACCATCTATGGCACCAAATTTCATTCAGGCGTCTCTATAAGCTTTTAATCAATCGTGATACTAACGGAAAGATGAATGGACAGGGTCAAATCGACTCAGAATCTATTGGGACCTCTAGTAATCACATTCATGAACCGTTTTTCATAATTTGTTTAAAAGAATCAAGATAGGGATTGTATATATGGATGACATGGATATGTGTTTATGAAATTGCATAAACTGAGTAAAATATTAAATTTTACCACAAGGAACTTCTTTTTCTATATAATTTCTTTGGATAAACTCAATTAAAATCAATATTTAGAGAGTTACCTCAACAAAAACTATCTATTAACGCGAAATAACTATCAATATCAAAATAAGTTTTAAATTGTTAGAATTTTTATGGTTATTGTTCAAATAAAGAAAAATGACCTTTATATTTTTTTGTTCTCTTTTGTTGGAACTTTCTTTTCTCTGTCGCTGTTAGTCTCTTCAATATTTGGAAAACTAATACAACTTTCACTTAACATATCTTTCATCAATGTAGAAATAACAATAAGCAAAATTAACTAATAAAAATAGTTGAAGTTAAAGCAATAAATTTATTCGAATCGAGTCATTATTTCCAACTTTGAACTCTTCGAACGATTACTGAGTTGAATATAAAGCAGAGAATGTAAGAAAAAGAGAACGGAACCGAACCAAAATAAAACCGCAGAACAGCTGACAAAAACCTACGCATAATTTTGTGTGTTGTTGTTGCTTATCATATGCATAGCATATGCATAGCATACGGTTACTTGTAGCTACTGTTTAATGTGGCGTTTTTTTTAGCACAACTCGTATTTGAAATGCATTAAAATCGACTTCCGTTGCGAAGGCGCAGCACAAGTTTCACTGATGCTAAAACCGTAGGAGAAGAAGAAGAAAAGAGCAAATTCAAATGCAAAAGTAATCACATCCTCCACAAATGATTTGAAATCATATCGCGTTGAAGGTACCGACAGCAAAAGCAAAGTAAACAACCAACAAACAGGTGCCCCAGGAAATAGAAATTTTCCCCTCTAGTGATTATTTTTATGGTTACAAAATAACAACAACGACACAACAACAACAACAACACGTGCTTGGTTCAGTGTGATCAAAGTGCGACTGAGGGCCAAATTCCATAGGGTTATTATATAAAATGGCCCTTTGTTATGGAACTTTATTCATTGCCAAATATGCAAACCGTGACCATTTCGACAATGAAATTAAATAGAAAAAAGGGTCTAAAAATTGTTATTGAATGTAACCAAAAATAGTGAAGAAAAAAATAATAACAATAAAGAGTTAGTCGATCATGTAAAAAATGAAGGTTATTTTATTGAAAAAGAAATAAAAAAAACAACAAAACTTACACAAAACCTTCACACTAAAAAATTGAAAGAAAATCGTCATTAAATTGAATTGAGTTTTGGAACTGAATAAAGTTCTGGAATTATTGTATTTCACTTAACAAATTTATTGAAATTTTAGTCTACGATTTCTTTCGTTAAATTGATGAAAAAAAATTATGGTTAAATTAATAAAAACTAAATGTAAGAAAAGTATTTTATATAAAATAAATAAAGAATAAAGATAAGTAATGTAATAATATAAAGATTAATGATTATAATATAAAGAATAATGATTATAATATAAAGATGTATAATCTAAAGAATATAATATAAAAAACTTCTACGATTCAACTGAAAATGAACACAAGTAAATAATAATAAGAGAAAGAACTAACAACAACGGAATAGATAAGTTAAGTTAACAATTTTGTTTTGTTAGCAATTTTATTTTATCAGTTAAACGAGTTGAATAAAGCGAGAAGATTTTATTGCTTATACCAGATAAGATAAGACAACAAAATATACGAAGCAATATAAAAAATTGTGTACGAAAAGCAAATATATAATATAAACAAGATAACATATATACATATACATATGTAATAGAGACGTTTAATAGAACCACCAATATAATGACCCTTTGAAACGATCAGTATAACGACCACTGTTAAGGCCAAAATAATGATTAATAAAACGACATCTATAATACCCATTACAACGCCCAATATACAAAACACCGACCATTGTAACGACCATTATAACGACCAATACAAGGACTAATAGAATAACCAACCAACTAACGAACCAACATATGAGTGGACCAACCCACTACTTATCTTACCCGACACCCTGCCTTTTTCTGTTCCTTCTCAAATTCAGTTAGCAGACAATCAGAACTAATTACGTAGATCAGTCAGAAGTGCAACCCTCCCGCCCTCATGGTCCCATCCACCCAGCCCGCTTCTCCTCAGGGAATACTCTCACAGTCTCTCTACCCGATCCCTCACCTAATCGATGGTGATGTACTGCCACTAACTCGGTGTTCAAATGCACCCAGTCAGTTACCAGGCAGCCGACCACCGGCAGCCACACGCCAAAAAAGCTGGGCGGCCTTCTTGAAAGATGAATCGTCTGTCAGAGTGTCGAGAGTGCGTTTCCGTTGTTCTAGCCTGTCATTTTTATTCAGAGAGTCATTTATGCAGCTCAGGAGCGTGGCCAGAAGATAGATGGCTCATCATCTTACTATACGATACAGAATATAGGCGAAAAAATAAGAAAAAAAGAAACAAGGCACGAGCAGGTTGTACGGCTAGAAAACCAGACCAGACACCACAGCAACTTATCTTCAGTCTGTTGATAAAAGTAAAACCGAAAATAAAATCAAAAAAATAATTAAAGCTAGTATAAACTCTTATCTTTGCGAGAGGGAGAGAGAAAGAGAGAATGCTTTTTTATCAATCAATAACTTTGTATTTTTGTTGAAAGTGTGCACCTTTTTTGAAACCATCGATTTCGCTTTTTAAACATTTTTAATGTCTTTTTTTTCGTAACTTGTTCGTCATATTATGAGTATTGCATGTTTCATGCCATCATGTGGATTTTTCTTCGCTTATTTCTTGGAACTCTAAAAAGGTATTTTTAATCTTTCTTTTGTTATTCTTATTTTTTAATTAAATACAATATATTTTCCTATCCGATCCATAACCTTTATAACCATATATCCTTTTTAATCATCTCTCATATCATCTTATTTTATCTCACTATGTCATGCCTTGTCTTCATTTTCATATTTTTAATAATTTTCTGAGGATGTCTTTTCTTCTCTTATTTCAAATTCAGTAAAATGTCTACTGGAAATTGTTTTTGTTTCTTGGTTTGTGCCTCAACTTAAACGAAGATTTTGGTTTAAGTCTTTGGTTTAAGTTTATGTAGGCTTAACAGCGATGGGTCTTCCCTTTTCCCATATCACTCCTCTTGTGCCAGCTTTTTCTCTCCGGATTATTGTTAATCTTTCTGTGGCATCCTTTGAAGTATTTCAACCCACACCAAAGTTTCGAAAGACAAAAAAGAGGAAATACGCGAGTAAAGCAAGAAAGCTTCTAATAGAAATGATATCCTACAGAAGACAACAACCAATACAACAACAACAGCTAAGAAAAGCAACTAAAAACCAAGAAAAACCCGTTCAATTCCGAGAGTAGTAAGTTTTTCATTTTCTTACTCGTTTTTGCTGGTTATTTTTTCGGTTTTTGTTTCTTTTTGTTTTTTGCCAGTTGAACAAAGTTTATCAGATCGTAAAGTTCAATGTTTCTCCTTTTATAGGCACTTTTTTTTGTCTTTACCTATCTTAGTTTTTTCATTTTTTTTGGGGGTTTTTTATTTGTTCCAATGCTTAACTCTGTACTTTCCAACAACAAAGACAACAGCAACAACAACAATACTGTACCTACTTTCTTTTCTCTTTTTCATTCTTTATAGTTATCGCTAGTTTTAAAGATACATTAAAAAAAAAAGAGAGATAAATAGGACAGAAAAACTATACTATACAAGAAACGTGGTCAAAAGAAATGAAAAAAGAAAAAAATTACATGTGGGCCGCTTTTGCAGTGCCACGGCGGTTGTTGTTGTTTGAGGTATTGTTCTTGTTTTTGGTGCCTTTTTAGTGCCTTTTTAAATTCGATATCAGTTGGTTTTAGATCAACATTTACAATATTGCAATTATTTAAAAGTTCCTAAAAGTACTCTTGAACTCGAGCTGCTTCTTTTTCTTATTTATTGTCTTTCTATTTTTGTTTTATTTTCTTATTCTATCCTTCGTTTTCTGTAGTGAAGAACATGAATTAAACGAAAAGGTAGCTTTTAATAAAGGACCGTTGATTATAAAATATACTCTTTCTGATAGATAATTCAAAAGAAAGAAAGAGGTAAATCGAGAAAAAGAAAAGAAAAGAGAGAGAGAGAGAGAGGAGGCGAGAGACAAAGAACAAGAGAGAGAAAAGGGATGGAGATGAGGGAGAAAAAACGATATACTCTCACAATGATTGTTATTCTCGTAATCGTAATGATTGTTATTCTTTCAGTGTAGTTAAATAATTCCTATTTTCAGGTACTTTTTTATTCATAAACTAAACAATATACTTTGGTGTACTCTTTAAAGATAAGCGTTTCTTAAAGCAGCTTGTGTTTATCATCCTTTTCTTTATTATCCTTACATTTTCTTTCTCGTGACTATTATTAATGATCTTCAAATTAAGTTGTCAAAGAATAGTAATAAAAAAGATGCAACTCACTTTACAGACACGCTTAAGACGGCTGAAGGTCAAAAATTAATGAAGTTCTTATAGAAACAAAAAATTCCTTTTTAAGAAAACGGATCATAGTCTCAAAGTCACAATAAACAATTAAATATTTCAGTCATTTGTCAAAAATCATACACTTTGTTGAATTTAATAAAAAAGAGAAGGAAAAACACAACAATAGAGATGTCTTTTCTTTTTAAAGATGGTTAACTTGGATGGTAACTGTATTGTGTTTGGAGGACATACATAAGAAAAAATTAAAAAAGAATCCTTAAATGATTGAGCAATCATTACTGTGACGATAATCATATTTATAATTATAACAATTATAATAGTAATCATAATCACAATCATATTTTATAACCGTAATCATCATCGTCATCAATACAATTATTATCATTATCATAAATGTTATTATCAACATCAATGACAATTGCAAAAATTAAAGACAACAACAACAGCAACAAGTAGCACCAACGCAACACCAACAACAACATCTACAACAAAAAAAAAAGAACAACATCTACAACAAAAGTAACAACATCTACAACAACAAGAACAACAACAACAACATCATCATCACCGGCAACTTTTTTTATGTGGTCATGATTAATGAACGAATGAATGACATTGAAATCGTGCCGCTCAACGGTTACGCTTCAGAATTCATTTCTTCTTCTTCTTCTTCTACTTCTTCTTCTACTTCAACTTCTTGTCTTCTTATTTTTATTATTATTCCTTTGTTACATCTGTTTAAATGTTTGTACACGTTTTTATTACATTATTAATACATACGAATGTACAATATAATAATTTATCAAATTTTAAGATGTTTTTTTTTACTTGCAAATGCTTTGTTGGAAAAAACATTTTTTTACAAAATTACAATTTAATTTAAAATGATTTTTAATTCATTATAATTTTTAACATTTTATATTCTTTTGTTCTTGAGTGTTGTTTCTTTGTTATTTTTTTCTTGTTAATCTTTTGTTTTGTCTTCTTTTTTGTTATTCCTTTCTTTATTCTTGTGTTAAGGTTTTACGTAAAATATTTAAGTAATTTTTTTATTTTGCTTTTATTACTATCGTATTATTATTATTCCACATCCTAAAATGAGCACAGAGATTAAAAAAGAAAGAAAAGATTACAAAAGAACCTTGAAAATTCTCTAAAACAGCTTTTCCACTCATTGTTTCGAATACTTGATGAATTCGTTTCGTGAATTAATGATTGTGATTATAAATTAATTTAACAACAGCAATAAAAGAATACAAAAAAATAAAATTATATTAAATGAAAGGAAATACAAATGAAATGCTATTAAAATGGGATTTTAAGCGAAGCGATTCCACTTTAAAAAACTTTTGCCATTTTAGAGTTTGTATTGAAGTTTGTTCATAAAATAATGTTAACAGAAAAAAAAACCAAGATAAAAACACCAATTCTGATAGAGTACCTAACTTAAGTATGATTTAACGTGGTTCGGTGACGTAACTTCAGATACTTTTTCTAAAGTTCTTGTTCTAAACGCGTTTATCAACATATGCATAAGAACATTTCTTAGCAACCAACCAACCTGTTTATAAACATCTAAGATTCCTTATAAACATAGAGAGTTGTTTATAAATATATAGAATTCCTTATAAACATATGGAGCTGTTTATAAACATGTCGAATTCTTTATAATCATATTCAAATGTTTATAAACATGTAGCTTTCATTATAATGGAATTGTTTATAAACATTCACAAATATTTAAGTGTATTTTTTGTTGGTTAGAAAAAACCTACAATTTTTTAATCCGGCCACAGAAATTAGCAACAATGAGAATAACAACAACAACAACAAGAATATGAAAAAGAAAAACGAAGAAGAAGAAGAAGAACAACAACAACACAATGATAACGTACAACTAATTTAACATTAAAGAGGCGTTAAATGCGTGGGTCTTTTTTTTAACCCGTATAACATCAGCTCTACACGTTTTATATTTTGTCTTTTTTATTCTTGTTGCGTTGTTTGCTTTCTGTTCAACTTCAGTGTTTTTTTGTTCGAAGTGAAGAGAATTTTTTGCTCTTGATTATGCTAAAGTTAAAGTTGTGTGGTTGTTGTTCTTTTATTCATGATTCAACTGCGGAAGTGTAAGCTTTAGAAGAGGAAGAAAACAGATGAAAGAGAAGGCGAAATAAGAAAGAGAGAGAGAGAGAGAGATAGTGACCAACCTTAAACTTGTCTCTTGGCTGCGTTAATTAATTCGAATTTAGTAAACATTTAAGAAAAATATAACCATTTCAAGATAGATGTTTTATTTTTGAAGTACCATAAAAAATTTAAACAAATACCAACATTTATAAGAGCATTAAAAAAGCTCTATTTTTACACAAAATAATCAAAAACATTATATCAAAAACACTCAAACATTTTTCAATTTCAAATTTTATTAAATATTTTAAATATATGTATTTCTTGTGTTATCTTGTTAAATAGTTGTTGTTGTTATTATTTCTTATTATCAAATATAATAAAATATAAAAGTGCTAAAAAATTACCAGAGAAACGAATAAAAAGCAATTAATGTTTGTTATATTTTAATTAAAGTGGAATACAAAAAAGTGGAAAAACACCGAAAAGCAATTTTAAACAACAATCGTAAAAGAAACAATAAAAAGTAAACACAAATAAACACAAACACAAGCCAATTAAGATAAAAATATTGTCAATTAAAATGGTAAAAAATAAGCAGATAACAAGTAAAATAAAACTTAAACAATTAGACTTTCATATGCTCATTTTAATAAAAAAAAAGATTAAAAGGCAAGATTAAAAAATAAGATTCAAAATAAGATTAAATATTATGCATTAAAAATTAAATATTGCATTAAAAATTAGATTTAAAAAAAGATTAAAAACTAGATTAAAGACCATATTAAAAATAAGATCTTTCATTGAAATTATTTTTATTTAATCTTAATTCCTTTGTAATATTATTATTATTAATATCATTTTTGTTGTTCTTTTATTTATTTGAGATTTTGTTTATAAACGCGTTTTGTTTACAAATGTGTTTTGTTGAAATGTGAATGATGAAAAACAAATTTTTTGGCACAATTTAAATTCGAATAAAACCGTGAAAAAAATTCTTAAAATTCTTTGGAAAGAATAAAGTAAACATTTTAGTATTTCGAAGTATTGGCTTCGAAAATGAAAACACTTGAAAAAACATTTGTTTTTGTTTATATTTTTCACATATTTTATATTTTGTTTATTTTGTATTTTTTTTGTATTATTTGTAATTTTTTTTCTTATTTTTCTTAATAATTTAATTTTTCAATCTTTGTTGGGTTTACTAAAGTTTTTAACTTTAGTTTTAACGAAAAAATAGCAGGTAAAAATTAAAGCAAGACTAAAGAAATAGTTTTAAAATTTTGTAATTTGTTTTTTTTTATTATGTACTTGATTTTCTTATATTTTATTTATTTTTTTATATATAGAAAAATGTTTACAATATTTGAAATATAAGTAAATTAAAGTCAAATTTCCGTTGTATTATTATTAAAATTTTTAAGTTTTTGTGGTCATGGGAAAATAACAACAAAAACAGAAAACTTTTCGGAAAGCCAAATTTATTTTTTAATTTTATTATTCTTTGTTTCTTTTCGTAGTAACAACAACAATGAAAAAAGTGGCTTTAATGATGATTGTGTGATGTGATAATTGCAAAAGGTACAGGAAAAAAATAATAATAACAACAACAACAAAAGAAACAGCAATAAAATAACCAAAATTTAATTGAAGTGTGTCGCAATTTGATTAAAAAACAACAACAACAACAATAATTGCAGTAACCACCACAAAAATAAAGAAAAAGTCAATGAAATCATCAACTCCAGGAGTTTTTGTGAGACAGAGAAAGAGAGAGAGAGCGAGTGAGAGGGATAGAGAGAGAGAGGAAGAGTTGGAGTAAAAGCAAAACAAGAAATGTTTAACTTGGAAGTAAATAAAGTAAAGTGGAAAATAGATTAAAAAAGTATTTATTAAATCTTAAATAAAATGAAAAAAATTAATCTTATTATTGAATTCTGAGTTATAATTCTCTCATATTTTCAATTATATTATTATTCACATTTACTAATTAGCTTCTTAATCAATTCTGATTTAATTCTTGATTATTTTTTATTACGTTTTTAATGAATTACTTTTTAAATTCTTAATTCAATCAATTCTCATTCAATAAATTTTCTTAATACGTTATTTCTATTAATTTCTTTATGAATTCTATTCGTTTGAATTCATTACATTTATTTAATTGTTTCCATTTAATTTATTTATTTTTTCCTTTCTAAGTTCACGCAACTTTTTGAACTTTGTCTATTATTACATTTTTTATACAAATACTTATCATTATCAATATTGAAATAATAGAAT
This sequence comes from Myopa testacea, assembly GCA_949629155.1. Classification (NCBI taxonomy): domain Eukaryota; kingdom Metazoa; phylum Arthropoda; class Insecta; order Diptera; family Conopidae; genus Myopa; species Myopa testacea. The sequence continues at coordinate 5,400,380 of OX451347.1, forward strand.
GTTGTTGTGTTTTTATTATTGATAATTTTCTTTACGTTTTTATATTGTTTTACAAATTTTATTATCACTATTAATAAAAAAAACAATCGTTGTTCATGATTCAAGATAAAGAAAATTTAATGCATTTATTTTGTAGTAACAAAAACAACAACAGCAACAAAGAAGAGAACAACAAAGACAAAAACGTACAGCGAATAATAATAAAAATAACAAAAGCAACATTTAAACATTTTTTCAATGAAAATTCATTCATTTGAGAAGAACTTAAAAACAATATAAATAAAAATAAGAAAAAGAAGAACCTTTTTGATCATATATTAATTAGAAACATTTGACGAGGCTTATGTTGCTAGCAACATTTCTTTATCAAGGCGATGGTGATGTTTTTAATAAATGTATATAGTAAATGTTTATAGTGAACATATACTCGTCACTCGTGTATTTTAATGCTTTCTGTGTAATAAAACCGGTGAAAAATATACTTAAAATAATCCCATTTTACACTACATTTAAATTTAATTGAACTTAATTCATTCAAGAAATAAGAAGAAGTTAGGAAAAAATTCAGATTTGCTTGAAAATGTCATCGTTTTCAACGTTTCTTCATTCATAAAATTGTTATCGTTACATTTTCAATGACATCTTCTTCTTCTTCTTCATACCGAGACAATGAGTATTGAAACTCTTAAAGTAATAATAGTGTAAAAAATACAACAACTGATAGTAAAATCTTAGCTTACATTCGAACTCAGCTTCGAAACTCTGCAAATGATAATGAGTAAAACTTGAATTTTCACCAACAACCATCATCACAGCAACAACAACAACAACAACGATGACAACGACATCATTAATTTTTATTTTAATGCATGTGTTTATTATTTTGAAGACTTTCAACTCTCAACTTTGAACTCTTCGTGAATGAGTCAAAAAGTTGGCAAAACATTTAAACAAAGGAAACGAAGAGAAAACATTTGCCAACAACGTGATCATTAAAAGTGCCAAAGTTGCCAAAATTAAGAAAAAGCGAAGTGAAAGAAACTCTTGTGAATGTTTTGAGCAACACTTGAGCAACCACCAGTACAACAACAACACGCTACCTCACCTGATTTCCTTTTCTCCCGATCGGGCACAACCAAACTCTTGGCTCGCTTCACACGCAGCGATCGCCTTCGAATGGAGCGCAGAAAAGCTTCGGGCATCCGTGAAAAACGCTGCGGCGTTTCAGGCGCCTTCGCACGTTCGGGCAGAAAGAAGTTTTTAACAGCCAGCATTTTTTTTGGCTTCAAGTTTTCTGTTTTTCAAAGTTTTATGCACCTGATGATCAATAAAGTGGTGTTATGATCAAATCGATTAACGGGGAAACAAAAAAAAAATGTTCAGTGGCTTTAATTCCAAGTTTTTTCAAAATCCTTTTAATTTTTATATTATTATATATATTATATTATTTTTATATTACAATATTAATTATTATTATTATTATTATATTATATTATGTTATGTTTAATATTTTTATTCGTTAATTGTTTAAATTATTCTATAATTCTTTTGTTATTGTAATTTCTTTCTTTAATTGTTTTATTTATTTATTAGAATTTTTATCTATTTAGGTTTTTATTTATTTGTTTTTTTATTATTTATTTTATTTGTTTCTATTTATTTAATTTGTAAGTTATTTTTTGAAATTTTTATTTATTTAAATTCTTATTTATTCATTGTATTTTCATTTACTTTAATTTTTATTTAATTAAATTTATATTTATATTATATTTATATTTATATTATTTATATTTTTATTTATTTATTTTTTCATTTGTTTTAATTTTTATTTATTTTAATTTTTATTTATTTGCATTTTCATTTATTTGCATTTTTATTTATTTATATTTTTATTTATTTATATTTTTATTTATTTGCATTTTGATTTATTTGTATTTTTATTTATTTAAATTTTTATATAATAAAATTTTTGTTTATTTAAATTCTTATATAATTTTTTCGCCTCTTCTGTGTTCGAATTTTCGTCAACATTTTTGTTTTTTTATAATTTTTCTTGATTCTTATTTTCTCTATAAAATTTATTATCAAGTCATTATTTAAAACATTTTTTATTAGTTTTTGATTGTTTGTTTTTCTGTCTTTAAATAAACACTTAAATATTAATTAACATGTTTTTTTGAAAATCATCAATTTTAAGCTGATTTTTTTTTGCATTTATTCAAGATTCATTGTTTGAAAATTCACTAAAATGATTGTTGTTGTTGTTCGTGGTTATACTCTTATTTTGTTGTTGTTGTATTGAATAATTCATATTTATATTTACACATGTATTTATTATAAAATTATTTACATTTCTAGTGTTTATTTAGTCATATAGAAGTAGAAATTCGCATATTATTTAAGAATTTGCAATATTTTGAGTATATTTTGCACTTCATAAATTGTTAATTCATTACATAACGTAAACAAACGTCCACTGAACTGTCAACAGTTTGACCTAATCAAGTAGACAGCTAAAAGAATTCCCGCGTCAATTGAAAGTCCATGTTAATCCTTTTCAAATTAAGTTGTTAAACGTGGAAATTGCGTTTTTATAGACGTTGCAGTGCGTGAAAAATGCTCCGGAAGTCATTCAAAACTTCAACTCACGAGTTACGACTACGATCAATCAACGAGTTACTACGACGTAAAGATGACAACGACACGAAAAACGAAAGCGACACAACCAGTGCACCGTTTCGTCCAACCACGTTCGCTAGCAAAACACAACTGAAGGGAAATTTTAACGCGAAACCGGCTCAAGTGGTGACGATGCAACAACAAGCAAACAAACAAACAAACAAACAGCATGAGAAAGAAACACCTCTCCCTGAGAGAGAGAGAATGCACTCGGGTGGCTTCGGCAGCTACTTGCCGGCAAGTAAATGGATACACAACATTACCAGCCAGTCTTCATACGATTTCAATAGGAATTTACTGGCCGGCCAGGTCGCTTGGCCAGTAAAATTACTCACTTCGGCATTTCCGAAATCACTTCGTGATTTTATGCAATTTTTTCTACATTTCATTCGTGGAATGGAATTGGAACATGGAACGAACATGGAAATGGAAAGTGGCGCAGGTTGCAACAACCTGTTGTAGTTGTAAGTTGTGGTTGTAATGGAATGCAATGGAATTTTTGCGCAGGAAGGAATGAAATTGAATCAATTTGTTCGAACATATAAAGTTATGTTCGTCGACTGTTGTTGCTGTTAACTAACATAGTGCGAAGTTAGTTCAATTCAACCAGTATAAAAAGAAGAAGAGATAGAAAATTAAGAAGACAACAATAAACAAAAAAAAACAACAACAGATAAGAGAAGACAACAGAAGAAAAATAAGAGAAAAGAGCGATTAAAAAGGAGAAAATAAAAAGCAAAGCATAAAGAAAAACAGGTAAAGGAAAAGCATGTGGAAAAGTGAAGAGAACAACAACAACAACACCTAATATTTAGAGCATTTCCTCCTCCCCCAGCACATCCTCTTCCCCTCCTCCACACATCTTTTATATCCTGCTGCTTCTGTTGCTGATATTTGGTCCTCATGAATTCGTATCCTGTGGCTCAACGTCAACCGATGAATAACAATGAGGATGGTGATGATGATGACGATGATAATGATGACGACTATGATGATGGTGATGACTATGATGATGATGATGACTATGATGATGATGGTGATGATGACTATGTTGATGATAAGCATCTGATGGTGGTGCATCTGTTCGTATTTTTTTTGTTCTTCACTCAACTCGTATGACGTCATAAATGTGTTTCTTTGAATCAAGAATCAAATTAAATTAAAATTAAAACCTATTAGCCTATTTATAGACTCTGATGTATAGACTCCGATGTACAAACTGAGTATAGACTCTATGGCCGTAGGACCAACCTCCCAGTAGGTTCCCCCAGAAACAGATAATGCTGACTAATAGCGATACGTTAATGGGTCCTGATGGTTGCCAGCCCCCCGACCTTTCAATCAGTTGGCAGTTGGATGGTCTTCAGTCTCTTTCCGACCAACTGACACATGGTTCGACGGTGTACCGCCCAACTTAGCAGCAATCGCAGTCTATAAACCCGTCTGCATAATGAGTTGAGTAATGTATGCAGTTATTTTCATGAGTCTATGAGTATAAAGTGATTTTAGAATGAGTCTATGAGTCTATCTCGTTTCTCTTCTTTATCCTGGTTATTTTTTTCATTTATCTTCTCGACAAGTAAATTATTATAAATTGTGCAGTTTTTGTGTACTTTTTTTAATGCAAAACTTTCTCTATCTATTGTTGATTTTTTTTCTCACTCACTCATTATTTGTGTCAAAGTATCATAAATTCGAAGCATGAACTGATTATTTTGAGGGCCTAAAAATATGCAGCAATTTGTTTTCTTTTCCTTTGTATCTCTCTGTCCCTCTCTCACATTATCTATCTCTCGCTTTATCTCTCTCGCACTTGTTCTCGCACTTGTTCTGGGTCTATCTCTTTCTTTCTTTCTTTCTCTTTTTATCAACGTCATTATAGCGTTAAACTGTGGATAGTTTTTCACCTGTGGTTCGTTCGTGTAATGACTTTAAAAGACATTTCAAAATGTAGGACGGAAGTTGAGACACATGGACTGAAGGGCGGAGGGTTTGGGGTGGCTGGAGAGCCAGACTAGGTTCTAGGTTTTCTAAAAAGGCTCTCTAAGAAGAAAGGTTCTCTAAGAAAGGAGGGGGTTGTGGGGTAGTTTCAAATGTTACATTCCCATATACTGCAGTAATTTGTTGTGCAACGAGTTTAAGCTGACTTTTTATATAAATTACGATGTGCAGTTATATCAACTTTTATCCATTCAGTTTCGACAAAGTTTTAAGAAAATATTATAAACAAAAAACAACTCCATGAACTCATTATATAGATTTTGATGATGATAACGATCGAAGGTTGGTTTGTAATTTAATTTCCAAATCATTGATCATTATAATATTTTAATTATTAGGTTCATGCTAGAATTTTTTTGAATTTTTGTGAATAACGGAGAATATCGAGAATATCGGAAATTTGGACATTAATTAAAACTTTCTACAGCCGCCGCTTAAAACACATTTTTTTCTGGGTTGCCGTCAGAAAGTCTACACAGTTTTTAAAATCGATGAGTATCATTCATTAAATCAACCACAGATTCAGTTGCCAGTCCTCTCGATGCTTCTAAATCCGTCTACAGACAGAAGAATGAAGAATAGGAAACTATTAAATAGTTTTATGAGCCACTACTGACCGCTATAATTCTCGATCGAGCATCTGAAAAGTGAATTTCCGTGTATGAGTTATTTTCGAACAGATGCTTAATGATGATGACACAGAACACCAGCCAAGTAGCCAGAGATGCAGAGAGACAGACAGACATGAAGGCAGATAAGTAGGCAGACAAGCGAGACAAGCAGACAGACAAGCAGAGAGACAAGAAGATAAGCAAGAAGATAGACAAGCAGAGAGGCAAGTAGACAGACATGTAGACAGACTGGCAGGACAGACATGAAGACAGCCACAGATACAGCCAGCGAGTTGCTGCTGATGCTTGTTTTTTGTTGTATTTGTTATGCTTTCTGTATGACTTTTTTTTATTGTTCTAAGAATTTTATTAAAGCGTAAAAAGTTTTTGAATTTTAATTTTCACAATTTTTCATTTAAACAGAAACCGTAATAATATTTTTCAGGAAAATGTTTAAAAATATTAACAAAACCATAAAAAAATGCCAAAATGGTGATACATTTTCTAAATTAAAACATAATTCTTTATATTTTGAATAATGTCTTGAATTTTGAAATTGAATATCTGAATTTTTGATAACTTCATAAACGGTAACTTAATTCCAATGACTAGCAGAGGAACGTGTGTTATCGCCATGTTGTTATGTAACATGTCATTATTAATGCTTTAAAAATGTTTCAGATAAAAATAACATATAGTCACTAAGTCAATATCGGTTATTGAAAGTGAACGCAGTGAAATGACACACGATACATGAGTGCTTTTTTCTGAGAGGGTTTTTTTGATAGCGGTTTTTTAAGAGGGTCTTTTATGAGGGTGTACAGAGGAGGGTATACGGAGGAGGGTGTACAGAGAAGGGTGTACAGAGGATGGTACACGGAGGTTGGTGTACAGAGGAGGGTATACAGAGGAGGGTGTACGAGGGATGGTGTATAGAGGAGTGTGTACAGTGGAGGGTATACAGAGGAGGGTGTACAAAAGAGGGTGTTTAAATGGAAAGTGCAGATACTGCCACCTCATCAGCAACACGAACACCACGAACAACACCACCACCACCAACAACAACAACATATTCTTGTATGGATGCTGTTTCAATACAATTCCACAAATTAAATGCACTCATCATCATTGTCACTCATTAAGTAAAGAATGTTTTTTCTTTTTTCAAAGTCCATCTTTTTTATGGTTACGATTACACATCAGATCAAAGATGTGATAGCATCACAGTGACGATGATGACGATGATGTGTGTACGTATATTGTTTTTATTCATATTCTGAATATTCAAAAACAATGACAGCCGCTGGCACTTATGACGTGTGACAATTGAGACTTTTTTGACAATTGAACATTTTTTCCCCCCAAACAAATGAAATTCTTCGCACTTTTGACGATTATGACGCCTGCAAACAAAGAAAAATGTTCGACAAGCAGTCGAGAGGGTGTGCTTTTAACCCTCCTCCTGTCCTCCCCTCCCTTGTGGTGCTTATTTCAAAGTTGAACATTTTATTTGTAAAAATGTTCAGTACCATAAATGATATTATGTCATATTTATATTGTATAACCATCATCATCGTCATAACCATCATTATGCTCATCATTCTCATCTGATCTCATCCTCAATTTTACATCCTTATTCTCATCTCATTCTCATACATCATCTTCATCCTCATTCTCACATCTTTATCCCTACATATTCATCCTCACTTCTTCATCCTTACATCCTCGTTCATCCTCTTCACATCTTCATCCTTATATTCTCAACAGCAACTTCATCATCATTCACATCCTAATCACCCTTATTATCATCATCATCAACGGCATCATTACATTACGATTACTTTTAATAAAATGGAATAATAATTCCGCTTTTCGTTGCTGGTCTCTTGGTTTTTTTAGAGGGTGTGTACAGTTGTGCTGTCTGTATTTAACAAAAAACAGGAGCTACAACGAATTATTGTATTTATACTTTATACAGGACTTTTAAGCTTATCATCCTTCATGACTCATAAAAAACTTGACTTGACTTGACTTTTTAATAACCTTTGACTTAAATATAATAGATGGTATATAAATACAATAAAAATACCTGATATAAAAATACAACATATGTATTACATATTCATTTGTTCAATTCATTTGTTCATTCAAAATGTTCATCTTCACATGTTTCGTTATAATTAATATAAAGTAATCGTGAGAGTTACTCTATAAACTTATTCTTTCTATTATATATGAATATATAAAAACTGCCCTAATTTCTGAAATTCTATTATATATACAATAGTTAGTTAGTTATTTATTTAGTTAACATTAAATGATTGCTTTGAGATTTATAAAGAGAAGAGAAAAAGCAAGAGCAAGAAAAGGAAACAACTTCCTCGCCCTTTTTTATCACGCGAGGGTGCACCACACCCTTTTGCGATATGCATCCATGCATTTTAGTGGAGGGAAGCGTGGGTTGGGGTGGCGATGACGGGCGCTGGTCGATCGCTTAATATATGTACATATATAACGATATACGTTATAATGACATGTGCAAGTGTGTCACTCGTTTCGGATTTAATTATGGGACAAAAGAAGTGTAGGTTGATGGCAATCACTCTCCTCATCCACCCCCTCGCCTTACTTTCCTTTCCTTCTGATCCTTCAGAGTTTATTTTTAGATCCATCTTTAGTAGTGTTGCTATTATTATTTACTGCTATTATCATTATTTACGGTTAGTATTATTATTTACTGTTATTATTACTATTTACTGTTATTATTATTATTACTTTCAGATTTCAGAATCATGCAAAATTGAAAGGAATGAAACAGATTGGAAATGGTTTTGAAATAGTTTCAAAAACAGTTACAGAAAACGTCACAGAAAATCGCTGAATTCAGTTGTCACACCCTCCACAAAAAAGTGTTGCCTCGTCAATGTACAAGACGATGCAATGGGGTGGTAGTTTCCTCCCCTCCATCTCTCCATCACTCTTTCCACTCTTTTTCCCTGTGATTATTACAACAATACTTTGGCACGTGTTACTGGAAAAAATGCACAAGTTTCTTTTGAATGACATGAGTGAATTTTGGTGACTAATTCCACGTTTAAAAACGAGGGGGGTGAAATGGTACACAGAGAAGAAAAAATGCTAGAGTCTTGATTTTATACAATTTCTCTAATATCTTTCCTTTTAATATGCATTTTTTTCGTTCATTATTCTCTACTCCACTTATAATTCATAACCATTTTTTTTTCTTAGAGTAGTCTAACCTTTGAATCTTTGAATCATTTTGCGCTGTGTAGTAATTTGATAACAAGTAAAATAGTACTCCATTTTAAGGTCCTGTTAAGATTTTGAATATCGCCCAAAAGTTCATTAATTACGGACCTTAAATATACAGTTACAGTAGTACTGTTACAATAGTACAACTGTTACTACAACAAGGGTTAAAAATATAAATAGAAACGGTGTCACGCTCCGATGTTAAATTTGTCGTAAATGATTAGCAACTGAGTTCAATTGTCCACTTCGTGGATGGATGATGAATGAACCGACCCACGTTCATTCGCCGGTTCGCCGATTGTAGCAGAGGGTGGACTGTGATCCGGTTACCGGGTGGCAGTTTGTCAACAGAAAACGAAAGTCGAATAGAGTTCAACACTTTTGAGAGAATCATTATTATGTTAATTCGTTTCTTGCTTTAGCTTGTGTTTAATTGGACACTATTTGTTGCTGTTGCCGCTGCTGCACTTACATCGAAAGCGTGCCATGAAAGACCCTGAGTATTGTCACCCTATAGAGAGGGTGTTCCATACAGAAGCTGTGGATATACTGCGGTTCACTTTATGACCAACCTGAAAAACCATTTCGATAGAAATCTTTGGGTGGAAAAAAGAAAACAGTTGTCGTAAACATGCAATTCGTTGATTGCAACCAAATACATTTGTTGAAAGAACAGAACAGAACTAATTTAGAGAGGGTGGTGAGGAAGCATCTTCTTCTTCTCTTTTCACTATCATAAACTATAAAATTAAATGGTTTTTTGTAATTTCTTCAAACTAATTTACTTTTAAATATAAATCAATTTTGATTGATTGATAAATCTTAATTAAAACTTGAGTTTTGTAAGTCTTTCATTTAATGCTTTTTTTTTTACTACTACAAATAAAAATGATATAAAAAAAAGGTGTGGGGAAAAAAGATTTCTCTGCTTTAATTAAAATTTGAAATTGAAAAAAAAAGATAAAATAATTTATTGCCACTCAAAAGTAACCGTTATGTAATGCATAAAATAACCTCTGATTACACGAGGTACCTCAACGAAGTAACGAACACGATCCAAGCACGATCTAAACACGAACTTAAAATATGATCTGTTTTTTTTTTCGTTTTTTTTCCTTCAACTACTTCATTAGCTTTCGTTCGTTCGTTAATTTTTTACCTTAATAATTGTTGTTGTTGTTTTTTAACTCTGTGATTTCATCAAATCGTGTGCAATTAACTCATATTTTTTTTTATAACTTTTTTCTGTATTTTTTCCAGTTTTTCTCAGCAATTTTTTTGCAGTCCTATTTTGTTTTTTTTCAAAGTTATATTTTTTTGAATCAGTTTTCCTTTGTTTATTTTTTTTTTATAATTTTTTCATCATTTCACATCATGTGGCGATTCCTATCTTAAAATCATGTCACGTTTCTGCGAATGAAGTTCATCCATTCAGTGGCGAACACGAAAGATTTCAAAGAATATAATAAATAAATAATTTAATAAATAAAAAGAGAAAATAAAAGCAAAAAAACAGAGGAACAAAATAAGATTGCGTGATTACTTAAAAAAAGAAATTAAAAAAATGAAGCAAGTGAGAGATTGACTAATAAATAAATCAACAACAATAACAACTACAAAAGCAACAACTACAAAAGCAATAACAACAACAACAACAACAACAACTACTACAACAACAACAACAACAACCACAAAAGCAACAACAACTACAACAACAATAACAACAAACAAGGAGTAATTAAAACTTGTGGTTTACACACAGCGTAAGATTGTGACAGCGACTGACCGATAACTCGTAAACTCTGCCGTATAACGGGATAAACTATTAATAAATCACGAGACCACATAAAAAAAACAATAAAAACGAAAAGTCAAACAAAAAGAAAAGGCAACAACAACCAGAAAAATTGGTTAAAATAAAATACAATTTAATAAATAAACGATGTCGTAAAACAACTCGTAAAACATCTTTAAAGTGAAGAAAAGTAATTTAAAAAAATAAACAAAAAAAAAGAGAAAGACTGTGAAATAAGGAGGGAAAGAGACAGAGAGAGGGAGGGAGAGAGAGAGAGGGAGAGAGAGAGAGAGAGAGAGAGAGAGAGGGAGAAAGAGAAAGAAAGACAGAGAATAACAGAGAGAAAGAGAAAAGAGAACAAAAAATAAAAATAAAAAATAAAGAAAAGATTCAACTCTTTAAAAATTCCAGCCAAAAAATTGTTGTGACCTTTTAGTTGTTGTTATTGTTGTTGTTGTTGTCTGCCCTCCTCCTGCGTTTATTAAATGAAAGCGAAAATGTGCAAAATTCATGCAGAGAAGCAGAAACCACTTAAAAAACCAGCCGCTTTACGCAAAATAAACTTACAGAAGATGAAAGAAAAGAAGCAGATCCAAAACTCCACACACTATCCACAACTTATCTTTTATCTGTGTATGTATCTTTATCTGTATTTGTATTTGTATCTCGGTGCTTTTGTCAATGAACCGTGTTGCAGTTGAATTCATTTCGATGTCGTTCGTTGTCGTAGTTACTCGCTTATTACACAACATGGATGTAAAAAACGTAATCAAAACTTTTACTTTGATTATAATAAATACATTAAACAGGAAAAATTATTAAGGGTACAGGGGAAGGGTGAGAATGGAGAGGGATTGGTGGGGGGAGGGGACAATCAACAACAACTTCACACGACTATCAAAAGTAATCAATTTAAAAATAATCCATTCTTTTAAAGCTATATATTAATGTACATAAAAATTCACTGAAATTATGAAGAGAGGGAGAAGAGTGAGAGAGAGAAAGCGAGAGTGAGAGAGAGAGAGAGAGTGAAACAGAGAGAGAGAGAGGGGGGTGAGGGACAGAGAAGATATGAAGTGAATATCGTGAACACGTGTACAAATAAAAACCGTGTGAAAAATACTCCTTTATTAAATAATATTTTAATAAATGCTCATATTTTTATTTATTTTTATCTCTTCTTTTTCCCACCGCTGCTGTTTGTTGTTGTTATTCTGTGGTTAAGAGTATAGCGTAGTTTCTTCCCCCATCCAATGAATTTAAATCCTTTAACCTTTAAAGTAACCCTTCACTTTAATAAACCCTCCTCACTCTCTCTCTCCCATCATCACCCTCTTTATCTCTCTTTTTTTTCTCTCTCTCTCTCTCTCCCTCTTCCACCATCTCTATCTCCCTTTCTCTCTCTCTCTCTCTCTCTCTCTTTCTCGGTAACAAACACTGATAATCAAAGTTAATCAAGGGTAATCAACAGCAATTTACACATAACAAAATATTGACAACAACGAAATACTGATAATTAAGTTTAATGGGCGAAAATGTCATAAAAAAAACAGAAAAAATGAAGGAAGAAAAAATAAGAAAGACATACACCAAGAAGACAAAAAAAAGGAAGGATTATTTTTTCTTTAAAACTTTACTTATTTTTAATCAACGACAGAAAATTCATTGATTACATTTTTAAATGAATTTGAAATTCCATTAAAGTAAAGATTTTCGACAAAAATATACTTTGAGTTCATGTTTAAGATTGTTCAAGATTTTCTATAAAAATATACTTCAAATCCGTGGTTATCAAGTGTCTTTATTCAAAGATTCAGAAGACTTTCTCTCGCTTAGCTTTTCCTTAATTTTGGCACTTTTAATGATCACGTTTGTTGGCAACGTTTTTCTCATCGTTTTCTTTGTTTAAATGTTTTGCCAACTTTTTGACTCATTCACGAAGAGTTCAAAGTTGAGAGTTGAAAGTCTTCAAAATAATAAACACATGCATTAAAATAAAAATTAATGATGTCGTTGCCAGCTACGTTGTTGTTGTTGTGATGATGGTTGCTGCTGAAAATTCAAGTTTTACTCATTATCGTTTGCAGAGTTTCGAAGCTGAGCTAAGATTTTACTGAGTTCGAGTCTGAGCTAAGATTTTACTATCAGTTGTATTTTTTACACTATTGTTACTTTAAGAGTTTCAATACTCGTTGTCTCGGTAAGAAGAAGAAAAAGAAGACGGAAATAAACGAAGAAACTTCCAATAAAGTTGAATGATCCGATGAAGAAGAAGAAGATGTCATTGAAAATGTAACGATAACAATTTTATTAATGAAAAAAACGTTGAACGATGACATTTTTAAGGAAATCTGTGTTTTTCCCCGATCTTCTTCTTATTTCTTGAATGAATGAAGTTCAATTAAATTTAAATGTAGTGTAAAATGGGATTATTTTAAGTATATTACAATTCTTTACCAGTTACACCGACATGATTTAAATAAATAAGCGACGAGCATATAATCACTAAAAACATTTACTATACCAATTATCTCCGAATTTGATAGAGAGAAGTTGCTGGCAACATAACCATCATGGAATGTTTCTACAATATTTAAATTAATGCATTCTGATTGAAGAAACGAACAGAATTTTATGCTGAGGGAAAAAATTCCGGATTCGCGGCAACTTTAAAGAGAAGAACAGACCACAGAAAAAAATAATAATAAACAAAATGATTGAGAATATTGAACAGCTCTGTAAAATGTTATTTCGTCGTTCTCATAAAGAAATATTGAAATTACAACAACAATGATAATAAATAAACATGTGTAAAGTTGAAAGAGTATAGAATACCAACAACAACTTTGATACTTCTTCGATGAAAACTAAAAGCCAGATGTAAAGAAAATTCGGCTTTAGAAGGGGTGAGAAGAGAGAAAAAAGGCAGAAAAAAGGGAGGAAAGTATAGGAAAAGGGAAGGAAAGAAGTGAGAGAAAAAGGGAGGAAAGAAAGGAGGAAAGAAGGGCGTAAAGACGGGAAGCAGAAGAAGAGAGGAAATGTGTTTAAAAATACACATCCCAATCATCTGCAATTTTTTTTTCCCTTTTTTCATTGCATTTAATATTATCATTATTTTTGTTGTTATTTTAATTTTATTTTAAGTTTTCTTTTAAAGATTCTTTATTTAATTTTATATTTACTGTTATATTATTATATTATATTTTATTTAATTGAATTGAATGAAATTTAATTTTTAATTAATTTTAACTTACTTTCAAAACACTTTATTCCCCTTTTTTTTAAATTATGTGGATTAATTTTTTTGAAATTTAGTTGCATAAAGAAAATCAGTTTCAATAATTGAAAATCGAAATTACAAAAAACTTTATGTTAACAGCAAAAAGCAACAAAAAAACAATATAAATCTTTGTAGGCTTTTTCTAATACTTTACGAAGATTAAATTTCAAAAAAGTTCGAAAAACAACAACAAATTTCAGTCTATGATTAAATTATTGCAAAAAGAGAGAAAGAGTTTGAAGTTAATTCGTAGTTAATGGAAAGTTAAGAAATAAATAATACTAAAAGTCGAAAAAGTGAAAAGAAGAAGAAGAAAAAAAGACGATGTTGAAATGTTGCAAGAAGAGAAAAAAAAAACAACTACTGAATCTGGGTACCTCAGATGGTAACTTTTACATGTGAATCAAGAGATCAGCAAAGTTGATCAACAGCAAAGTTGATCATCTACTCAGTTGATTAGATTGATCTTGTTTTTGTTGTTGTTGTTGTTTATGTGTTTCTCGGTTTTGTTTTTGTTTTTGGTAATAATATCGTATGTACTCATGACTCAAAGACTTAAAAATTAAAACTTGGAAAATAAAAAATTGCTTAACGAGGAAGTATTAAAAATCTGGTTTTTTATTTTCTTTTTGGTTACTTTTTAACGCAACCAAAAAGTTCAACAAACTTCTTTGAGATTTACTTATTTTTGGTTTGCGTAATTTTAGCTTTTCCTCTTTTTACTTTAAATATAATCTTTACGCTGTTCTTTAATTTATACATTTATTATGCTTTTATTTAAAATAAGATTTTAGTTTAAAAAATTGAAATTGAAATTGAAATTTATTGAGCCTTTTTTTCAACAACATTATAAGTTGACAAAATTCGAATTACAATTGTGGACAAAAATTAAAGACTATAATGTATTATCTTAAAAACATATATGTACAGCAGTATCATACTTATTAATAAGAAGAGAACATTGAAGAAAACAATAACGTGAACATTAAACGCTCTTGCTCCCGGAGCTGACATATATTGAGATGTATATCTCCTAACCTAGATTAGATCTTAATGCTAACTTAATGTTAACTTAATGCTAACTTATGCTCTAAGTAAATTAAAATAAAGAAAACAATAATAAAAAATTAATACAAAAACAAAAAAGAGAGAACAAACCTTTTAGACACATTTGAGTGCTAACCTCTATGAGAATCAGGAACTGTATTTTTATAAAAATTGTGACAAAGTGACACATTTAAATCAAAATTAGCAGGAGCTTCGTTAACGAAGCCAATAGGTGATAAATACCTTAAATTTGACCAGCTAAAGACTCTTTGTTGGTTGAAGATGTCAAGAATGCAATCGTTATCATGGCAAGACGTTCTATTTACAAATCTATGCAGAATATCTGACACGTAAAGGCCAATTGGACATACTTTAGCTTCCGAATAAACGAAACGATTCGAGTAACGTTTTGTAGGCGATTGGAAATACTTTCCAATACAATGACGTAAGACCTTGCGTTCCAAAATTTCAAATTCTCTAATGACAGTTGGAGAAACGTTAAACCAAATGGGAAAGCCATACAAGATAACAGGTCTAATACAGGTTTTATACAACAAAAGTTTTGTTTTCTTTGGTAAATTTCTATTCCAAAAAACACTCGAAAAAGTAGCCAAAATTCTGTAGGCTTTTTTCAGTACAATTCTTGCATGTTTGTTAAATTTCAGAAGACTGTAAAAATTAATGCCAAGATATTTAATGGTATCCTTGAAAGGAATCTCAGACCCATTCAAAGCGTATTGTAAAGTTTTGCTTTCAGGCACTACAAACGACTTACATCTCCCTGAAGCATTCCTGATGCAAATGGCTTCACTTTTAGATGCATTAACTTTAATACCCCAGTCCTCGTAAAAACGTCGAACGATTTGCAAATGTTGCACAGTCTGATCTAACGCCATCCTAGGGGACTCATGGTGAGAGTAGAGAAGAGAGTCGTCAGCATACAAAAGACCCGTCGAATTAGGCCCAAAATGTGGGAAATCGTACATTAAAATATTGAAAAGATGAGGAGCCAAGATGGAGCCCTGAGGGACTCCACAACTTATGTCACCAATATCCGAAAGCAATCCATTAAAAAGAACGCAAAACTTTCTGTTGACAAAGAAACTCTTGAATAATTTAATAGTTGAGGGATCGAAACCAATTTGAAACATTTTAAAAAGAATTCCGTTATGATATGCGTGATCAAAAGCCTTTTCAATGTCTAAAGAAATTGCAACGGTACAACAACGATTACGCAAGTTAGAAACTATATCATTTTGAAATTTCAATAAAGCATCAACTGTTGAGTGACATTTTTTAAAACCAAACTGCAAATTTGGAATATAAGATGGATCTAGCCCGACGTCCATAATTTTGTGAATAACGTTTTCAAAAAGCTTTCCTAGATTAGACAACAAAGAAATTGGTCTCAGGTTATTTAACTCAAAGCTGTTTGACTTTTTTTGAATAGGAATAATCTTAGAGACTTTCCACGCGTCAGGAAAATATGAATTATTTAAACAATTATTAAAAACAATTGTAATATATTCAAAAGCTTTCATAGGAAGTCTTTTAATTAAGAAATTAGATATGTCGTCTAGTCCAGAAGACCTTTTGCTATTCAGTTCAACAACAAAAGAAAAAACTTCGTCCAAATAAGTCAACTTAGGAAGGTGACATGCATTGAGTGCACTTAAAACATTACTAAAAATATGGATGCTTTGTGGAGATTGAGCAAAAATATTTGTTAGTGTATTTTCTATATAAGAAATGTCCCTGCCAGGAGGACAACCCTTGTAAATATTCGAAAAATGAGCTAGCAGATATTGCAGTTTTTCATCATTATTTTCAATATCGACGCCGTTAACTGAAAGGTTTTTTGCTAATGATTTTTTTTTAGCTCCTATTAAACTATAGATTTGTTTATGAGCCCTTGGGCCTGGCACAATCTTTCTCAGTTTATCGCTAAAAATTTTGGACTGTTCAATTTGTACTTGTTTTTTAATAATAATGCTCAACAGTTGAATTTGCTTAGACAGGAGTAAGTAGCTTGGAGTTGAACGGTTAAAATTACTATGATAAATACGCTTCAAATCCCTCTGCCAACGATGCTTGATTGTGAACAAATATTTTATATTGTCAGAAATAATAATTTTATTATTTTCTCTAACAATTCTTTCAGAATGAAGCGCAACCAATGAATTTAAAGAATTAGAAAACAGTGTTATGAAAGCATCAATTTCGTGATTACTTAAATTTCTACAAGAGGGAGGAAAATGATTTATTATTTCATTAACGAAATCATTTCTAAACGTATCCCAATTGGTTCTTCTGAAGGAGGTGAAAAAATGGGGGGAATGGAGAAAAAACTCAAAGTCAGTGAATTTAATATGCAATTTAAGAGGAAAATGATCGGAAAAAGTAGGAAGACTGGAAATTCTGAAATTTGGATTTGTGGAGTTTAAAAGATTTGAGCTGATTAGGAAGTGGTCAAGAAACGACGAACCGTTAGGATAAGAAGGTGTTAAGTCCGATAACCTTGTGAAGCTAAGAATATTGTGCTGTAACCAACTGAAGAGTGCATTACCATTGGTATTGTTAATGGAATCACCCCAGTCAATGTTTTTTGCATTGAAGTCTCCTCCAACAATGGTTCCATCAAAATTTTGAGACAAGCGCGCTAAGATTGAAAGCCCATCATAGACTAAATAATGCGGAGAGTTACACGGAATATAAAACGACCCAAATAAATATTTCTTGGTGACACCATTAACTAATGTGTCAATTGATATAAATAAATTAGGAAAACTTATTCCAACACCGTTAATTCTCGAAAATTTCAAAGACCTCCTCAACACTATGCCAACCCCAAGCTGACTATTATCACGAAGAAATGTAAAATCCTCCAGATAAACTTTTTGATTAGCCCTCAAGTGAGTTTCCTGAACAAACGCAACGTCAATGTTATTTAAATTTAACAACTGTAGTAAATCTAGTCTTCGGCTCACTTCAATTAGTGACCTAACATTAAATGAAAGAACGTTAAGAAAATCACGGACCATAGGAATCGTTAACTTCTTGTAAAAGAGACATGCAACGTTTCTTAGCTTCCACTTTTGACAGTGATTTGTAATCTGATAAAAATAACACAATTTTGTCTTCTAAAGAAAGCTCCACAGGTTGACACAGTGATTTTGCAATCTCTAAAAATTCCTCAATTAAAGCAGGCCTTGCAGATTTTCTCGGAACAGAACCTTTAAAAAGACTGGCAAAAGACTTGTTAGGAGATATGAAGTTAGAATTGTTAATCGAAGTGCTCACATTAGCTGAAGCCAACATTTTTCTATCAATAGATTCTTTTTTACGATTATTTTTGCCTTCAACGAATTTCTTGAACACCGGGCAACCTCTAAAACTTGATGGATGGCCAGACTGTTGGCAATTCACACAATAGGGCAAATTGTTCGCATTCGAAACAAACTTACAAGCCCCGGGTAAATGCTTTTGATCACACTTAACGCAAGAGAAGGGTCTGTTGCAATTATTGGACATATGACCCCATTTCTGGCATCTCCAACACTGCACCTCCTTCTTAGAATCTCTGGGAGATTCCCAAGTAATCTTTTGGTTAAGAAGGAACCTTAGAGCCGTTAACTCATTTGCTGACTTTCCCAAATTCAACGTAATAAGAAATAAACCTGTGTCAATGTTGTTTTTTTTTGAAAACATGGTTGAAAACTTTGAAACGTTGGCCACTATGTTTGGAACTAAGAAATCGATTGCACTCTTGATCTCCTCAGTTTCAGTTTTATAATACAGTCCTCGTAAAACCAACTTAGCATGTTTCAGCTGTTTGGGAGTGTACGAGTACGACTCCACTTTTTTATCTTTTAAGAGTTGCATCATTTCGGAATGAGCCGATGCACTTTTAAGATAAAGTTTACTCTTATTTTTGTTTTTGTTTACAATTTTAAAAACAATATTTTTCGCATTTAATTGCATAACTAAATGTTTGATATCTACATGATATAGAAAAATTGGAGGACAAAAAGTATTATCAATACTTTTAACACTGGCTTTCTGTTGTGTAGGTTGCCGAGGTCTAACGGTAATCGGGTCAGATTCAATTTCCAGTTTACCCAGTATAGCAAAACGATTTTCTGAACTTATCTGTTTCGGTTGAGAAAGCTGCTCTTGACTCCTCATAGCGAACGATGTCAGATCAATTTCATGATTACTTGCTATTCTGCGGCGTTTATTATCCACATTTTCTACTTCCTTCGTGTTGACAATTGTACAGTCCATTGATTCATTGGACGACAATGGATTTGCAAATCCATTATGGCGAACAGAAGCCGGTTGAACGTTAAACACCTGAGTCTCGCTTGAACCTTGACCAACTGTAGTAGGAGTAGCATCAAAACAAGCATTCGTCAAATCCTGACCCAGAGACTTTTTTGATGACGTCATCAAAGACTTATCCGGTGGCACTTTTTTAAGAATGAGATTGGCTTGCAAAGCCATTTAAAATTCGTAAACCACTTTAGACTCCACGAACTCCACACGAACTTTTCTGGTCAAAATTATTTGCAAAAGTTAACAATGCAAAGGCAAATTAATATTTTTTATTATTTATATATTAATTTTTAAATTTTTTTCAAGCAGAAAAAAAAAAACGTCCGACTTTGACAGCTATTTCGCAGGCTCTCCTTAGTTTAAAGTTTTACTCGTTTCTTTCTTTTCAACTCGGTGATTTTTTTATTCTCTTCTCAGCCTAAAAGTAGACCACATAAATTATTATCTTGATACGCAGAGGAAAACGCTTCTCGTATAATTTTTTATAAATAATTTGTCAAGCGTAAATATTAACACAACTTTTGCTTTTCTTTCTATTTTCCCCTTCTTATACTTCTTCTTTTTTTCTCCTTTTCTTCCTACTTCCTTCCTTCCTTTCCCATGAAGGAAGAATTTTCGTTTTGCATACTTTGCAGCTTTTATGTATTCCACAGCCAGAAAAATCCCTTGAAAGTTATATCATGGATGTACTTGAAATTCAAAAAGAAACAACAAATTACTTTTAAAGTAGCTGAAAATTTCAAATTCATAGCAGTTTTTTCTTCTATTATATGATAAAGAAAACACATAAACTTTGAGTAGGCGAGCAAAATATTTCACTGCCTGCTTCTAGGCGCGTAAAATATTAATATTGAACCAGCGATGAAGAAAGCGATGGGTAAGAAACGAAGGAAAAGAAAGAGATGGAAATGAAAGGAAAGGAAAGAAGACAGGCATGAAAAGGAAATGGAAAATACGTGGAAGTGTACGAGTGATACTGGTAAAAACGGTGATAAAGAGGGAAAAACGGGGTAAAGATGGAAGTAAGGCATGCTATACTCTCGAGTTTTGATTTCAGAGTTAAACTTGGTTTTATTTCATAGCAAACTGAAAAAGTTGTTATGATTTTAATGAGATGTAAAGTGAATTATTTTTGTTGTAGCACCTGGCAGTTAGGGCGCCGTGAAGTAGACTTTACTTAAGTATTTGCAAAGTTTATATGTGTAGATTAAATTTCCTCTCCTGAGTATTTACACTTACATGCGAATGAGTTGATTTATGAGTGAAAGAAAAATCAATAAAAACATAAGAATGATTTTTAAATTAACGAAAAAACTAAAAGAAAAAGAAATTTAACCTTCTATTATAATATTTATATTGCTTTGGATGAGAAAAGGTCACTTTAAGTAAAACAAATTTTAAAAAACTTTATAATTGTATCAATTTTATCAACTTTATAATATGTATCAATTGTGGTATGGGAATTTTATAGGATGTGTTCATTGAAGAGGTATTTCAATATAAAGAATGTCTCAGAATAATCTTAAAAAAGGAGTCCTTAAAGGAGTTCATGAATAAATTTTATAAAAAGGGGTCCTTAAAGAAAGATACTTGCAGATGACTACTAAATAGGGTTCAGAATATAAGAAGACAACCTATAAAATACTCGTTTAAAGTCAAATCAACTTTAAAATGAAATCAATATAATAACAAAACTCTTTTTCTATTTTTCTATTTTTATTTACATGCTATAGAAATTAATTTCCATTTCGAATAAAAAGTATGCCAGTAAAAGATTACCTCTTTATTTGGCCAGAGCAACCTAAACACATCAAAACTATTGTAAATTCTAATTGAATTCAAGAACCAAAATAAACAACAATGGCAAAAACTCAATTGATTTGAGAAAAGTTTTAAGAATATCAAAATATGATTTTGGCAGATACGACGAGGTCGAGGATGTGGACCGTAAAGATGCGATGAAGATGGATGCGCCACGATACAAGTTCCAAGCATATTTCTAGGCATTTTGCCAGAAATTAAAAAACGTAAATAAAAAACTAAATAGAGTGGAATAGTCGGCCTGGCTGCTTAGCTAATATACCCTACACTCTCATGACATGATCTTTTATTTAAGAATCTTTATAAGAAAATACTAAATTAGCACTTCGGTCCCTAAATAAGGACTTTAAATGGGATAAAATATGTTCGAATTCATTCAGATATCTCTTAATCGTAATTATCGTTTCCTGTTAATAGTGATTTTCTCAAACATAATTTATATTCTTTCACCTTCGAGTGTAGGGTATAAAAAGGAAAATAATTTGGATCAATAAAATATGTATGCAGTGTTATTGCGCAGTATTACGTGCAACAGAAAAACGTGCCGCAGAAAATATATACAAATACTTATAGAGAATATGAAACTTTGTACTTTTTAGTATTACATACAAGTAAAAATCTTTCAATTTTCCTTTCGACATTCCTTCCACATTCCTTCTACATGCCTTCAATATTCCTTCTACATACCTTTCTACACCCTCTTCCCCCCTTCCCTTTGTAGCGTATCCACGTAGTTATTGTAACCGATTTATTTACCGTCTGTTGACTGCAAAAATTGCATCAAATTTCTTTATTTTTTTGGAACTCTACTCGAACTCAAAAAAAAAAATACATATGTACAAATATTGAAGGCTTTACTAATACTATTAATACTAGTATATATTAACATTTTTTTTAGTACATTTGGATATACTTGTAAATATTATATCTGAATTACTTTCCATGCATTTTTCATTCACAAACTAATTAAGCACACTAAAATAACTAAATTCATTGTCGTATTTAAATTAAATATTTATGCTATTTATATTTTCAAGGAATGAAATTTACAAGTGACTAAGTTTAAAGTTCCTTTAATAGGGTACAAAAGAAGGGTGTACTTTAAAGCGTACATTAGAGTTATTTTCGCTAGACTGGGTTTGTGTTGAATATCAAATTTCATTTAGCTGTGGTTTTTGTGGATTTGGTTTTCGTATTTGGAAGGTTGCCAACATGACGTTGCTGTTGTTGTTGTTTGGTTACCTCTACACAAGTCGTTGGTAAAGAAGATCAAAGCATGCTTTTAGGCAGAATTCAAATGTATTCCGTTTTTGGTTACACTTACGTTCTAGACGAGCAAATGTCTGTGTTGTCTTCGTCAAGCTTTCAGAGGTTTTTGCCAAGAGATTATATTGTTAACGTAACCTGAACCTGTTTATTATTTTTAGTATTCACTTTAATATAGGCCCGAAGTCACTCAAAGATATCCATTCATAGGATATCTGGCGATATGTATTATAATATATAAGGGAAAAGCAAAATAAAAAAAGAGCGAAAATAAAGAAAACAAAGAAAATCATGGTAAAGTCGGTTTTAAAAAAGGAAACAACATTATTTTTATTAAATAAAAATGACAATAATTATGAAGACAAGAATTCAAGTGGATATAATCTTCAATCTTAGAAGTATCTACCTCTAACTCATTTCCTTCCTTTCCCTATCTATCTCTGTCTCTTTCTCCCTCTCTCTCTCTCTCTCTCTTTCTCTCTCTTCTTCTCTTCTTATCTTGTAGTCCAAATAGCATAAATGTTTAAACCGATTTACAAATGCCAATAAATATCCTTTATAATAAATTAATCTCAAAAATTCTGCCTGTCCATTTAAAACTAAAGATAAGTTCTCAAATATTAATATTCCCACCCAAGAAAACCATTTTTTTCTGGCACAAAATCAGAAGAAAAACCGCGAAAACAATTCAATTGAATTTCACCCCAAAGAAAAACAAATTCTAAAAACCAGCCAATTGTGGGAATTTTATTGGGAGGGTTGATTTAATTAAATAAACTGTTAAAATAGGGGCTTCTATATGTACTTATGGCCCTGTTATTCTGATTCGTGCTATGCTGATCCCTGTTATTCCGATCCCCGTTATTCTGATCCCTTCGCATGTTCAGTTCAAAGTTCAATTTATAGTTGTTTTAGGTTTTGGGATCGTAGGGATCGTTTTGATGCAAAATTTTCAATTTTTATATATTTTTAATATTCTGAATGGTTATTTGTTGCAATGTTTTTATTATTTCAAACGATTTTCGTTATTTTATTCAAAGTTCTTGTTTTCAACATTTTTATTTAACGCGTTTTAATGTTTTTGGACAATATTATTATTTTTTATTCTGAGATGATGGGGTTTTTATAGTTTTGGTTTAATTTTATTTTTTATTTTGATGATTACGATGATGTTAGTCATTATTTCATTTCATCAGGAACAGAATCTAAGGGCTCTTTGTTTTAAAGATGAAGGTCATAATAATCTTCATCTGATCTCATTATCTCAATAACATAATTATAGAAATCACGACGAATCACTCTTTACTCTTCAACTGATCTCATTACACTTAAGCTTGAGTATTATTCTTTCATTCATATAATAATAAAGATGAACTTTATATAAAATATATGATGGTGATCAATCATTACCTGACCCATTGACAACATCATGATCTCTTCGTTCTAAAGAATTTATTACTGAAAATTATGATCATGTAACTGTTTACCTCATCCCATCCTCAACATGATATCTTGTTGCTTCATTTACATCAAATGAAGATTATAATGTTACACACATCTTTTATAATTTATGTCCTTCATAAATTCAAAATTACATCCTCCAAAATTATAATTCATAATTTAATAATCAATAAAAAAAAACCAAAAAGGAAAACCTTTAAAAGGTCATGGAGGGAAGAAAGGACTGAAGATATTTTATATGCAAAGATTTCCATGTCTTAAAAAGTCACAAAGAAGAAACAAAAAAAAACCTCAACTGAAATAATATCAGGAAAACAATAACAAGAAGAAGAGGGCGAAGAAGAAGATGAAATAAGGAAAAATTGCAAAGTCAATAAAATCGAACTCAAGGTAAACAATTGTACAGATAAAAACTCTATCGGACGGATATGCAAATAAGCAAAACATGAGAAAGAAAAAAAAAAACATCGATTCTGTAGACTGGACATGGATGCAATAATAGAAAACAAACGAGGGTAGATTTTTGTAGAAGCACCTTTTCTTTTTCCAATCCATGAATGTTGCAGATTTTAAGGACTTCTTTTTTTTTGCGATACAGCGCAAGGTTTTCAAGTAATTCTTTCTCAAGCATCTTCGGGTACCTGAGAGCTCAGTCACCAAGTCAGCCAGCCATTCAGTCAGTTAGGCGTACGTCAAGAGTGAGCAAAAAAAGAAAAAAAGATTCGACGATAGTTTCGAGGATACTATAAAGGAAAAAAGATACTCGTACTCGTAACGTATGCAGATTTTTCATTGAAGCAGATGCTTTCAATTCCATTTCTTTTTCCACTTTATTTGGATTACTTTTAGGAAATAATTGCAGCAAAATTTTGTTGGAAAGAAATGAAATGGTATATAATGTATGTAACTGAAATATAGTCGTATATAAATATATATCTACTTTCGTATTACCACGAAGTGTAATAATAAGCTGTATCTTTTGTAGATCCTTTGTAACTTACTCGCTGTTATCCCCAGAAATAGAGATGAAGAAGAAGATGAAGAACAAGAACAAGAAGAAAAAGAAGTAGAAGAAAAAGAAGAAAAACTAAATAATTGAGGATTAATTTGCTGACTCGAGGATTAAAAAGATTTCCTTTGTTACTCTTAAAAGTCATTAAAAAGAAAATGAAAGAAAGACGACTAACTGCAGATGTGGTCAATTATAAGATTTCTATAGATATGATATAATGTACCTAAGAGATTGTGGAAATAGCGAAGAAGATCCACATTTAATTTTAAAATTCAAGGTTTAAAAGTAGCGAGAAAATTAAAAGTAAAGTAAAAATGAAAGAAGATGATTCGAAAGTTTGTTGTTATTTTAAGAAGTAATTTAAGCCTTTATTATTCTTTTATTTTAAGTTAAAAGTAACATTTGTCGCATTGATTTTGAATGAAGTCCGAAATTAATGAGAGTTTATATGAGAGTCTGTGAAATGAAGTCTATGAAAAGTAATGATTTTATTATGGAGTATTTTTTCATAACTCGTTTAATTTAAAATATTGTTCAATTTAGTTTCCTTGTACCTTTAATTTTGCGATAAATTTAATATAGATATTTTTAAGTAAAAATATTCTAAAAAGCTATTCTAAACACTTTCCCATGAAATCACGAATCGATGTCACCCCTCACAAAAAAAAAAAAACAAAATAAATTCAAACAAAAGAAAAATTATTATGAGAAAATAGAATTATTAATTCATAAATCTAATGTATACAATTTTTTGCAAGGGTTCAAGCTGCCTACATTTTAGAGATGTTGTAATTATGCATGAAGACATATTTCATGCCAAAAATTACATCATCATCATCATCATACTCAATGGAGTGAAAAATTTTCATGGCGTGACAACGAAGTGACAAATTTTTGCACAAAATTGCACTCTGAAGCGTGTTAAGAGTAAAATATGTATAATAATAACAATGATAATAAAAATAATTATTAGTTCTGCATACAGTTCAATCAATAGAAAGAAAGGCATAAAAGATTGAGATCATGATGAAAGGAAAGGGAAGGAAAGACAAGAGGACAGGCAAGTGAGGACAAAAGGAAAGGCAAGGAAAGAAACAACAGCAACAAAACATTTTAGAGAACCTTTTAAAAAAGAAAAGGGTTTCCTTTACAACTGTTTTACAGTTGTTTTGTTTTTCACCTTTTCCTTGAAGTTAACAGCTTGCAATTTTTTTTCTCTTAGGTAATTATTTTTTTTGCAACATTACGTTTTGCCTGCTGCTGCCACTTCTTGGGTGACACTCGTTACGCTCTCAATTTTTTCAATTCGTTCCGAGCAACTGTTACGAGAGCAGCCTGGTTTCGCTGCAGTTTTTTGCATGTGCTTCATTCCTTTTGTCACCTTTGTCGGCTTTAACGAGTACCGTTCGAGACGCTCTAATAACGTCTTGACGTTGGCAACCGTGACCTTAAAATAAGGCAAAATGGGACAAATTTATTTAGACGATGCTCCAATTCAATTCAAAGTTATATGAATTATAGGTGATAAACTATATACTGCATCATATGATGTACCATATTATGTACCATAAGATGTATCCTAGACCAATCATGAATCCTGGTAATATATAGCCTAGTAATATAGTAATATAATAACATAGAACCATAATAAGTACCACATGATATGCTTTACTCCATGACGAAATCATATACTATTCCCTAGAACAATTTTAATTCTAAAGAAGATCTTCAAAACTGTATAATTTAACATGAAAGTAGAATAAGTTCTTTAAAGTTCTTAAAAGTTATAACAATGACAAATCAAAGTACACCGAAAGAACAAAGCCAACCGAATTCTCATTGTCCCCTATGTACATCTATGGTATTATTCTCGGTATTCATTTAAATACATTCGGTAAATGATTAAGGAATCATTTAAAAATCAATCAATGTCGAAACAGAGGTGAACAAAAAAATAAAATCACCCTCAAAATCGTAGGAATGATCATGTGAGTATTTAAAGTAATACGTTCGATATAAACGTCAACATAACCCAAAGACATCAGTCAAAGAGTGAAAAAAAAAAAATAAAATAAAAGGAAGACGAAAGAAGAGTGGAGAAAAGGATCAAATAAATTGACGACCAGATCAACTGCAAGCTTCAAATGCAGAGAAGTTGTCAAGATCAGATCAACTGATCGATTCATTGCAATTAATCTTGAACGTGATCGTGAGCTGTTTATGATTTGTGGATTTTTCGGTTCCCTGTTTTAACGGCGGTACTTCTTTTCTGCGGTTGAAGTTGAAAATCTTTGTTATTTTCTTTTTTTTTCATAGAACAACGATACCCTTTATTTTGTTCCAAGTGATTTTTAAGGATTAAAGTGAAATCTTTAGAGACAACGAAATATGCATAAGATTCGAATTATTGTTAATGAATATTTTAGAGGATTACGTAATTTAATATTTTCGTTCAGGATTAACAGAATCGATCGGGGGAAGAAATGACTTGAAATAAATTAGTATAGATTATGTAACAACCGCAATGAAAGGGAAGTGATTTTTTTTGTTGTTGTTCCTTTGAAAGATTTTCTCTTTTGTCCTTACTAATGGCGGGCATGTTGTCACGTCGGTATATCAATCAATCAGTTCGGTAGTTTTAATCCTTTAGAATTTATAGCAGCCTTACCTGAAAGATAATATAGAAAAAAAGAATATTTAATAAAGTTTATTGATAGAAGGGTGATATGATGAAATTTTAGAGATATTCTCCGAAATTTTGTTTATTTATTGACATTTTTTGATGTGAAGGACGAAAATAATCATTAAGAGAAAAAATGTTTTTTGTGTGGATTTGTTTATTTTTCTCATTATTTTTTATTTGTTTTTTAGCAGTTTTTCTTGAATTTCGTCTCTTGACAACGTGTGATTATTTTTTAAAAAAGAACAAAAGAAGAAATCGAAAAAACGTGGAGCAATTATTGTATTAAATTCAACGCACTGAAGAGGTGCACAAAATTGTTACAAAGAATACAACGAAGCCACCATGAAAAAGAGAAGGAGGCGGAGGAGAATCAGGAGGAAGAGGAGGAGGAGTGACTCGCCTACTGAGCGACCGCAAAACAACAGCAGTAGCAGCAACAACAACAACTGCAATGGATAGAATAACGCGTGCCTACCGCAACAAGCTATAAAGTTTTATGGGTTTTTTTGTTGCTCTCTTTTTTCCTTTATTTCTGACTTCATCCGGAGCCTTCCATTGGAATAATTTTCTTGGTCGGTGGCTCTCAACGATTATTCCTGGCCAAGTGCAAAAAACCAACAAACACCTGATGGTAGAAAAGAAAAAAAAGACAAAACAAAAAATGTAATGATCAAAATAAGGACGCTAATCATTCATCTGGGATTTAAATTACAATGCAATGACTATAACAGGGATAATTATTCACTGTGTTTGTGTTCCAACTGAAGGACGATTAAGCAACGTTTTGTGGTATTTAAAGTCAAATTAAAATTGTTCAAGTAAACATTCACAAAAAAAAAAAGGATCAAAGAAGTTGAAAATTAAAAATATAAAAAAGGAGGCCAAATAAATAAACAAATGAAATTAAAGAAAATTGTTAATAAAGAAAGGAATAAAACACAAGGTTGAAAAAAAGGCGTCCAAGCTAAGTACTTTGGCGTCAAAGGTCACCTAATCCAAGCATGTCACCGGCGAATCTCAGAGCAAATCTGGAATGGAACTTTTGTTCAACCGCAAATATATTTAATCTATTATCCTTTATTAATTAAAAACGCATCCATGTAAGCCAAATGGCAACAATGTATAATTTAATGGCAATTCTAAAATGTGATTTCTAAATACTTAATAATTTTCGCAGAAATAATGAAGAATAAAGGAATAGAAAACAATAAACAATCTGCAGGACACAACAATCGCAATCGAAAAGGAATTTCATAAATTTTTAGAAGGATACACTTGCAATTTTACTTGTAGATCTATTTATTTTATTATTGTTGATGATACTGTGCATGAGATCACCTCCATCCAAATTGGGCAACTTTTATTGATGTTGTTGTTGGTGTTGCTGTGGTGAACTTTGACGAAGTTGCTGCTGCTGTTGTTGCTTTTGCTGATGCTATTTTTGTTGCTGCTGTTGGTGTCCCTGCTGTTGTTTTTTGTTGTTGTTGCTCTTCCTGCTGTTGTTGTTGATGCTATTCTAGTTGGTGGTCTATTATTACTATGATGTTCAATTACAATGTTAATCGCCTGTTTCTGTACTTTCGTTTTTTTTTAGTGGATCTCCTGTGGTGGCGGCTATCTCTGACCTTTCTCCTTCCGATTCTCTTCTTCTTAACTTGTATTTTGAAAGTCATATCACCCGTTTTCTCATCGACGATAAGCACACATTCCTTGATAAACACTTTTCGGCTTATTTTGTATGCAGAGTCAGGCAACCGGGAACCTACTAAGTTTGGTGAGCTTGTAATTAATGGATCAGTGGGGACTACGTCCATCGTCGCTTCTTGGTTCTCCTCCACACTCGCAGTCGCATTCTGTGTATCCAACGTGTTGCCGATTTTCACTTCCGGTACTTCCTTGCCGATGTTCAGATTTTCAAACAGAGATGAGATCTGGTCGGACATTTTGTAGGGTTGGGTAGGGGAAGGGCTGTTTTTTCACAAATTTTTTATTATATTCGCTTGTTGTAATTGTATATTAACTTCACCTTTGTCACTATTATTTATAGAAATTATTATTTTCAATAAAAACCCGAACCGATGTTCTCTGAACAAACTTTTTTCTAAACTATATAAAATAACTATATAAAATAATTTTCTAAAATATGTCGTACTGTCAATGAAAAGAATAGCATACTCAGTTAAGAATAAACAAGTAGAAGAAAGTAAAGTATTGTAGTGTGAGTTGAATACTGAGCTTATTTCCAATACTTAAGAAGTCCTGCACCCGGTTTTGCTCTGAGATGCTACTCGTCTTATTGGTTTGTGTCTCTGCTATTTACGAGTTTGGTTTGCAAATCTAATCTAATATAATCTTTGGCTTTTTTAAATCTACTTTTTAATGCGAGCAGATGTCTTCCCCCACCAACTCTAGATTTTTCTGAAACGACCTCAATTAAAATACGCCTTAATCGAACAACAACAACAACAATTTCGTAAATATTCACAGTGGCCACAACAAACACATTGAAATTTAAAAACTGTAAAAAGCAGCAGCAAAAACAAATCGTATCAAAGAACATTGCATCCACATGAGTACGAATGAATGGAAAAAAAAAGGATTAACTAAAAAAATTCACGAAATCACTAATGAGCCTCGACCGGTGCAACTAAAACAACAACAACAACACAACAAACAGCAACACAACCAACAACAGCACAACCAACAGCAGCAGCATCACCAACTGAACCCTTTTTTTTTGTTCTCCTTTTTGTTGGTGTTGTTATTGTTTTTTTATCCTTTTTTTCCACTTCAATTATTCAATTTCAATTAATACAAAATTTGCTTAATAAGGATATTAAAGGAAAAGCAAACAAAAAAAATCAAAACAAGGCCACTTTTTTAAATGACACATCCAACAAAATTTTTCGACCCCAACAAATATAAAAACAACAAGGAAACGTCGTCAGCTTTCCAAGTGAACCCTTTTTTTTCATAGTCTTTCATTCATTCATCCTTTTATTCGTGCACCTTTCATTCACCATTCCTCCATCTTTTCGCCCTCCCTTTTGTCCTCCTTTTTGTACTCCCTTTTGTACTCCCTTTTGTCCTCCCTTTTGTCCTCCCTTTTGTCCTCCTTTCGCCCTCCCTTTTGCCCTCCTTTTTCCACATCAAGTCGTGGGTTTCGTCCGCTTTGCTGATGCTTTGATGATGGCTGCTTTTGGATGATTTCTGATGGACATGTTCATTCAGTGTCCTTAAACAGGACATCATACATTAGTGGCTAGCGAGAAAAACAACAACAACCACCAAAAACCCAACCAAAGTGAATAAATAAAAATCTGAAAAAGAAAACAACAAAATCCAGCAACAACAAAGTACCTTTAGCAACCTTTTCGAATGAAATTCAATACGAGTTCATTCATTATCATCGCTACTGAAGCCGCTGACTTTGATGGCGATGATGACGATGGTGATGATGACGGCGATGATGATGGTGACGGCGATGCAGTGTCGCTCTGCATTCGCTTTGTGCTAATTTCAAGTCTTTGCGATGATGCTGGCGATATTCGACGTGTTCACCGGGGTTTTCGTTTTATCCTGGCTTCAAATTAATTAAATATTCAAGGGACGTTTTTCGGACACTTCTTTTTTTTACATGGTTTTTTAATAAGTTTTTTTTACATAGTTTCTTACAATTTTCATTCGCTTTGTGTTGGTTTTTCTTTTTTAATCAAACCAAAAAGCGAAGCTTATTATTATTTGTTGATTTTTCAGTTCCAATCGTTGTTGTTATTCCTAGTGTTGTTTTTGCTGGTCTTCCTCTTGGTGTTGCTGTTCATGCACTATTGTTGTTCATGTTCAATGTTGTTGTTGTTTTTATGTTGTTTTTATTATTGCGGTTGCCTCAAGCTGCTGCTCTTCGGTTTTCATGCTTGTTTTTGCTACTTGTTGGTTTTTATTCCTGCTTAAATTCTGCGCTGCTGCTGCTTCTGTTTGTTGTCAGATTAGTTGTTCGTACTGCTGTTCTTCTTATTGTTGTTATTGTGGTTTGTGGTCGGTGTTGTTTCTTTAACACTTTCTTTTTTTTGTTGTTTTTTTAACACCGACACCTCAAACATCCGACGTTGCTGCTGCTGCTGCAAAAACATCTGTTCTCTGTTCATGTTTTACAGGACACATGTTCGTGTACTGACGATATCCTTGTTCTTGATGACTTTCTTATGTTTTGAGGAAGTTTATTGTTCTTTGTTCCTTATTTTTTGTCATAATTTCCATTTTAATAAAATTGAAATCCTTGAAAAACAACATAAAAAACACAAACATTGAAAAATAGTAACCGAAACAAATGTTTTAATGTTGAAATTATGATTTTTTTTAATATTGTATTTTTTTGTTGCTGTTGTTTTTGTTGTAATTACAACTGTAATAATTATTGGAAAGGGGGAGGGGGTGCTGAGGTCGAGGAAAGCATGTAAAATTACAAACACGCAAACGTTTCATTAACGGGAAGTTTCGGGTTTTAATAGAGCATCGTTAGTTGTTGTTGTTGGGACATTTATTGTTGTTGCATTTGTTGTTGGTACAGTTGTTGTTGCAGTTGTTGTTAGTACAGTTGTTGTTGCAGTTGTTGTTGTTGTTTCTGTTACTGTAACAATAATAATTATATTCTTTTGACCGTTATGACAGCCAGGACACGCGTCATTTTTCAATTACTGAGCGCGTGACTGAATGACAGATTGACTGCTGGACTGACTAACTGACTGAGTGACGGACTGACTGACTGACCGTCTGTGTGACAGAACCGTGAATTGAATTAAGAGCAACAAAGCAACATTAATGAAAATCGTTTACAGTTTATAATGTTGCAGCGTTGATTTTTAAAACCTTTTTATTTTTTTTGGTTCTCTTAATGTTAGTTTATTATGAGTAACTGTTAAGTTTTGTAACTTTGCACAATGAAACATACACAAACATACATAGAAACACAGAGGACAAAAGTTGTGTAATAACCCTATGGTTATTTTTACTTTGGTTGTTGTTGTATTTCACATGTTTTCATAGTTTTTCATGTTCTTGTTGTTGTTGTTGTTGTTGTTTTTACACCCTTCACGTGTCCAGTTGAGTGTCCGGTTACATTGAAGTAACTCTGCTTTAATAGAATATCGTTTTTTAACCCTTGCTATATTCTTTCGCTTTCGCTTTTTTCTTTTTTTTTTTACTGTTACATTTACGCGGCGGGATACTTTTTTCGCCGCTTTATGAAACACAGCAACAGCGACAACAACAACGGCGACAACAAAAGCAGTTGATTCTTTGAAAAGTTTCTCTTCTGCAGCTGAGCTTTTATGATTTTCTTTTTTTGGCCCCGTAATTTTTTTGGGAGGTTTGCAGTCACTGAAAAAATAGGGTTGCCATCACCACCGAAATCGACTTTCCTGGACTAGCATCTGGCTTAATTACATACACATGTACTAATAATTATTATTATTATTATTATTATTATTAATATTATTATTTAGTACAATGAAGTGAATTCAATAAAACGATCAACGTACGATTTAAATCCGATCTCCATTCATTCCTCCTTCTCATGTTTTCCCTCTCGATTGCATTTTTCAACATCCACTTCAATGACCATTAAAATGCTTCAAATGCACTCATCAAATAAAAGACCCTCATCACGATCATCATCCTCATCATTCGTGGTCACTCGTGGTCATTCGTGGTACTAATGAATGATTCGCTACTCGAAACGTACTCGATTTCTATACCCTGCACCCGAGCCTCGGGTCCCGAGGATAAAAGAGTTGTTTGTCCTTCCGTTTGTAACGCACAGAAGAAGGCGTGGCAGGTACAGAATATAACTACATATATATTCTTGATCAGCGTTGTCTCCAGAGACGACTTTTTATGACCCTTTTTTACGCGAAAATGCGCGACGCATGCGCACCGATGCGATGGCGTGCAGTGGAAACGAACACAAGACGACGACATGACAACATGACTTGTCACGTGTGACGTGTGCCACTGAAATATATACTGGAAAATAAATTAACGCCGAATTGATGGTTTTTTTTTTTCACAAGCACGCAATTTAAATGTCCTGCAGAGTGAGTGTCCAGCTGCTACTGACCGTCATTGTGTTGTTGTGTCGTGGCATGTCGTGTTGTTGGTGTGTCGTGTCGTGTGGTGTTGCGTCACGTCATATTGACCTGACTTTGCAGCTTGACTTTGGATTTTTTGCATATTCTTTGAAATTCTGGTAGCTTCTGGTTGCCACGCTTCTCTCATGGTTTCCTTAATGGTCATTATAATTTAAGCATATTTTTTATTATTGTTACTTTTAGCATAATTTTAAAGTGCAGTTCTTCTTTTTGTAGTTTTTGTTATTATTTGTGCTGTTCACAAAACAACAAATTGTTTTTCCATGTTCTTGTGTAACGTTTTCTGGTCGCAGTTTTTATTAAAAGAAATTCTAAATTTTATGATTATCCTTAAAAAGCGTTTAGTTGCACACGCAATGTTTCTGCGCTATACAGTCACACTCTCTCGCTGTCCCTCTCCTTATCCCTCTCTGTATCACTCTATCTATCTCCCTCTCTCTCTCCCCTCCGTTGAAGGTGATGCTTTCATTCGAGCGCAGCATAACACAAGTTTTTGTACATTAAATGCACATCATAATAATAACAAAAAAGAAAAAATATATAATATACATATATCTTTATCTTTCTTCTAATTCTCCCCTTCTCCCCCCTTCCCGGCTACTATAACGAATGCATGACCACCGTGAAGAAGAGGTGGTTTAAAGGACCGTTAAAATTTAGAATAAATCCTATTTTATCCTGAAACAGACCACCAAATACAAGAAATCCCTGATGTCACATCGGATCATTATATCAGGCGTCAGGGCAGAGTAACGTGATGTAACATGATACGTGCTCTAAAATGTGACAGTTTCGCTCAATAAATGTCACATAATTTTGGTCACTTTATCGCTTTGGCTTTTCAGGGGAGAAAAATAGAATAAAAGAAGGGGAGAAGGAGTATAGGCAGAGAGAGTGAGAAGTAGAGAATGGAAGGTGAGAGGAAGAGGAAACAGAAAGAGAGAGATTTGAAAAATCATAAATGAAAAACAAATAAAGTTTACAGTGAAATATGAAATCTACTAAAAATTATCCCCATACAAACTACCTCCCTATTGGAACCTCTACTGGTAGCATTTATGCACCTATTTTTATGGTTGATGATTATACTGATAGAGAGGTTTCAATATAAAAACCGATTAATCCAGATTCTTAACTGATAATGTAAGGAAAACTCTCAATTTTTATATAATTCTGCTACGAATGAAATTCAGTATCTTAACCTCACATGTTCTATTACCATTTAATATTACAATATACAAGTATAATGCTTATAATGGCTGTGGTTTGCCCTAATTTTTATTAAATTTTAAAATATTGCATCCGTTTTATTTTTCTTTAATTTTTTGGTTTAATTTTAAAACTAATCCACTGTAATCCTTGTAATCGGAAGCCAGGAAAGAAGTGTTTAAAAGCGATCATGAAAGTGCAGATAAATTTGGACAGGAGGAAGAAGAACCGAACCGTGAAGGTGAGGACGAAGGAGAGGGTAGTACAGTTATCATTCTACTGACCTTTACAATTCCGTGTCAACACCAAACATAAAAAAACAGATTTAATGAAAATCCTATTTAATTTCAAGGAATGAATTCTATGTCAAGGAATGAAAAACTATTTCAAAGGATGACATTTAAACCAAGCCAAATGTAAAAGGATTAAAAGAGTTTTAGTGGTGAAGGAGAAAAATCGAAAGAAGCTATTACAATTAATACAATATAATGGATAACCGGGAATGAACGACCAATGAACAATCAACAGGATGCAGGCAACAAATCAAGTCTTGACAGTCAGTCAGTCAGAAGGGAGGATGCAAGGACAACGAAAAACATTGCAAATATTAAATTTCTTTGAAATCATTCTGCACGAAATGCATTTTAATCCTGTTAAAAACGGTATTTAAAATGTGCCTCAAGGTGCATTACCATCAAAATAACAACAACAAAAAGAACCGGAAAGATTGTCCTGAATTATATTCTATTCGATTCTAATAGAAGGACATAAAATCGATAAAAATTTCAATCAAAACAAAGTGCTGCTGGATGCAGTTGACAAGTCTTAACGACAGATTCAACAATTGTTTGGCGAAATCCTTTTAAGCGTCTACAAAACAGAAGGGACTGCTGTCTGCATTGATAATTCTTCCCGTCGATTGAGGAATCCTCTGAACGAATTAAAATAAAATTGAAATCGTTTTCACAAACAAATGCGAAGCCATGCGATTCGATTGTCGGCGATTATTTTGTTTATGGAATATAATTTTAATTTGCCCCCGAAGAGAATATGCATGCTTGATCCTGGAAATCCTTTGTATTTTGAAGAGTTTAACTTCTTTAAGTGCTATGAAAGTGCTACGGGGGGAGGGAGGGGTCGAGGGATAGAACCCCGCACAGAGAAGAAGACGATGCAACGAGAAAAAAAGGGGTAAGTGTCATCAACACTTAAGTACAATAACAACAGGAGACGAGAGGAAAACAGGAACTGAACAGGATCAGGAAGCAGGACAATAAGAAGGGAGTGAAATTGGGAATGAGAGAGGGTTCGAAGGACGGTTTAAGTGCTAATAATTCTTATAAATAAAGCACAGTTGGCAGTCTCTCTTCTACTCACTTCGACCCGAACACTCCGAAGCTCTTCTTACCTCTATTTAACCTCTTTCGCTGTATATCTCTCTGTATCTTTCTCTTTTGATCTCTTGATCTTTCTTTCTCTCCCACTCTCTCTCGGTCTGTCTGCCTCTCTCTCTCCATCTTTTAATGTTTATTCTCTTCTCACCTTTTGTTTTTACTTCTTTCTTTTTACGTGTAAATTTTTGCCAAATGTTTTCAACTATGCTAGTATCTATTCTATGCATATCCTTTGGAGTGATCATAGTGATCGATAGGAAAGAATCATTGAATAATGGTATTTGTAATTATCTTAAAACATGTATAAAGATGTCGATGATTAATTCGAGGCGCCTCAAATGAGGTGTGGTGGCTCACTCAAAAAGAGTGGCTTTATTTCAGTCATTGATGTGACAGTGATTAGTGATTTTAGTGATCTTAAAGGGAAATAATGAAGATCTATCGAATAATACAAGAATTTCCACTGAAGAAGTTCGACAACTATTAACAATGACAGTTAAGATGACAGAAATGAGCCACGAAGAGAACACCAAAGATCAGTAGATGTAAATTAATCACAAAGGAAACAAAGAACAAAATACGTGAAATTATGTGAAAATTTGAGAAAATCTTCTATAAAATGTGAAATCTCTCCTGGTTTGAATAAATACTTAACAAGACAAAGAAAAATCCAAATTTAATGTTTCCTTGCAAATAATTAATCAAAGTGATCATTAATAAAAGTTGTACTTCCTGTTGACCGCACGCTTCTCTAAGCAGGACAGACAATAGATAGTAATTTTTTATGTAATTTTTTAACCGCATTACAAGGCAAAAACCTCTTCACTCATTTCGTGTGGTTTTCACATGAGTGTCGCGTCATGATCAACAAAGTGAGCTCACCACCTTTCATCTTTCGTACAAATTGCGTCATTGGAATGACGAAGATGATAACGTTTTACACAACAGCGACATTAATTGTAACAGATCATCGACAACACAGCAACATCCGCGGGCGCCTGTGATGATAGATGATCTGTCAAAATTTTGCTTTGTACTCTCCTCATGGAGAGTAGTACCTCAGCAATAAAAAAATGTGGTAGGTATTGGGTAGACAACAGATATTTTTAAGTGTATACTCTTCTCTCTCTCTCTCTCTCTCTCTCTCACTCTCTTTGCCTCACACTCTGCCTTCCTTCACCCTCTATCATTCTCTTGCTTCCTTTTTTGTCTGCTGAATTTTTTATTATTTCTTGAGATTCCGTTTCCGAAGATTGATCGTTGTGACAAATGATATCTTCTTCCCAAGTGTTGTGTATTTTTTTAAAAAAAATTCTGATCTAAATTCAGATAATGATCATGAGAGGATACTTCAGAGACAAACTTCATCTTGTAATTCATATAAAAATCATTCGATGGAGTGACTGTAATGTTATCTCTTCAGTTTTATGAGTTTAATCGATCAAAGCAATGAAAGCAATGAAAGAAAATCAGAATTGATGTAGAGATTTCAAGTGATATCTTCAACAATTATAGATTATTTTTGTTTGAGGTAATGTAGTGAAGTAAACTTAACTCAGTTTCCAGATCTGATAATATAATCACGATATGTTTGATGATGAGGGTTCTCGAGTGAAAGTATTCTCGATTATATTCCGTATCTACTACATTGATATATTTCCTATAAACCGACCTTTAATGATCGTGATGAATATGATTTCTGATAATCATTATTAGGTCTAGGATTCGAATAAAATATACGAATCCATCTGAAAGACGTGAAATTTTCGACAGCACTTGTATTGTATATTCTGTTTCTTAGATTTTAGTTATTATTCAGTCCAGTTATGTTCTGTATCTTCGGTATCCTTCTATAATTATATGGACCTTATTCGATTTAGGATTAAATTATTTCAGTTTAGCTAAAAAGATTTCAAATTTTCAACAACTCTGAAGTATCTGTTTTTTAGTTATTTTCCAGACACACTTTAATATTTAATTATCATTTCTATACAACATTAAGTAAAAAAAAACTCATCCATTTCGTCTCATCAAGGATAGTTTTCCTTTCTCAATTTCCGTCCAATATAGATTATCTCCAGAAAAAGTTTCAAGTTTCAAAATAAATTAAAGTAACTAAAGAAGTATCGAAAAAAATTGATGACTCATCTGGTTGACTGAAGTAAGACTTTTTTGTAGCTATAGATATAGAGAACCTTTCCATATTATTATAAATACTGCATTTACTTTATTTTATTGTCCCAACACAAAAGCAATCAGCATGTAAATTGAACTACATTGTTATTATTATTCATTCAGTCACTCATTGAAATAGAAAAGATTCTGTGACAAATCCTTGATGATACGATTGTACGAGTCTAAACATAGACTCATAGGGTAACACCCACAAATCGTCGTGCTCTTCTTCCAGATTTCAATCTGCGTTTGTTTTTTTTTGTAGTTCATTGTCGCTGTTGTTGTAAAGGAAACCTGTGTCAGTTTTAAGATTGTGGTTTTCTGTATAATTTTTTCTGCTATTGTAATTTTTTTTTTCATTTTCACTTGATTTTTTCAAAGTCTGAAATCGGTAACATTATCATTTTCATCAACGATGCTTATGTTTAACTTTTATCGCAATCGGAAGTGGGAAGTATTAAGAATTGTGATTTCAGGTGATCTGATTTCCATATAAAACTTGTAAAACACCATCGTAAAAGGAAAGAAAGATTTAGCAGATGTCGGGTGTTCAATTTCGATCTGGATGTTAAGAAACTAATTGAAGAAAAGTATATAGAGATGTTACTTTATATGCAGATATATTAAATATCTCGATTATTAGAAATCAATAAGTATTCTCTACTTTATTATAACTTTACTGTACTTTATTGTTTTTAATTGTACTTTATTGTACTTTACTGTACTTTATTGCAACTTTATTGTACTTTATTGTAACCTTAATGTACTTTATTGTACTTTACTGTACTTTATTGTAACTTTATTGTACTTTAATGTAACTTCAAGTACATATTTTTATTTCTGTGTGCTACCAGCCAAAATTTTGATGTTACGGATTTAAAGGTCTTAAAAGATCTCATCTACCAAGTTTACGAGATTTTTTTTTTATTACTAGCAGTTTTTTTTATTACCAAATGTTTGCAGTTATGAGAAATTTCGGTTTCAAAGTAAATAATGTTACTTTAATTAAATCTATCCGACAAAAAATAAATTGCATATTTTCTATATCTCTCTCTGCATCTCTTTTCCTCTTGCAAAAGATCACTTTAAGATCATCACATTTGAACAGCTGTCCTTTGTTGGTGTCACTGTATTTCCTGCATGTCATTTAAGTTATCACAGTCACTCGTGCTCATCGATTGCGTCATGCAACCGCGTAACGTTTTTCCTGATTTCCATTTTTCGTATATGTATAAAAAAAAGGTTGTTTTGGAATCTTTTTTTCAACTTTCGCCGCTGCGGTTTTTCATAAAAAATGTTTCTTTTTTTTGTTTTGTACAATTTGATGTTTTGTACAACATGTTTGTTTTGTTTGTCATCCTGTGACAAATTTTTGAGTATTCGGATTTTTTTTTATTTATAAAAACTCCCCAGAGTTCAGGAAATCTTTTCTTCTTCGTTTTTGTCATGATCTGTCAGTCACGATGTCATGACTGAAATTTTTAAATTTCTTCCAATAGAATATTTAGAGTAAAATTAAGAAGATCTCGTATACTATCGGATACTATCTCGTATACTATTATATGATCTCGGTTATGATCTTGTAGATGATCTCGTACATGATCTTGTACATGATCTTTTACGAAACATGATATAACTATTAATGCTTCAAACTTTATTAGCTTCAAGTTTTTTTAATATTCACATCAAAGATTTTATATACATTTTCCTGAACCTCCCTTTTTTAAGTGTTGCAGTTTTTATTAAGTTCTCATCTCATACACAGCAATTAAATTCAAATTAAAAATATAACTATAAAAAAAACATCTTCATACATTTATGTAAAAGGAAGAGGAACGTGAAATACTCTTTCTTATCTTGGGAAAGTCGTTCAATAAAAAGATCACCAGGTCATCATGAAAGGGGGTTAAAACACCCTTTTAACATGGCACCACAAACCGAGGTCGAGTGTTGTTTGTGTGGCAGAACACAAGTGAGTGATTAGCTTTTGACAGCTGTCACTCAAGATATGCAATGCGTATATAATTTCGATATACAAAACATTAAATCTCGGTTTATAAAAGATTAAGTGAAATAAAAACAGTTGCTAAAATCATTTCGTTAACCTTTAAGGAGTTATAAGAATAAAATGTCATAAAGATCAAAAGATGAATTCACTATAAGAAATGAATTGAATGAAGAATGTTTTTTTTCATATCCTTTTTTATTCCTCCAAATTTTGAGATATTCACAAAATACGAAGACCTTTTTTTCAGTGGGCCGAAAAAGTTGTTGCATTTCTCAACCATGATTTTGCAGAATTTCGTTTCGGTTTTTGTTTTGTAGACTATTAAATCAAAGCTACAAACATTTAAGATTGTCATTAATAAAAAATTTAACAGAAAAGCTGAATCATGATTTCAAATAAATTCACATGAGACAAGACTTTTTCAAGTATTGTCCTTTATTCATGCTTGGCAGATCCTCTACAAACCTCTATGGTAACGTATATTTACCATAAAAGAAGTGTATGGAGTGTTTATTATGATGGTAATGATATTTTTTGGGATATCTGAATTCATGGATTCGTTGATTAATTAATCTGAAAAAGATTGTGTACTTGGTGAAGTTTGACACACTGAAACATTTCCGGTATTTATTCCGGGGTAGAGCCATAAAAAGCATATAGTATCATCTCCCTCAAGAAAAAATCTGACACTATACTATACTCTACTATACTACACTATGCTATATACAATATAGTTAGGATCCTTTAATGAGACTTAAGATCCTTTGATGAAATCATGGTTTCTCGAATAAGAAAAAATATTAAAGGCCACTATTTTTTATACTCGTACAATGAGAGATATAAGAAACCTCTTCTTTAAAACTATTATTCGTGTTCATTATTATTATATATAATATACCTTTCAAGTTGATTAGAATTAGCTTCTTAGACTTGTACCCTCTTAAGATATTTGAGATCTTTATAGAATACTATACTATATACTATACAATACTACTATAAACTAAAAATTATAACCACAAAATCTCGTTAAAGTATAATAACGTAATGATAAAAGTAACGTAATTTCATTAACGTTCTTAGCTCAAAGGATTACAAAGGATGAAATACAAACATCCTGCGTAAGTATTTGTTTAATCAGCTCAGCTTTGTTGTTACGTGTTTACAGTTGTGTTGGTTTGCAATTATTTGTGATTATCATTGCCTGTATTGTGTGTTGTCTAATGTTGTTTGACAGGGATCGGGAAGAAGAAGAATAAGGATACCAAGGAAGTGAGTGTATGTCTTAAGTAATTAGAGCAGAGTTGAAGGATTTCTTTTTTTATAATGAGAGAAAGGGTAAAGGTAAAAGGACAACAACTTTAATGAAATATGTACACACCATTTTAACAAAAGGGTAACATTTCAAATAAGGGTCAAGACATTCATGAGTTACAATGTTGTGTTTACACAATTAGGAAACAACTTCAATTAAATAACAAATTAAAGAACTTCAGAGTGAAGATGATCGTAGAAATTTAAGTTCACTCGTGATCACTTGAAGAACAATTGGATTTTTTTTAGTGAAGAAGTGTTTTCGTATTTCAATCCAATTTCAATCGTACTTCAGTCCGTATTTCCATACATTTTTCAGACTATTTTCATTGATCATATGGAATGTTCTAATATTAGAAATAATTTCTAAATTTTAATCAGATTTTCGCTATGATCTTAATAAGCTTTTCCTCTTGACTGAAAATCATAGAGAAATTCGATTGTTTTTCTTCTATTTTATATGATCTTTTTGGCACTCTGTATCATAATTTCCGTTATAATTTCTGAACACCATAAAATTTGTCAAAACGAGAGAATTTATGAGCGAACGAAAAATTGCGGGCCCTTTTTGCCCTTTTTTCACTGTGTGAACATGTGAACATACATACATATGTGTACGTGTATGTGTGTGTGTGTCTGTCTGTGAGTTTGTTCCAATAATTACCCTCTAAATATAGGCAACAATTAAACGAAGTTAAAAAAGCGCGAATCCATAATTCATAATTTTTTTTTTTGTTTTGTGCAAGGATAACAAAGGATAACAAAAAAAAAATTTGCACAACATACAAGAAGCAACAAGGATTTAGCAATTATTAAATGTGTAATCGAAGGATCTACAACAGGCAGGAAAAAAAATTTCAAAATTTCGCACATAAGATGAAGAAAAACATTCGAAACAATAAATCAAAAATTTTGCCAACAAAAGAAAATTTTAAGAAATTTATGAGACAGTATAAATGCACACACACTATATCATTATCATCATCTTCTAACAGTCCAGAAGACACGAGGACACAAGCTCATCAAGGATCAGAGAAGAACAGATCGGATCAGGTCAGGTCACATCATATCAAGAGTAGAAGTGATTCCGGGATGTCTTTTCTTTTTGTTCCTAACCGGATTTCGGTTGCTTTTCAAATTATTGAAAAATATACGGAGTCTTTTTTTGTCTATCGTTTTAATGTGTTTTTAATTTGAGACGTAATAAATGTAGACAGGATAAAGAAGGAAAACTTTAAAAAATCACACACAAAAT
This sequence comes from Myopa testacea, assembly GCA_949629155.1. NCBI lineage: Eukaryota > Metazoa > Arthropoda > Insecta > Diptera > Conopidae > Myopa > Myopa testacea. The sequence goes on from OX451347.1 coordinate 5,443,142, forward strand.
CACAGTACTAATAAAAAAAGAAATAACAATATACTCCTGTAATATAAAGAAGAAGGGGAAGAAGAAGGAGAAGAAGAAGACGCAGGACCTGACTGAAGAACCATACTAATTGTAAATGTTTAGTCAAATGTGAAGATATTTCTTCGAAAGGATGTTGCTATCCTTTTTGGTTTCTTATTTATATACATATTGTATTGTATATATCGTATATTTTTTTTCAGTTGCATTTTTTTTTATTCAATTGTCTTGAATGAACATGAAACTGATACAAAGTTTTGTCAGTTCGGCTACAGAAAAAGGATACATTTAAGTGAGGCTTCAAGATACGTCGTAATTCAGGTACCGAAAACAGCTGACATCAAGTAGTTTTTGCTGCTATCTTTTGCATTTCATAGCGTAAAAGAAAAGCTTATTCAGGATATGCTTGAATATAATATCAATTGTATTATCAAGCAGAAAATGACGCATTAGCTGTTAACCCCTCTCTATTCCACCCTTCTTCCTTCCCCGACTCTCTAAAGATATAAAATTACACCTTATGGAACGCTTAATATAAAAAACGAAAGATAATTTTTAGATTACGATAAAGATAAAGATTTTTTTAACGATTTCCTTTGCTTGGAATTAATCACTAATAATAGAATTGTTAAATAAACGGTAAAAGTTTTTATATATTAACTTTAATTATATAATATTTCAATCTATTATTGTTATGATAGAGAAAGAAAATTAAAAATTGGACCAATAAATCGAAAGTTATAAAGAAAGTATCAAAGAAACTCCTTACTTTACACACACTTTTTCTTTTATGAGCATAAAATTATAATATATAAATATATAAAATATATAATATAATTGATAAAAGATAAATAAATACATTTTTCCAAGTGTAAATACATTAATCGGTGAAGAGAATTCAGTGATACAGTCGCCGCGGTGCGCCGTCGCCAGAAGAAAAGCGAAAATGTCCGTAATCGTGCAAAAATGTTGACCTTCTGATCAACAAAATCGCATACGTCTGTTAGTTAGTCTTTCAATCAATCAATTATCATTAATATTGACTGCTGCTGGTCCAGACAAGTCAACGAACGAATGAACGACCGAACGAACGGTAGAATGACAGAACAAACACACGATCGATTGTATGATCGAATGAACCCGCGTAAAAGAGCCCGTATTTATATAAAGGCAACAACTAAATGAAGGTGAAGTCATCGGTGAGGTTTGATTTGAAGCATTTAATGAATTCAAACATTTATACATTTCATCTGCTGCTGATTTACAATATTACAGTTGTTATTTTTGTTGTTGTTGTTATTGTCGTGTTGTAACACACGGGATCACGTGTCACGTGTTAGAATTACGTATGACTGAATGAATGAGTGACGACAGTACAGTTTCATAGAGTTGATACAATGACAGAGAGTATAGTATACTGTATGTAAGTACTTAGAGAAAAATTTGACAGCCGCAAAATCTGCACACTTTTGCGGATATTTTATTTTATATGCGTTGTTAATCGATTTGCTAATCGATCTTTCTTTGCGCAAAACCATTTTTCAATATCAACCATTAATAATTTTGTTTTTTTTTATATCCAATATCAGTGAGGTACGAGTACAAATGGTTAAATAAAACTGATCTGTGGGTTGGTTTTTCCCCTCCCCATTTTATGTTTTGTAATGGAACATTTTTAACCAACTGGTTAAACACGAAAATTCCTAAATACAATACTTTTAGCGGGTTCACGGTTTTAAAATTTACTTTTGCCTCTACATTTGTTAATGATTTTAAAGGTCATTATTAATGAAAACTAATGAAGGTTTAGAGATGAGCTCTATAGTGTTTGTAATTTTAGGTGAAAGCTATTTTATAAATAATATTTTACAAAATTAACATTTAAAGCCATTTTAACATAACATTAACAAGACAAAGTAATATTTTTTTTAAAGTAACATTTATGGCATTTAATTATTATGTATTTTTTACTAGTACTTTTTATTTACTTCTTTCCTTTATTTCCTTTTATTTTCGTCTTTTTCTAATCTAAAATTCCAGTAGCTCTCAATGCAAAACTGTGATGCAGGAGTGTAAAGCAAAATGTTTGCTGCATATGATATCCATTTCGAACTACAGTCAGCAGTAAGGACTAAAAAATTACTGATCCTTTCTGGTTATCAACGGAACCAAGAGAACGACCACCCGGTGGACACACGCTGTGCTGCAGGCTCGAACTCGTGTTCCGGCTGCTGTGCCTCAAAGCCCCTTGATACACATTGTTTTGTTGTTGTTTTGTTCCTCTGCCGGTTGGAGGTTTAATTATTGAAGTCTAAATAAAGATATCCAGCTGACGATGTCGATGATGTCTCTTAAACTAAATCATTTACTTTAACAAAAAGAAAAAAACTAATCCAAAAAAAATGCTTTTCCAAATGAATCCGATTAAGTATTTTTAATTATGATTTATGGAAGTAATAATTTCATTAAAGGACACCAGAAAAAAGAGTAGAATTTCATTAAAGGACACGAGAACGAATCTAGAAATGAAAATAATATTTGGGTTTCACTTTCGAAGCGTCTTTGATAACTTTTTCATAGTTCCAAAAAAATATTTTGACATAATTTTAGGTTAAAAAGCCATAAATTTAAGAGAACAAAATAAAAATGCAATCATGTGCGTGTTTTCTCTTCATTTCATAACTGTAAAAACTGATTTGCATATCATTTTCATGACTTGCTTTGAACATTTTCATTTCTTGTTTTGATCCTTTCCATTTCATTTTCTTTGCTTTGATTTTAGTCCTTATTTTTTGTTGTTGTTTTCATTGTGAACTCTTACATGTGATTTCACTTTCACTCTTCGCCAGCCTGACCCAGTTTTAGTTTGAAACCCTTTTATAGCTTCGTCATCTTTTTCCTCGTCTTCATCCTCGTCCTCATCTTGATACTTTATGCTCCTTATGATCCTTTCATTCTGTATGCATTCTGTAGTTAATTAACACCGTATTCATTCGTGAAATGCTTGTTTAACGAAAATTAGAAAAGTCATTCATGCATGTGTTGGATAAACACCGGCCCGAGGAGGAGCCGGTTTCGAATGAGGTCACTTCATCGGTGCGACAACGTGTCCTTATTTGCTTGTGTTTGTGGTAAATATTTGCTATAAATTCTGAAAATCACTCTCGATGTGTACTTGAAGATACACTTAAGTTATATTCAAAGAAAAGAATTGAATACAAAGAATATTCAAAGGCTTTAGAGAAGAATATACAATATATTGGACATATGAGTATATAGGACGCTATAGAGATGTTTTCTCTACAGAGAGATTTCCATATTAATTGTACAAAAAAATAATGAATCTGTTTTTAGTAAAAACAAAAGGCAATTTTCCAATATCGAATTAACAAGATGATTGATTTTTGTTATTATTATTGAGGTGATAATTATACGTTGAATATCCAAACATAACCTTAGGATACACTCCTCAAAAACCCATATAATACTCAGAAGTACTCACATGATGAATGAGGAAAGAACGCATGCTATAAATAATACAAAAGTCACCAAAATAACACAGTAGCATAGAAAATCATAAACCTATATACAAGAAAACTACAGTTAAGCACTACAGGACATAAAGTGGTAAAAATTGCACATGGACCAAAGAGGACAAACTAAAAGTAAGGAAAAAACAAGAAACAAGATGAAAGAAATAGAAAAGAAAAGAAAAAAAAAGGAAAAAGAAAAGAAAAAGAAAGGCAAAAAGAAAAGAGTCATCAAGAATATGATGTCGAAGATTATGAAAGGTATTTTTTTTTGTATTGTGCAATCTGACAACTTTATGTATCTTCATTTCAGAGAACAAAAAAAAAGTGATGCAAGGTGGTTCTTTCTCTCTTAATTTTCTTTCTTTCTTTTAGCACTCAGTTTATTCTGTAAAACTAAGAAGTCAAAACGGCCAAAAGTCAAAAAGTCAGACAAACATTGAACGATTGAAGGACATATGTATGGCTCAATGAAGACATACATATGTATGGCTCATAAAAGACATATGTATGCATCATAAATTGCAAGTGAAATGAGCCAAATCGAAAGCGAAATTCTAAAACATTTTGTAGAAAACATAATTCTTTGGTAGTCACAGTACAGAATCCGGACAGTATACAGTATGCCATATTGTATTGTAAGTTCGGCAACAGATTGATGTTGAACCTCAATTGCTTTTTCAGTTGAAGGTAAAAATTATTGATCATCTGCGTGAAGCCGTCTGTGAGGTCTTAAATTATGATTGCATTAAAATATTGTGTTTGAGTGTGGTTTTCTGTTATTCCTTTATGAATTCCTTTATGAAATAAAGACATTGTAAGATTGAATTGAAGCGTTGGTGAGGTTGAATACTCAATAAATATGGATAATAGAATAATAGAGAATTGGAAACGCAATCCACTGCAAAATAAGATGATGAAATAAACTGATAATAATGAGATTATAGACGAAAGATAGATTCATTCCTTTTCTTTTATTAAAACAGCTTTCAATATTTATCTAGAAATCTTCCTTAAAATTATGTCCACTGTAATTTCGGAATATTTTATTTCTAAATTATATTTTTGATTCGTTTCCTGAATACGTAATGCATAAAAACAACATTCGAATTTGAACATAAGTTTCACTTTTAGAAAAAACCTACTAACACGATCATGATCACATAATCATGTCGAATAGTTCTGATGTGAGTATTTGGAGGGATTTAGATAGACTTAAAAACGATGTTTAAACATGTAAATAGGTTTGATTGAGGATCTGGATAATATTTTCATGGAATAGTCAGTGTCTCTGAATCTGTGTTTTGTTACGTAAATACTATATGTAGATACTTACGTATTGAGTGAGAAAATTATATTGACATTTAATAAGCGATAACATACCTGGAAATAGAAAAAAGAAAAATATTAATATAAAAGATACAATTCATTACAAAATATTGAAAAATCATAGAATATGTCGATCTCAGAATAATCGATTTTGATCACAAAATAATAATTATACTCGTACCACGAATTTTATTAAAACGTAAGTCAGAAACTAATATTATCTTTTTGATTTTCTTAATTTAATCAGGATTTTAAATCTGATGCCGCAACGTTGAGCTCAGTTCTTAAATTTAATGTTGTGATAAAATTCTGTTCAATTTTATTAAAAAAATACCATCTTAGAACCTAGTAGGTTGTTGATCTTCCGATCGTATTTCGATCTTCCAATAATAATGACAATATGCTGCAATAATCCGGACGATGTTCTTATTGCCGGAAGATCACCGAACGATCTTCTGATTAGACAATCTCCTGACTAGAAGATCTACTGGCCGGACGACTTCTTGATTGGACGATCTCCAGACTGGACCATCGTCTGGACGGACGTTCTTCTGATCGGACGATCTTCTAACCGGACGATCTTCTGAATGAATGATGTTCTAACTGATGATCGACCTACTGGCAGGTCTATTGACTTAGATATACTATAAGTATTTACTTGTGTTTATTGTCTAGCTTATAATTAATCAGCTAGATTAGCGAGTCAAATAAATACAAATAAAGTTCCCAAGTTTGTTTGCTTTTTATTTTTGTTTTGGAAAATATGAATTTTATTTCGGATACATTAATATATGTAATAACTATTTTATTATGATAATAATAGATAATTTAACGGATAATTTAACTATTTATTTTATATATTCGTATAATCTTCTTATGACTGCTTTGCACGGAAAACTTTACAGCTCTTTTTTGGGGTATCATCATCACCATTACCATCACCATTGCCATCACCATTGCCATCACCATCACCATTACCATCGCCATCACCATTACCATCACCATTACCATCACCATCACCGCCGCCACCGCCTCCCAATATAGATCCGATCACCGACAATAAGTTCACATTTTTTATACGCTCATTAATTTGAGGCACCAGAATAGACTCAATTAGTTTAGAGATCAATTCTTGCTTCGAGTTAATGACTTCAACGATTGTCGTCTGTAGTTGTTTGTTGAACATTTCATTGATTTTGCCTTCTCCCGCGATTCCCACAATATTAGATTCGCAGTCTTCCAAAGAGATGACCGCCTTCAGCCACTTAACTTTGGCGTGGCCCAACAGGATAGGCATATCATAGCGAAGTTTTCCGGCAACGCGAAGATTTTTCAAACTAAAATTGATTGATCCATTTCCTTTGTATGACAGCGAGAAGCCGACATCCTGCATCATGGCGATCGTGGTGTCGGTGTCATAATATTCCGTAGACACACTGATATCCGGGAAGAGAAAATCAAATTTGACTTTTGAGGTTATAGTGTTTACTGTCAATTTATCCATTGCGAAGTCATTCATTCCACTGAGGATAAACTGTGAAACTTCACTGATTGTTCTACAGTAAAGATAAAGTAAGGAAAAGTAAGAAAAGTAAGGAAAAAGAGAAAGAGGTTATATTCGAAGGTTATTCTATTTGTCCCTTTTTCGGTACTTACTTGAAGAAGCTTTTTTGGAATAGAAATTTAGCGTCATTGAGGTGGAATGGTGCTAGCGGTGGAATACCGAACTCTGGGAAGCCGCAATGCATCTGCTGTTGTAGTTTCCTTATGACACGGCGCGCTTGCCAGGACACGATTAATCGCGAAGTAACTAAAGAAGTGATGATTTTATTATTAAATCAATTGATGGTTAGATGAAATTATCCACAAACTTACCGTCCCCGTCAGTGCTCTCCTCTTCCGGGTTAGATTTGAGCAAATCAATGTCACCGGGCTCATCATCGACCATATCAAGTAGATAGGCATCAAGATCATCAGCACCATCACCAGGTTGTGGCAATGCTGTAACGATGCATGTTACTGCCACCAAACTCAAAAACAGGAACAGGAATTTCATGATTTAATAAATTGCGTTTCTTTCGTCCTTTTTTCTCCTGTGAAAGTATCCGTAGGTACCACGAATGGAAGTGGTAACTAAACTGATTGTGGAAAAACTATTGAAACTGATTTTTATAGCTTTGTCTAAGCGATTGGAACTTCTCAGAATATAAGCAAAATATATAAAAAGTATATTGTTATGTTCGGAAGCACTTAAGTTTTAATGAATTATATGTATTTTTATTAGTCAGATAAGAGACAGACTTTTAATTAGAAATCGGAAATTTGGCTAATGAAAATGGCTAAAAATATATTTAATCTACTTCCATAATTAAAGAAACTAGAAGTTTGGTGTTTGTTATCGTCTTCGATCTTCTTAAAATCGTCGCTTATTATCAACTTTAAGATAGTAATAGTATTTGTATGTATAAAAACGCTGTTATATGTTGATCGCATGATTGGATTTTTAGTGACGTCTGTCTGCCTGCTGTGACGTAGGCACTAATACACTCCACACTACTATAGTATGCTTTTATGTGTTATTATTTACATGTGACGTAGAACAAACAGTTTAATAATATTAATTATTTTCAATATATAAATGATTTTATGATAAAAACTGAATTTAATTAAAGTTTTTAGGTTTGATTTTCCCATTAAAATTTTGGGTTTTTCAAATCTTTATTTAAGTTCTTGAATACAGTAAAAAAAATCTCAGATAAGTTTTTAATATTGTACTATCAATCGGTTTTAATTTGTCTTCTATTCGTATAATAATCTATATCAGTGCTTGAGTATCTCCCCCAATCTTTTGAGGGTGTATTTAGGAATCACGTAATTCTCAGGTGTTCGTCTCACGACGGATCAGTCGGAAAAGAGAAGCAGCTAAGAGTGCATATTTCAAGGAGTTTATGAACACAAAGTGAAGAAGTTTAGTAAACCGACGAAAAGGTAAACCTAAACTTTATTTAAATTTGAGTATAATCTGAAGAACCACAAATCTGAAGAACAATATTTCGAATGTTTAAGAACGATCCATCGTTTTACAATCTCAATCTTTAACAAGAGAATAAGTTTTTTTATATATATAAAACAGTCTTTATTAGTTCCACTTAATAACTCAGTAATTAGTATTATTTCTGTAGTATATTAGTAATATTTAGGTACATTTATAGTTATTCCAATTCCATATCATAGTTGTACTAACTTTTTTCAATTCTCATTTTCAGGCTCTATAAAACTCCATGGAGCCGGATCCGGGTTACAGTCTGACGATGATTTGCCCACGCTACCCAGCACATCCCACACTTTCTTACCTCGCAACATCTGATTAACGCGTGGCACAAAAATACTCGCAATCAGGTCGCTGATTTCCTTCTGGTAATCATTAATAATTGCAGGTATGCTCTGTTCAATCTGATAGTTAATAAACTTATTGACATTGCCATTTCCTAAGAGGCCACCGATATTGGACTGAACACTGCCCAAGCGGACAACACACACAAATTTATAGATCTGAATGGAGCCGATAAAGAAAGGCATCTTATATTTGAAGTGACCCTCCACAGAGAGATTTTCCAGCGAGAAATCCAAGGGTCCACTACCCTCATAACGCACAGCGATACCGAGCTTCTTCAGTAAATCGATCAGAGTGTCCATGTTAAGATTTTTTGCGGTAGCTTTTAATTGTTTGAAGTTAAAATGAAAGCGGACTAATTTTTTGAAAGTATATCTGATCTTCAAGTTTATGATTTGCAAATCGTTCAAGCCATCAAAACGAAAACGTGTAAGTTGCAGTAAGGCGCTGTGATGAGACCATGTTTAAGACCATAATTTGTAGATAAGTAAAGGAATTCAAGAATGCGATCTCTCATGGGCAACTTACTCTATAAAAGCTTTGTCGAATTGCAGTTCCAAATTACGATTTGTGTAGGGTGCCAGAGGTGGAATGCCTGAATTTGGCCATCCACAGGGCAGTTGATTAACTAGATTTCTGACCACTTTTCTGGCTTGTGAGTTCAAGATTAGACCAAATTCAGAAATTTCGGGAGATTCGGCAGATTCTGCGCCATCATCTGAGGTCCATTCAGAGTCTAAGTATGGGAATGTTTTAAGAAGACTTTAAAATTGTATACAAAAGCTTTCTTTATGATCAATGATTTCCCAGTGTCCATGAAGTATGAAGATCAGAATGATCGTAATGTCCATGTTTTTACTCACACTCATTTTGTGTCAAGTCCTCGGCTTCCTCATCCCGTACCACCTCCATCATCTCGTTGGCAGCAGCAACATCGGTGGCGGTAACAGCGGCTACCAACGCTAACAAAATCAGCGCGAACTTCATAATTTGATATTACTTCTGTGCAGTGTTCAAATTATTCTGCACAAATTGGTAAAATTTTCAAATTAATAAGCTTAAATTCAAAAACATTCTCTTTTATATAATCGTAGTATCAATCGAAAGCAAACATTAATCGATCGTGTTGTTTGGTGTTATAAATTAAAGAAACATCACAAGAAAGCCATATAAAGAGTAGGTATTTTAAAGATTAACAATGCAAATAAGGTTAAATTTCATGCAACGCGATTGCATTGACTGCAATTTGATTGATTTGATAGATATATTGTTCTATTTACGGCTGTATAATTATCGGTGTTAATGATATCAATATTTTTGCCAAATTGTTATTCAAAACAGAAATATTGCATTATAAATCATGAAGTCAAATTTATTTACAGACAGACTGTGGAAATGATCAATAAAAAGAAAAAATGTAATTTTTAAATACTTCTTCGGGATACACTCACACAGAGCCAATACATAAGGATCATGGTAAGGATACAGTGTCAATACAGGGTAAGGATCATGGTAAGGATACAGTGTCAATACAGGAAAAGGATCATGGTAAGGATATACAGTCCATTGAAACTAAAGTACATGATCAATAAGGATCTAATACAGAGTAAAGTACATGATCACTATAGAGTCAATATAGAGTAAATTATAGGATACACTCTATTTTTTGGTACGGTTCTAAGATCGAGCACAAAAGTCTAAAAAGGAGGGAAAACAGAGAGGGCTCTGTTCGTGCTCAAAGAGTTCCTAATCGCTGCTATTTCTAAATTATAAAATAAAATTTTTTGTAATCGATAGGGAGCTATTTTTGCGGGGTTTTTCAATAAACTCAAGTGTTTATTATTTCAATTATCAACACATTATACGATGTGTACATTCTAAAACAATATATGCATTAATAATGCATTTATCAGCATGTTTTAGAGTTAAACAACAGCAGATGGATTTAATAAGTGGTACTTGAAGTTGGCTACTGTTTTACTATTCTTTTCTTTGTTCTAATAATGTTAAAAATTTAAATTTTTTTTAAAATTAATTTTTATTATGATAGAAATATCAGTTGATTTAAAGAGTTATTAATAACTTCATGAGAAATTGAATAAAAATCTTATTCGATTTTCTAAATAATGTATAAAATCTATTAGTTCTTCATAAAAAAATTTCAAATTAAGTACTATACATAATCTAATATAAATCTATACGAAATCTAATCACCACATAATAAAGAGTATATTAACAATCGGGTTAAACAATCAAGTCTATCCATAAATCTTAAAATGATTGCAAAATCGATTATTCGATCGTCTATAAAAACCCAGCTCCAAGGTGAAAAAAAGATTAGTCTTTCAGGTGGGTGCATGCCGTGAAGTTCTCCGTTATCCGTAAAAGTAGACGAAAGAATATGAAAAGTCTTATCATTTTTTTGATAATTACTGCCTACGCTTCTGGAGTACCACGTAAGAAAATATAGATAAATTCTGATACTTAAGTGGAATAAAAGCTATCATGAAAGCATTTGATCTTATCTTGTGTCTTATAATTAAATGATTTTATTATATTTATTATATTAATTTAATTTTTTATATTTTAATTTTATTATATGGTATTTATGAGTTATATCAATATAATATTAATAACTAATCGTGGACGATCATAAACTACAATCAAGATCGTATGAAAATAATACTTAATTAATAATAAAAAATCACGTTATTTAATAAAACTTTAAAATCAATATAGAGTAGCTATTTAAAATTAAGTAAAAAAAACTTAAAATGAAGACATTGATTACGGTTCCTTTTTGATTACTTATTAACTACTACCTTTTATTAAATGTTCATCTGTTCTTTTTTCATCTGTAGAAACTCGTTCTATATCGAGTGTAATTGTTGACTCCATTGAAGCCGTTAAGGAACAGATGCCATGCGGTTTTCCCGGTTTGGGTATCCCGATATTGGCCCCACTCAGGATCCCTTACAAAGCACTCAATATTGATGAAGATTTCCTTCGAATCAATGGTGAAATTAAAGACTTTTTTCTTAAAGGTTTAAACGATTTTCAAGTTATTGAGATGAAAGTCAACCCCGTCACCAGTAATATTAAATTCCATATATCCTTTAATAATGTCAATGTTGACACTACTTACGATGTGGTTGTGTTTCTGAAGAAGCTGGGTTTCACTTTGGATCTGGTGGGCGCCGGACCTGCCACATTCGCCATTAAGGATATGCAAATCCGTGGTGTTATAAAGTATAAACTGGGCTTGATCAGTCGTAAGCTGACGCTGAAATCTTTGGAGCTGCGTACGTACATCGGTAGTGTTGCATCCAAGATCGAAGGTCTTCTGGGCGAGGGTGTGATCAACAGGAAGTTGAATGATATTTTGGCGAAACTTGTGCCGATCGCCGTGAATGAAAATGAGGATCTGATCACTAGCACCATCGAGAGTTTGGCTCTACCAACGATTAACGGGGTTTTGAAAGAAATGACGTTATCCGAATTGATAGATATCATTGTGGGCGATGGAGAAACCGAAAGACCGGTCTGTAATGCCAACGAAGCTTCGAGAAAAGAGGATATGAGTTCTTATTATAGAGATTTTATTTCTTTGAATTAAAATCAAATAAAGTCAGTTTTTATTCTTTTAATATTTGAAAAAAAAAACCGAATTTTATTATAATATTAGTATGTTTATGTTTAAGTAAAGTTTATATTTAAGTAAAGTAAAAAAGCATATAAAAAGTCGCAACTGCGTATCAATTAAACAACAAAACGTATCAAAGAAGTTACCGATTAGATTATAATAATGATCAGATAATCAAAAGTGATGTGATTAACCACAAAACATGGGGGAAAATGCACTCTTCTGAAGTTGTTTTAAACATTATATATGAGCATTTTCTATATTTTTCTGTTGTTGTTGTTTTCTGCCTCTTCACAAAGTCAGTATGTAGGTAACATTGGCGGAACCTAATCATGGTGAACCTCTATATAAAGTGGCGCCAATACGGTCAGCTAGTTTAGTTTCAATTTAAAATTGCAGCCAACGAGTGAAAAAAGTGAAATGATTTCATTAAAACTGGTAGCACTCTTGGGAGTCATCGTTGGCAGCGCAGCCGGTTACGAGTTTGCGGAACCACTGGAAGGTATGTACTCGTATATATAAAGCGGCTTTAACACCTCGATATGCAAAACATATCCACCTCTTGAATTTGTGATAAAGCAATGAAAACGTGAACAAGTTGGAGAAAGAAAAAATGAAACAGGATGCCAGTGTACAGTAGGATATCCAACGAGGAGAGTTGAAAAAGAAAGAGTTTTGACAACACTGAGCCTCATATCAAGTATTGCATAAAAGTGTTTCAAACAAAACATTATCAACTGTGATACTGTGATTGTTTATTAGGCGGTTACTTCCTCAAAATAAGGAACTGAAGACTTATAGATTTAGATACGGAAAGAGGCGAAACTCTGAGATCTCTCTATGCTTGCGCTATAGTAATATATACGTTGGTCTTCCAAGTATTGTTATATTTTGTTTCGTTATTCAGAGATCAGTGATCGTGTAGAGTACAGAAACGTTGATAATCGAATGATCACTTTTGTTAGTGATCAAAGAACTTTTCACTTTTATTTGAACTATCGTAAGTTCACTGAAACTCCACAAAGTTTTCATTAAATGGGCGTGGAAGAAAAGATCGATACCGTGTCCTCTTTTTAAATGCATTCGTTTGTTTTCTTTAAATCCATAACTTATCGATCTACGTTTTTTTTTTGTCCTCTTAAACAAGTCAGGTTAATATTAAACCAAGTTATAACAATTTAAGAGATTAGATTAGATTACAATAAAGAACGATTTACAATTTGTTTGTAAACAAAGAGGAATTTTTATCATTTAGAAAAACCAATAAACGCTTAATCATAAGATGTTTATAAGAATGTTTTTTTTTAGTAAAATTGAATAGAATTTGTGGTTTGAAAGGTAATCGACCTTCAAGGTCCTTATGTGAGATATCACCGAAAGTGATATTGGAGTGATTGCGCTCTACGGTCTCCACCACAGCTTCTTAAGATCAGTTCGGATCATTCGGACCCATCTTCTCTATAATTAATTTTGCAGTTATTTACACTTAATTTGTTTGTCTCTCACTATTCACTTGCTCTCTTTCTCCATTCTCTATCTTTTTCAGCTCAAGAACTTTCAGTCACCAGCCAAATCATTGATGCCATTGAAGAGATCAAACTTCAAATGCCATGTGGTTTTCCGGGCCTCGGTATTCCTCCTCTAGATCCCCTTCGGGACCAACACAGAAGCGTCAATCTTACAAATGAAAATATTTCGCTTAACGGTACTGCTGACAATATTCGCCTTGATGGCCTCCACAATTTTGATATCGTAGATTTTCGAGTGAGTCTCTTACTGAGAAAAGTCAACTTTAATTTCGTCTGGAATAATGTTCATCTGAAGACTCTGTACGATCTACTCTTCAAGAGCAACGAGAATACTTTGGGCCTTCAACTACATCGTAAGGGACTGGCTAATATTGTTTTAAAGGGACTTAAAATTTGGGGTCAAAGCAAGTACTCAATCAGCATAATTGGCAATCATCTTAAGTTAAAGGAGTTCAAAGTGTTTGTGTCGATTGATAAGGTAGTCTCTAATATTGGAGGATTAATGAGAAACCCAATAATGAATCGTCTCATGAATGACATCGTAGAGGAATGGATTATGTTGGCCATCAACGATAACACACAGTATATTGGCGAGGTTTCAAATAAATACGTGGTACCTATCATAAATGATGCGATCGGCGATAAATCGCTGACAGAATTGTATGCTGCTATTGGCGCTCGTAGAGGAGGGCCAAATGTGCCCAAGGAACCATGCATACCACAGGAAGATTTCTAAAATCTACTCGATCGATCTACAGAGAGAGAAGCTTTAATAATTTGATGTTTTTGATATCAACGTTTTATTATAAAGAAATAAAAATATATAAATAGAAACGTTTAAAAAATATTTATACATTTATTGTAATTAAATTTATTGCGATTCAAATGAATTTTAATTTTAATTAAGTTCTCGAATTTTGAAATAATTTATTGTTTCATATTTTCTACTAAATTTTTCACCATATCAAAAGCCGCAACGAGAAAATCACTGCACTAAACTGTGAGGTGAGTGTGGCCAAATATGGAAACGTTAGCACACAAAAAAAGAAGAGGCGATATCTACTGGGAAACATTTGAACTGAAAACTGCTAATTTTTATTTAGCCGTTAAATGAACCTTACAACTTACAGTAAAGTTGAATTGCGACATTGATTAGCATTTGGTGAATGTATATATTGGGATGGTATTATTTTTAGCATAGACACAAACCAATCTTTTGAGAAGGTGGTGGAATTCCTATAAGGTACAAAAGCTTCCCGGCAGAGTAATTATGCAAAACCATGTGATTTGTTTGTTCGTTTAATGTTTTTCTAATGAAATTGATTGAAGTTAATTTTATAATTTTATTTGATTTATATATTTGTTTTGTTTTTTTATATTATATTATATTTATATGTTTATTTACCAAAATTATGGTCACATTTTCTACGACTTGTGTAGGAATTTTTGACTTATTTGATGAATGTTAGTTTAGTTCAAGTTTTCAGTGACTTTAGTGTTTAGGTTATCTTAGTTTATCTTAGTTTATCTTAGTCAATTTTAGTCCATTTTCCCTTCCCTTATTTAAAAGAAAAAACAGAATAAAATGCTTGTGTTCAGAAATCGTTTAGTGTTCACTCAACAAATTGAAAACTATTTATTAGCAATAGAAAGATCGAAACAGCAACAACAACAATAACAGCATCAGTACAACAACTCTTAACAGCACGCAAAAGAACTTCATAGAATGAAATATAGAAGAAGTGCATTCTTCAAACACACACACACACACAAACACGCTAATACACTCACTAATCTTTCATTTGATTTACATTCGTGGTTTGCAGAAGTCGGGGAAGAAGAAGAAACAAAAGCAGCATAACAAGCCAACAAATGCAGCAAATGAAGAAACACTCAACACACTCAACTGACGTAGTGATGAATGCCAAGTCATCCAGTGAAATAAAAAGGAAAGAGAAAGCTTGATGAGAGAAGAGAAGGAAAAGGAGGGAAGAGAATTGGGATAGAGTTACGACAGAGGGGAGAAAGGAAGGAGAAAGCATGATGAGAGAGTGACGACAGAGCGGAGAAAGGAAAGTGAGAGGGAGAGAGAGAGAAGAAAATAAGGATAAGCAACATCGTGTGCGTCTTCGTAATGTAAACAATAACAAATCGGAAGCGGAAAGGCAGCCAATTTTTATGCCATTGCAAATGTCTAAAAGTTCAAATGTCTTCAATCGATAACGAAAGACGCGTTAACGAAAGACGTAAGAGTAAAGAGAGAGACGAAAGAAGGGGGGTTTGTTGTAGGAATCTAGATTAAGACACAGACAAATCGTAGTCGCTTTGAAATCCTATTGAGACAAATACAAACGAGCGAGTGAGATCGACGACAGAACTAACACAGACACAAAATACGAAAAAGAAGAAGATGAAGAAGAAGAAGAAGAAGAAGAAGAAGAAGAAGAAGAAGAAGAAGAAGAGGAAGAAAAAAAGAAGACGAAAATTATATCGCCAATGATTTAAGAGGGACAAACGATTCACAAAAAAACAAGAAAAAAGCTGAAAACTTCAACAGCTTAAAAATAACGACAGAATCTTCTAGTAAAATAACAAAAGCAACAAAAAAAAATAAAATAATGTTTACGTAGAATCTTCTCTCGCCCTTGATTTGGGTACATAGAGGAAAATATTTTTTTAAATAATATTAGAAGCATTACAATTTCAATTCCTTAAGTAATACATTGTTTTTTAATATATTACAGTAATTTTTGCTTTATAACAATTCTAAGGTATTATATTGTATTATAATTGACATTATATAGGAAAAATGAGACGGGTCTGGAAGCTGACGTGGAAGGTCTTCAGAATTTCCTTACTTTTGATGAAGTAGTTCTCATTATTCTAGACACACATCTTGCAGTACTTCGTGGTCAATAAATCTGCATTCTTTTTGAGATTACTGCCATATATCTTGTGATTTACCTATCTAATCTTCTGCACAACCTTAAGTATTACTTATATGTCGAAAGTCATCATTTTGGCCCAGGAAACCATCATAAAATCTTCATAAAGAGAATAGTTTCTCTCCGTGTAGAATTGAACTTGAGTTAGCTAAGAAATGATGGCTTCTTTCCGGTCAGTCTGGCACTCGAAGTAAATTGCGGATAATATATACATATACTTATTTGTATATATGTATATTTCGTAGACAAAGAACTTCCGGTGTTTAGGTCATGAAGAGTCTGTGTTATTTTAAAAGAAGAATCTGTGGATTCGAATCTTTTTCTATGTAATTATTTTGTTATTTATTTGTATTTTTTCCATACAATTCAATTGCTTTCCGTACGTTCTTTTTTCTCAAATGTGGTTTATAAATTTTTTTGGTGCCGACTTTTAGGTGACTATCAAAAATGTCATAATCGTGAATATTCCATAATTCTTTTAAGGTATGCAGAAGATCAGACAGGTAAATAAGAGTATATATGCCAATAATCTCAAGAAGAAAACAGATTTATTGACCACGAAGTACTGCAGGATGTGTGTCTAGAATAATGAGAACTGCCTCATCCAAAGATAGAAAGTTCTAAAGACCTTCCAGGTTATCTTTTTCCTATATAATGTCAATGCCTTAATAACAAAATAAAAACAAAGTATTTTTCTTTATGTACACACAGTCAGGGGCGAGAAAATATTCTACGTCAACATTATTTTATTTTTTGTTGTAGTTTTTTATGAATGCTTAACTTGAATGGTGACATTTCGCCCATAACTGTCAGTGTGTAAACAACGAAATTGGTGCAGTGGTTGGAAAGTTGTATACGTTTGAAAATGGAGAAAATGTGTAAGAAAGGTGTTGTCTTCCACCATGACCTCGACCATACACTTTGATGATGTTAAAATTTGCGAGAGTTTAATTGGGAAGTTTTGATGCATCCACCATATAGTCCAGACATACCACCCTCAGACTACCACTTGTTCCGATCTGTGCAAAACTCTCTGAATGTAATTAAGCTGCTTTCAAAAGAAGTCTGTAAAAAACACTTGATTCATTTTTTCAACCATAAACCACAGAAGTTCTTCACCGATGGCACCATGACTCTCCCGAAAAATGGCGAAACACTGTAGATAATAATGGATCATATTTGGCTTAACTAAATTAATTTTCAGACTATAAGAAAACCAGTTGAATTACTAAGAAAAAGCAAAGAACTTTTTCCCAGACCCAATATTTAAGGCAGAACAACATTTATCACGTTCTTATTTATGTATATGTCTTTATTACGTACATATATTTATATATTTTTATTTCTTTATAATACAATATTAACATTTCATAACCATCATCATACAAAATCACCAAATTATTAAAGCTTCTCTGTCTCTAAATCTATCCCCCTATTTTAAGACTCCTTTTGGGCTGCATGGTTCACTGAGCACAGTTGGACCTCTTTTACCACCTCCAATAGCAGCAATTATCTCTTTCAACGACTTATCGCCGATCGCTTCATTAACCTTCGGTACTACGTATTTATTTGAGGCCTCGCCTATACGTTTTGTGTTATTGTTGATGGTCGACTTGATCCATTCCTCTATGATGTCATTCATTTGACGATTAATCACAGGGTCGCTCGATAGGCCCCCAATATTAGAGACCACCTTCTCAATCGACACAAACACTGTGAACTCCTTCAACTTAAGATGATTGCCGAGGACGCTGATTGAGTACCTGCTCTGACCCCAAATTTTAAGACCCTTTACAGCAATATCAGCCAGTCCGTTGCGCTGTATTTGGATGTCTGAATTATTCTCGTTATTCTTAAAGAGTAGATCGTACTGAGTATTCAGATGAATATCCCTCCAGACGAAATTAAAGGTCACTTTGCTTAGTAAGAGATTCAGACGAACATCGAAATTAAAGTCGCTGAGACCAACAAGGCGGAGATTTTCAACAGTACCGTTAAGCGAGATATTGTCAAGTGCAAGATTCACAATGCTTTCTTCGACGAGAAGAGGATCTAGAGGAGGAATGCCGAGCTCAGGAAAACCACATTTAATTTGACTCCTGAACCCTTCAAGAGCATCATTGATTTGGCTGTTGATTGAAAGCTGTTGAGCTGAAGAATTGAGAGAGCGTGAATAGTGAGAGACAAACAAATTTACTACAGAGAACTAAAGAACTATTTATAGATAATTTAGAGGGCTAACGATCCATTCCGATCTTAAGGAACCTTGTGTGAGACTGTAGAGCCCAATCACTCCGATATCACTTTCGGTGATATCTCAAATAAGGACCTTGAAGGTTGAATACCATCACAAGCGAATTCTATTAAACTTTACTAAAAGAAACCTTATAAAAATCTTAAGATTACTAATATGAGTTTTGATTTTTCTAAATGATATAAATACTTCTTTGTTTGCAGACAATTTATAAATCGTTATTTATTGTAAGTTAATCTAATCACTGAAATTGTTATAACTTGGTTTATTATTAACCTGACTTGTTTGAGAGGTCAAGAGCAAACTTTGATAAAGAGCTCGATAAGATATGGATTTAGAGAGAACAAATGAATGAATGAATATAACGTCATACTCGTAGTCTCAATCTTTATCATAAACAAAAGTGATCATTTGATCAGAAACAAAAGTGATCATTTGGACATCGACGTGTCTGTACTCTACACGATCACTGAATAAGGAAACATAGTATTTAAAAGATCTAAATATACATATATTATTAACTCAAGCGTAGAGATCTCAGAGATTCGTCTCTGTCCGTATCTAAATAAGTCTTGAGTTTCTTATTTTGAGGAAGTAACCGATCACAGTATCACAGATGATAATGTTTTGTTCGAAATAGTTTTATGCATTAATCGATGTGAACTCGGTCTTGTAAAAACTCTTTCTTCTTCTCTGCAACTTGTTCACGTTTTCATTGATTTATCACAAATATAAGATGAGGATATGTTTTGCATATCAAGGTATCTATATATACTATATACTATGGAAGCCGCTATATCTATCTATGAGTACATACCTCTGAGTGGTTCCGCAAACTCGTAACCGGCTGCGCTGCCAACGATGACTCCCAGGAGTGCTACCAGTTGTAATGGATTCATTTCTCGTTTATTCACTTCTTGACTTCAATTTTAGATTGAAACTAAATTAGCTGACTATATTGACGTTTCTTTATATACGTTTACCATGAACAGAAGGAAGCAAAAACAACAACAGAAAAAGAGACAAACAATACAGATAATGTTTACAATGTTTTGGACAATTTTTTGGACAGATCCATTCTTCTCCCCACTTTTGTGATTAAGCACACTTCTTCCGACCATCTGATCATTATTACAATCTAATCAGAACATTCTTTGATAAGTTTTTCTAAAATTGAACTCAATCGTATCGTACGTATCTGGAGTGTTTGTCAAAATAAATCCGCAGTTTCTTAGATGGTTTTTACAAACTTTTTTGAAAGCTCTCTGTAAAAGTTTAACTTTTTTATAATTTTTAATAGAGATTTGTTAGGATTTCGATTTATTCTTGTAATAAAGTTACCATAATATTGCTTTAATTAGGTACAAATGGAAATTCGAGAAACTTTTCATATTTTTATAACTTCACTATGATTTTCATTTAAACTAATAATTATTATAATAAATTATTTATTCTCTTGAAATTCTTAAATTGATTTAGAAGTTGAAAAAATTCAATTTAATTTAAAGAATATTTATGAGAATTAAGCAATGACATTTTTTATAGTCGCCTAAAAGCCAAAAACGTATAAATCACATTTAAAAAAAAAAAGAACGTACGGAAAGTAATTGAATTGTATTGAAATAATATAGCAAAAAAATTGTAATTATAATCATAAACAAAAATAAAAATACAAATACATAAATAAAAAAATTCGAATCCACAGATATGTCCTTCTTTTAAAAAAGCATAGACTCTTCATGGCCTAAACATTGGAAGCTAATTTTCTACGAAATATATATATGTACATATGTATGTATATATTATATGCAGTTTACTTCGAGTGCCAGATTTACCGGAGAGATGCCAACATTTCTTATTGAACTGAAGTTAAATTCTACATGGAGAGAACTATTCGCTTTATGTAGATGTTTTCTTAATTTAATTCTTTAAATTAAATTGCATTTTTCAACTTCTAAATCAATTTAAGAACTTTAACAGAATAAATAATATATTAAAATTATTAGTTTAAATGAAAATCATAGTGAAGTTATAAAAATATGAAAAGATTCTCGAATCTCCATTTGTACCTAATTAAAGCAATATTATGGTAACTTTATTACAAGAATAAATCGAAATCTTAACAAATCTCTATCGAAAATTATAAAAAAGTTAAACTTTTACAGCAAGCTTTCAAAAAAGTTTGTAAAAACCATCTAAGAAACTGCGGATTTATTTTGACAAACACTCCAGATACGTACGATACGAATTTTAAAAAAACTTATCAAAGAATTTCCGATTAGATTGTAATAATGATCAGATGGTCGGAAGAAGTGTGCTTAATCACAAAAGTGGGGAGAAGAATGGATCTGTCCAAAAAATTGGTCAAAACATTGTAAACATTATCTGTATTGTTTGTCTCTTTTTCTGTTGTTGTTTTTGCTTCCTTCTGTTCATGGTAAACGTATATAAAGAAACGTTAATATAGTCAGCTAATTTAGTTTCAATCTAAAATTGAAGTCAAGAAGTGAATAAACGAGAAATGAATCCATTACAACTGGTAGCACTCCTGGGAGTCATCGTTGGCAGCGCAGCCGGTTACGAGTTTGCGGAACCACTCAGAGGTATGTACTCATAGATAGATATAGCGGCTTCCATAGTATATAGTATATATAGATACCTTGATATGCAAAACATATCCTCATCTTATATTTGTGATAAATCAATGAAAACGTGGACAAGTTGCAGAGATGAAGAAGGAGTTTTTACAAGACCGAGCTCACATCGATTAATGCATAAAACTGTTTCGAACAAAACAGTATCATCTGTGTTACTGTCATCGGTTACTTCCTCAAAATAAGGAACTCAAGACTTATTTAGATACGGACAGAGACGAATCTCTGAGATCTCTCTATGCTTGAGTTTATAATATATATTTAGATCTTTTAAATACTATGTTTCCTTATTCAGTGATCGCGTAGAGTACAGACACGTCGATGTCCAAATGATCACTTTTGTTTCTGATCAAATGATCACTTTTGTTTATGATAAAGATTGAGAGTACGAGTATGACGTGCTTCATATTCATTCATTCATTTGTTCTCTCTAAATCCATATCTTATCGAGCTCTTTATCAAAGTTTGCTCTTGACCTCTCAAACAAGTCAGGTTAATAATAAACCAAGTTATAACAATTTCAGTGATTAGATTAACTTACAATAAATAACGATTTATAAATTGCTTGTAAACAAAGAAGTATTTATAACATTTAGAAAAATCAAAACGCATATTTCTAATCTTAAGATATTTATAAGGTTTCTTTTAGAAAAGTTTAATAGAATTCGCTTGTGATGGTATTCAACCTTCAAGGTCCTTATGTGAGATATCACCGAAAGTGGTATAGGAGTAATTACACTATACGGTCTCACACAAGGTTCCTTAAGATCGGTATGGATCGTTAGCCCTCTAAATTATCTATAAATAGTTCTTTAGTTCTCTGTAGTAAATTTGTTTGTCTCTCACTATTCACGCTCTCTCAATTCTTCAGCTCAACAGCTTTCAATCAACAGCCAAATCAATGATGCTCTTGAAGCGTTCAGGAGTCAAATTGCATGTGGTTTTCCTGAGTTCGGCATTCCTCCTCTAGATCCTCTTCTCGTCGAAGAAAGCATTGTGAATCTTGCACTTGACAATATCTCGCTTAACGGTACTGTTGAAAATCTCCGCCTTGTTGGTCTCAGCGACTTTAATTTCGATGTTCGTCTGAATCTCTTACTAAGCAAAGTGACCTTTAATTTCGTCTGGAAGGATATTCATCTGAATACTCAGTACGATCTACTCTTTAAGAATAACGAGAACAATTCAGACATCCAAATACAGCGCAGCGGACTGGCTGATATTGCGGTAAAAGGTCTTAAAGTTTGGGGTCAGAGCAGGTACTCAATCAGCGTCATTGGCAATCATCTTAAGTTGAAGGAGTTCACAGTGTTTGTGTCGATTGATAAGGTGGTCTCTAATATTGGGGGCCTATCGAGCGACCCTGTGATTAATCGTCAAATGAATGACATCATAGAGGAATGGATCAAGTCGACCATCAACAATAACACAAAACGTATAGGCGAGGCCTCAAACAAATACGTAGTACCGAAGGTTAATGAAGCGATCGGCAATAAGTCGTTGAAAGAGATAATTGCTGCTATTGGAGGTGGTAAAGGAGGACCAACTGTGCCCAAGGAACCATGCCGCCCACAAGGAGTCTTTTAAAATAGGGAGATCGATTGGGATCGATATATCAAATGTTGGGATGGTTATGAAATGTTAAAATTTTATTATAAAGAAATAAAAATATATAAATATACATAATAAAGAGAACATATTAAAAAATCTAGAACTTTTACATCCTTCGAAGTCTAAAATATTCATTTGAAGATAAGGAATTTTCTTCGTTGTTAAAACGAAGAACTTTGAAATTTACCCTTACCATGTCCTCATCTTCCCTTCATCTCATTTCCACACTTTCGATCTGCTCCCCTTCCCTACATTTACATCAGAGGAGGAAGAACAGCACCAAGAACAAGATTAAAGCATTAAAACGGATACGAGTGCAACGCTAAAATTAAGCTTAACGGTACGGTGAACCGTTATGTTTGCCGTTAAGTCTGCACGTTTTACTTTTTTATTAAATTCACACAAACACAAAACTAATGAAAGACAGGCTGTTTTTGGCTTTTTGGCTGGTATCAAAATTCAATGCGGCCTCCATTCAACGTTCCTTCATCTCCACCTCAGCCTCAACCTTCATTACATCCCCTTTACATCCCCATCAGCACATCTTCTCTACTTGAACTATTCTCGCCCTCTGTCTCTCCCTCCCGTATCTCACTCACTCTACGCCCCTTCATTTCATTCATTCATTAAGCCCGTAATAAAACAAAAAAAAAACAAATTGCCAAATAAGCTACAACAGCCGCCATTTTGTTTAGGTTATTTGGTACTCGTCGTAACTATTAACAAGGATTTACTAAAAAAGCTGATGTTGAGGGTTTTTTTATGCTTTGTAAATATGTACCTGGCTACAGCAACAACAAGTAACCTTAAAAACAACAATAACAAAACGTAACTACAAAAACAACAACCACATAAAGTAACCACAAAAACAACAGCCACAAAAATTAACCACAACAACACGCAGAAAAAATTTTATGCAAGAACAACATTCGAGTAGAAGCAGAATTTAAAAAACCACCAACAAAAACAGAATATTGTATATATTTTCGTTTTATTACTTTAACTTTTTAAGAAATTTTGTTGTCGGCATTTTAATAAAGTTATATAAAATGTTTTTTAGTGGCCACTTTTTCTCCCCTGTATACGATTACATATAATATAATAAAGCGAGGTTAATTTGAATGATTGCAAATGAAAAATAAGCATATTTTTTTTGTATCTCAAAAACAATTTTAAGGACAATTTTAGAAGTTACCGAAAATAAGGACGCATTCAACGATGCTGATGATGACGATGATACAGGAATGAAATTTAGACAACGGGACGTCGGGGACATAAAGCGTGACTTTCAAGACAGCCAGGTAGTAGTAGAGATAGAAAGAGAGAGAGAGGGAGAGAGAGAGAAACATGGATAGAAAAATATTTTCCAGGCTATTCGAGTGAGTCAATATGAAAGCTTTTGAAAAAGTCTGGACATTCAGCAGACTTTTTCAGCTAGCAGACAAAAAGGAATGAGAGATGCCATGACTGACGGAGGTGAGAACGTAAAAATATATAAAAAAAATTAGTATATTTAGACCATTCGGTCTACAAATTTATTTTGTCTGGTTTATGTTGATCCTAGCATTTTTATCTTAGAATTGATCTTGATTTTCTTTTATTGTCTAATGAAAAGCCATTTTATTTACGATTAAATAATCGTTTATTATGATATATTGGGTGTCTAGCGGAAAATAGTTGGGTATTGTTACCTCTTTTAAAATTTTATCTATCGTAATTTATCCTGATATATATGTTTTCGTCTTCTCAGATAGCTTTTTCTGTAATTTGAGCCACTGTGCGGTGGTGACAAATACAAATGTCGCTAAAAACAAACAGATGCTGCCATCTTTTGCCGACGGCCAACTTTTACTTGTTTCTCACGACAGGATTTAATTTACGAGCACATAATTGAGAATTATAACAAGAATTCATACAATACAGAAAATTTTAAGTGGATAAATCTGAAGGTTTGATGATGATTATTTTAGTGGAGGAATATAAATCTTTCTTGAAACTTAATTTAATGAAATTTGTTAATTGAGATTTTATAATAATGAGAAATATAAGGCCTGCTATGATCGAATGACGAAAAGGAGACGGAGAGAGAAATGATAGGATTACGGAACTTTTCAAAACTTACTTACTTATTTTTAGGTTTACTGAAATTTCAGAAAATAATTTGTAGAAGAAGAGCGATTGTAAATACCTGAAAGAAACAAGAAGAAAATGAATTTAATAATTATTGTAATACATAAATTTGTTAAATAACTTAAAGATTTAATATACCGAGAAAATATATTGAAAAGAATGACAGAAACATGGTAAAAAGTCCCCTATTTTTTACTGCTTGTAGTAGAAGCTGAATTTTTATTTTCTTTCACGAAACTTTAATTTTCTTTCAAGTTTAAACTTCAGATAATAAATTATTTTCTCTCACAAACAACCGCGAGCACTAAATTCATGCCAAAAATTTTCTGTTTCGCTGAAAGAGGAAAAACTTTTCACAACAGATTTTCATAATATTTATTTTTTGGCATAAAAACTTCATTCTTACGTACTATCAATTTTTCTTATTTTCTATTTTTAGTAACAAACCACAACAACAATAAATAAATAAGAAAAATAAAACCCTAACTCAGGGTTAAATAGTAACGAAGACGACAAAAAAGCAGTAAGAAGAGGGGAAAAGGTAGTAAAGAAACAAGTCTCAAGGAGAGACGAAATTTTTAGACGTTGAAAAAATAGACGAAATTTTTAGACGTTGAAAATAAAGAAAAAAAAAAAATATGTTTTGATAAAAAACGAAAACTACTTAATTGCAAAAAATTGCTACTTTTTTAAGGTGTTGATGATTAATTCTAGAATCTAAAGAGAAAGAAGAAGTAGAAAAACTAGAAATACCTAGGAACAGAAGAACGAATGAAAAATGGAAAAGAAACAGAAACAACTTCAAGGAATAACTGACTGTCACTTTAACCTGCTGTGAATACGTAGAAAAAATGTTTTTTTTTCCTATCAATTAATTGATTGAAAGCCTTTCAATCTTGATGCGGTCAGAAGCGGCAACAGTTTCCAGCCATCGAAGTCGTACATCACATCAAATCGTGCCGATTTAGTGATTTTTAGACACGCTGAGAATAATAAAATAGACTCAAGTTTCAAGTTGTCGTAGACTCATCATGAACTGTCAGTCAGTGGATATGGTCGCGAAAAATTAGACAGCAACTATTTTTCTATGAGCTATTTTTAAAAGTACGTACATATATCTTTAAAATGTCTTTCTTTTAAAATAGCTTTTCAAAACAATAATGAACCTTAGACAGTTTATTAGTCCTTCCCAGACTTTAGAGGTTGTCTTAGAGGTTTAGTCAAAAAGACTAAAGAACTGCATAAAGTCTCACTTTTATTACTGAAACAGATAGTTTATCAAGATTGCATACACTGTTTCATAAACGATATACATACAGAGAGCTTGTAGAGAATCCTTGTATCAGGATGTTGCACCTGGAGCTTGTATATATAATCAGAGGGATTATAATATCTCTAATGTATAATAATCTTCTGAAAATTGTGGCAACTCTTCAGTGTTCTCTTCAGCAAACTAAAGACTGAAGACTATACTTGTCTAGGAATGAATAAATAAGTCTGAAGGAAGATATGATAACCTTATCTATGCTGTATTGTCTCCTAAAAGTATAACAGTATAATACTCTTGTCATCAAGGCTATCCTAGAGCCTGGTTGATTATAATTACATTACAAAGCTATACAAATACAAAACAATCTTTTAATAAAGTTGAGTACATGAGTACATCCTCATACAATGTGCTTGTATATATATTACCTTCTCTCTTGATTTGATTTGATTTTTTCAATCAAAGTATTACTTGTATTTTTTCAATCAAAGTATTACTTTCACTTTATTACTTGTCTGTATGCTTAATAAAAATACATGCACAATATATCGATAAAAATAAAATAAATTTTGTTCTTCAATCAATTGTTCGTGTTGAAAATTTTATTCAATTCGTTGCACTTCATTTAATTTGAAAATTCTTCATGGAAACTTTTTCATTTCAAGTTACTTTCAAACTACTTATCTTTAGGGATTTTCTTTTCCTTTTCTTATTGTTGTTGTTGCTTTGTTACCACAAGAAAAGGATAAATGATTGGAGGAGTAGAATGAATATAAGATGTGGGGGATGGTGTGGAGAAAGAGTCAGAGAGAGAGAGAGAGAGAGAGAGAGCAAATCCTTTAATCAACTCTAATGAATTTTCTATACGGATTCATTTTAACAAAAGAAAAAAAAACGAGGATAGATTTCTCATTATTCTCAGAGAACGAAAGAAATCACCGTGGAAAATGAGAAATTGTGAGTGTAAATCGATTAAGATTTCGATGACTTCAGTTAGCAATCAAGTTGAAGCAATGAAGACTGAAAAAATGGATGTAAATATAATATGATCGTTAATAAAAGTTAATTAAAGTAAAAAAGTAGAAGAAATAAAGTATAACTAATGAAATATTTACTATAGTAATAAATAAACTGTAATTAAATTATGTATTCAAATGTATTCAGTTGAATAATTATTTTAATATATTAAAACATATAAAAACACAATAAAAAGAAGGGAAGAGGGCTTCAAGAATCTAGAACAGGATAATCCTGTGAACTGAAATCGAAAATAAAACCACACAATTAACAAATTAATAAACAAAAATTTTCTCTAAATACTCGCGCATACATTGAAATCCACTGAAACACAAACAAACACACTCGCACAAAAAACACACACCCATACACATAGATACATACACACACACACATTCACAGAACAAGTCCATCCAACAGAGAACCATGAATACATGTGGATTAAAAATGAACACCTAAGAGTATGCAATACATTTGAAACACACCGCTGTGAGGCCGCCGCTCTTGCATTCCCTTTTGTACTCACCCAGTCGGAAATGCAGACGATATCAGTTATAGAGAGGAAATGTTAGAAGTGATGTGCTATAGTTTTTGTTTGTTAAATGTATTTTTTACTTTAAATCTCAGTTTTAGCGCATGTTTTAAAAAACTTACTATGAATTCAAAGACAATTTATGATGAACAATTTATAAAGCAAATTAATTGGTGAAGAAAAACGAAAATATCAACAATATCAATATTGAACATAAGCAGAGAATTGTGAATAAAGAAAAATATTTATATCAAGGTGAGCGGTTTTCTTTAGCTACTAAAATGTTTCTGCTTTCAGAAAAAAGAAGTATTTATTAGTCTTAATTTTTCTTTCTGGGCATGTTTTTCCATCCACCGTGCGTTCGGATTCATATTTTCCATGACCGACCCATTCACATTTCTACATCAGAATTGCTTTTAATTTATTATTATCCATTCATGAGATTCTAAGGTTGTAGGTTGTTGATGCCATGCGATTGCCAAGCGGTAAAAAGTTATGCATCCATTTGACAATACGTGTGAAGCGCTTCAGAAGCGCTCTCCTAGAGCATAAAGTTCTCTAAGGCTTAAATGAAAGTCGTACAAAATTCCTCATTGAATTCAAAATAGACTTTAGAAAAGTTTTAATGATTTAATGAAATTGATTCAATTATAAGCACAATTCTACAATTTTAATATATGAAGAGATCCACCCTAAACTTTGTAAAGTATGGTTTATCAGTATGGTTTACGAAGTGGTTTTTCCCAAATTATTTTCAAAGTTAAGCACAATGGTTTTAAAGAGGCTCCTTGAAAGGATGCTTAAAAATCACCCTCTCGCAGGCGTTTTTCTAGTGCTCCTTTACTTGGCTCTGGGTGTGTAAAAATTAGAAATGAAAGGCGGAAACAATGATGCTTACACACCTACTGATTCCTCGCAATCCTTGTATATTTTATTATTACTTTTTCTCCATTTTGTGTTCCCCATTTTTGTATTAAATGCGGTTTTTGGAGTGAAAGGAAATAACTGGCGAAGGGAAAAAAGTTTTGAAAAGGGTTAATTTTGGCATCTAATGTAGAAAGAGGGTAGGTGAGAGAAGAAGAATGGGAATGAGATGAGAGCACGTGTAGTGGGTGTGTGAGTTCAATTGAAAGATGATGGATGGAGTTAGTGCTAGCCTCATGAAGGGTGTTAAGAGTATGGATTCGAGGCGTATGGATGGAGAGTATGGATTCTTTGGGTTTCCCTCAACAATTTTCACTCCGGTTGAGATTTTATTTCAAGTAATGATTAAATGCTGTGAGGTACTCAGCAATTCAAGGATATGAAGAGCCATAAATGAAGAAGAGGTTCCATGCAGGATGAGGTGTCAATGTCGAACACAAGAAACGTGGTGACATACATAATTTTGAAAGGGCAGACAAAGAAACGAAAACAGAGACGAAGAAGACGTGGGAGAGTGGCAGGGAAGAGGAAGGAAGAGGAGGTGGATGGGGAAGAGAAAGATGGTGGCAGGAAGGGAAGTGGAAGAGGGACATGGGGAGGTATATTGATAGTAATAGAGATGGGAACAGAGACAGGGCAGGGATAGAGATGGAGATCGGATAGGAATAGTGAGAGGGACAGAGGAAGGAACATGAAAAAATTCAGTATTATTAAAGTTCTTTTTTAAATTATTTGAGGTTAATATATGGTTCTTTCCTGGATGAGGACAAAAATCAATTAAAACTCCAAAGAGTTTTGATTTTACTTGGGTTTTTAGGTTAGGTTGGGTTATTTACAGTTAAGAAAAGATTAACTTTCACTTCCTTGACTTCGACTCATTCTCTCTTTGCTCTTCTTCTACATCCGTTATCCACATGTTAAAATATTCATTTGAAGATACGAGCACGATAACAAAATCATTAGTTTTTTTAACTAGTTGTTTTTTGTTGTTGTTGCCTTATTACATTTGTGTGTGTGTGTGTGTGTTTTTGTAATTTTCTTACTTATCCACTACCCATCAGCAACAACAAAGAATTATAACAATTTTGCAAAGCTAACAGGATAGCAACAACATCATGAAAATAAGCTGTAACAAAAACAACAATATAAGCACTTGACTGATTGATGCTGTGGTTCACTAAAGCTTAGTGAAAAACTAAAGTAATCTAGACCCAGGGAGCGAAAGAGGGGAGGTGGGGAAAGTGAGGAGGATGAGAAGGAAAGAGAGAGAGTTTCGAAAAAGAAAAGCACAAAATAAAAAGAATGTGGAGAGAAGGATCCTGTAAAGAATAACAGTAAATGTGAGTGTTTGAATGCAGAATATTTTGAGGAAATGTGAGCGGAGGAATTTAGTATTTAAGTTGATGATATAGGGTAAAAATAGTGAAAACTGAAGATTTTTCGTGGCATTAATATCAACCGATACGTTGCAAATGAAGTACCCAAAATTGGTGCTTTGGTGGTTACTTAAATGGAAGAAAGTTAAGTGAGGTTACGAAAGAGACAGATAAGAGAGGTAGGGAGAGTAATAGAGAGCGGAGAGAGAGATAGAGAGTAGGGGAGAGAGATAGAGGGGAGCGGAGAGAGATAGAGGAGAGCAGAGAGAGATAGAGACGTGGAAGGAGAGAGAGAGACACAGAGGAAAAGTAAAAAAATCGGACTCAGGACATCCTCAACTTTTCAGAATCTGTCGAATTCTCAAACATTTTTGAAGATTTCAAAATGTATCACATTTTTTCCTTCTGGTAACAACCATAATTAAATTGGACAATTAGAAATCCAAAATTAAATCCAAAGAGGTAATCAATTAAATTAACCTCTGTTCACCTTTCTGCCTTCCTTCCTTCCTTTGGTTCTTCTCTACTTCCACTTCGCTTACCAAATTAATTTGCAAGATTGTAAAATTGCTTCTCATACACGTTTATGTGCCTAAAAGCTTACTCTACAAGTACTACATTCTAGTTATCCTTCACTCTCTCTCCCTCGCTCTTTATTTCTCTATCTCGCTCTCTCTCTTTTTCTCTCTCTCTCTCTCTCTATCTCTCTCTTTCGTTCTGTTTCCGTTCATGTTCAAAGAATATTTACAGCACTTGAAAGTGAATCGTTCCTCAAAGGCGATAAGTTGAGTTCCGGTGGGACGGAAGGGGAAGACGAAGGAGACTGAGAAGGGGAAGAGGAAGACTGAGAAGGAGATGAGAATGGGGACTGCGAAGGGGAAGGGAAGGGCAACGATAACGGAAAGAGTGGGAGCAGACATTGTAGGCGATTCACGAAAATGTATCTGGACGAGTAAATCGTCTTATGTTTTTTCTCTCTCCTGATTTCCCAACTCTGTTGAAAGGTGACTCATTTTTCCTTGTACATCTTCTTATTCGTCCTTTCATGTCTTGTTCTTATTTGTGCTACGCCTTCTTCTTGTTCTTCTTCTTTAAATTTCTTTCTTAAACTGAGAACAAATATTTTAAGCGTTCTCTCAATAAATCTTCAAAGTAAATAATCTTTTTTATCTATTTTTTAACTTAATATTTTGGAATCTTTTCTCTTTTCTGTCTGCGTTTTTTGTGAGTTTTTTCCTTTATTGTTATTTAATTAGCTTCTTTTAGTTTTTGTTATTTTGCGGATATTTTTCCATGATTTACAGTTGTTATCAGGATGGAAAATTTGCTCATTGCTTGGGTTGAGTAAACAATAATTCATACTCGTACTTAGTTTATTTCCTTCTCTCTCTCTCTCTCTCTCTCTCTCTACACTTCCTCACTCTATTTCGTTCTTTCTTTCTCCCTCTCTTTCTCTCTCTTATTCTCTGATCTTTTGTATAAACTTTCAATTGTTTCCATAATTTTTCCTAATTAAGCTTTTACAAGTTGTGTGAGTTGTTGTTTAATTTTTTTCATTTGTTTTTTGTGTTTGTTTCTTTTTTTTATCTTCTTTCACATTTTCTCTTTCCTTTATCCACTCTTTCCCACATTTCGTAAGTTATTTAAACATTGTTAAATCGAGTTTATATTTTTAAACAATTAAAGAGACTTTCTTCAGTTTCGTACGCTGCGAATTTCCTTTTGCTACGAACTCATATCCTGTTGCTGACTTTATGATTTCATTTCCTTGAATAACTTTACTTAATCCTTCACTTTTTCAGCTTCTCGGCTGAGCAGCTGGCGCCGTCTCAGCTTCAATGATCCTGAAACTGAATCCTGTTGGCAAGGAAGCCAACCAACCATTCTTCTGGTGAAGAATCGCTGCCATCGCCGCGTGCTCGCGAGTCGTCGACTTCGACTGTTTCCAAAACTTTTGCTGCCGCATTCATTTCGCTTAATAAAGTCCTAGCACCGCGTCTCAACAGAGGGACCAACAACCCCTCCCCCTTCCCGATTCTTCTTTCTTCGGTTTTCCTTGATTCCTTAGAAATTCTGTTCGTAGAATTCTTCTTTTAATATTTCTAAAGCAGCTGACTAAATATTGAAACCACAGAATTCCGGCAGGCGTTCTCTGGTCGTTTGTCGACACTCGCGCGACATCTGTCGGCAGTCGGACTATCGTGTTGTCGAGCGGAGTCGCGTCGCGTCGTTTTGCGTCCCGCAAACTGAATTGAGTTGAGTAGGTGCTCCTTTCATTCATTCATCTTGAATTTTTAATGCAACTTTTCATTAGGTTCCCCTGCTCTACCATGCCTCCTCTCTCTACACCCATCTCTACCCTTCTCTCACCCTCTCTTCCTCTTATTATTGTATGCACTGGCAAGTGTTTATTTTTATTCGTATTTCCGGCTTAAAATATGCTTTTATTATGATCGAGAATAATGTGAGTTATTGAAGCCGCACGGAAGCGACAGCAGCCGAAAGGGTTTTCGATGTCTAGACTGATAAAGACGGATTCCTGCAATCCCCCCCTCTTATTTTTCTTCGCAACTCAATACTGTTATTCTTCACTTTAAATTTTGCGTTCCAATTCGTTCTGAATCGATAAATCATATTTTTTTAAAGATTTTTAGAATATTTCTTAAAAAAATTTCTTTTTTCAAAACATTGTTTTTGATTCTTTTCTCTCTCGTCGTGTTCTGTTCTTGTGTCCTAGCTTCTTTGTTATTTTTATACCCTACACCTTAAGGTAAGGGTATATTCACTTTGTAACGAAATGTGTAACGCATAGAAATAGAGACGATAGGTATAGAAAGGTATATATATTCTTGATCAGCGTGACCTCCTGAGTCGATTTAGCCATGTCCGTCCGTCTGTCTGTCTGTCTGTCTGTCTGTTGAAATCACGATCACAGGAGAACCGGTGAAGATATCGTGATGAAATTTTGCATAAACATTGTTTCTTGTGGTGTGCAGGTTGGTATTGAAAATGGGCAAAATCGGTCCACGACCACGCCTATTTTTTATTAAAAATGTGATATCAGCGTTCGTTTTTGAGCTATTACAACAAAATTTCATTCCTGGGTATAGAGTAGCATTATCCGTTAATATGCCAAATATGGGCGTGATCCGCCCACTTTTAGGTTACACAGGCAAAAGAGGGTTATATTGTTAAATATATAAACTTCCTGAATAAAACTTTAGATAACAACTTGTTTTACAAAAAAACATTATTACATGAAAACTGGGTGCGGTCCGCCCACTTTTACACTACATATAGAGTATAGCAGTATGAGAACAAGTTTATTACCACGGAAATAAAGTTTAAATTAACACAATTATATAACAACTAAGCTAATTATTTTGTTTTGAAAAAGGTAATGACCACGCCTACTATTTATACAGAGTCGTAGCTAGGTTTCATGGAGCCCGGGACGGTTAATCAACTTGTAGCCCCAAAAATTCCTAGAATTCAATAAGTCAATACTTGATTTCCACAACTGCCGCCCCCGACATTGTGCCGCCCAGAGTGGACCGCCACGGCCGCCATACCCTAGCTTCGGAACTTTTTTCAAAACTTTTAGGTGTAAGGTATCTAAGATTCGGCCAGGCCGAATATAGCTTTCTTACTGGTTTGGTTTTTTTCTTATTCATTTATGGTTTTTTTCTTTGCGTTTTTCTTTCTTTTCTTTGGACTTCCTCCATGTACTCCTCTCCTTGTTTCCTTTGTTTGCTGTACATACTTAAAAAGCAATTTTTATGGTCCATTTTCCCCCATGTAGGCGCGACCATTTCGCCCATCGTTCATAAATTAAAATATGACGAATCTTTTATTCGTTTCTGTTGTCCAAACATGTGCTTGTACTCTCCCTCGCTTTTCCTTCCTCCCTCTCTTTCGCTCTCTGCAATTCTGAAACTATTTTTAGCACATTCTTTCGCCGTTTTACAGCATCAAAAACTATTTCTTTTACCATCTACGCTGTCGTGGTTCATGTTGTTGGCATCTGGCAATTTTTCGCTTTCGGGCTCACTAAAAATAGCATAAATCGCACATTTTTGTGCAAAAATTCAAGTGCGTGAAGTTAAATTCGTAGCGAACTTAGCACGGACACGAACCGCAAAAAATTTATCGCACGATATTTTTTTTAATCCACCAGAGTTCGCTACGTAGCGAACTTTTTATTTTATTAAAATGTCTGCAATAATCACAGAAAATATACTTTTATGAAATTATTATTCATGGAAATAGTAATTAGAAATATTTTTAATGATCTCTGATTAATTTTTTTGAGTTTTTGAAAATTCACTATTTTAGTAGTGAGCAAGTGGTCAGGATGAAGTGGCCAGTGGCTACCTTGGAGGAGGTGTGCATCGATTGGACCTGAACTATTTGAAAAGAAATAGAATCAGGTTACAAGGAATGTAACTGCCATGCTCGTCTCGATTCTCCGAGTATTTTTCCTGATTTTTTGAAAATTCAATATTTTAGTAGTGAGTAAGTGGTCAGGATGAAGTGTCCAGTGGCTACCTTGGAGGAGGTGTGCATCGATTGGACCTGAACTATTGGAAAGGAAATAGAATCAGATTACAAGGAATGTAACTGCCATGCTCGTCTCGATTCTCCGAGTATTTTTCCTGATTTTTTGAAAATTCAATATTTCAGAGGTGTGTAAGTGGACAGGATGAAGTGGCGAGTCGCTACCTTGGAGGAGGTGTGCATCGATCAAACCTGAACTATTGGAAAGGAAATAGAATCAGGTTGCAAGGAATATAACTGCCATGCTCGTCTCGATTCTCCGAGTATTTTTCCTGATTTTTTGAAAATTCAATATTTTAGTAGTGAGTAAGTGGTCAGGATGAAGTGTCCAGTGGCTACCTTGGAGGAGGTGTGCATCGATTGGACCTGAACTATTGGAAAGGAAATAGAATCAGGTTACAAGGAATGTAACTGCCATGCTCGTCTCGATTCTCCGAGTATTTTTCCTGATTTTTTGAAAATTCAATATTTTAGTAGTGTGTAAGTGGACAGGATGAAGTGGCGAGTCGCTACCTTGGAGGAGGTGTGCATCGATCAAACCTGAACTATTGGAAAGGAAATGGAATCAGGCTTCAAGGAATGTAACTGCCATGCTCGTCTCTATTCTCCGAGTATTTTTCCTGATTTTTTGAAAATTCAATATTTCAGAGGTGTGTAAGTGGACAGGATGAAGTGGCGAGTCGCTACCTTGGAGGAGGTGTGCATCGATCAAACCTGAACTATTGGAAAGGAAATAGAATCAGGTTGCAAGGAATATAACTGCCATGCTCGTCTCGATTCTCCGAGTATTTTTCCTGATTTTTTGAAAATTCAATATTTCAGAGGTGTGTAAGTGGACAGGATGAAGTGGCGAGTCGCTACCTTGGAGGAGGTGTGCATCGATCAAACCTGAACTATTGGAAAGGAAATAGAATCAGGTTGCAAGGAATGTAATTGCCATGTTCGTCTCGATTCTGCGAGTATTTTTCCTGATTTTTTGAAAATTCAATATTTTTGTAGTGAGTAAGTGGTCAGGATGAAGTGGCCAGTGGCTACCTTGGAGGAGGTGTGCATCGATTGGACCTGAACTATTGGAAAGGAAATAGAATCAGGTTACAAGGAATGTAACTGCCATGCTCGTCTCGATTCTCCGAGTATTTTTCCTGATTTTTTGAAAATTCAATATTTCAGAGGTGTGTAAGTGGACAGGATGAAGTGGCGAGTCGCTACCTTGGAGGAGGTGTGCATCGATCAAACCTGAACTATTGGAAAGGAAATAGAATCAGGTTGCAAGGAATATAACTGCCATGCTCGTCTCGATTCTCCGAGTATTTTTCCTGATTTTTTGAAAATTCAATATTTTAGTAGTGAGTAAGTGGTCAGGATGAAGTGTCCAGTGGCTACCTTGGAGGAGGTGTGCATCGATTGGACCTGAACTATTGGAAAGGAAATAGAATCAGGTTACAAGGAATGTAACTGCCATGCTCGTCTCGATTCTCCGAGTATTTTTCCTGATTTTTTGAAAATTCAATATTTTAGTAGTGTGTAAGTGGACAGGATGAAGTGGCGAGTCGCTACCTTGGAGGAGGTGTGCATCGATCAAACCTGAACTATTGGAAAGGAAATAGAATCAGGTTGCAAGGAATATAACTGCCATGCTCGTCTCGATTCTCCGAGTATTTTTCCTGATTTTTTGAAAATTCAATATTTCAGAGGTGTGTAAGTGGACAGGATGAAGTGGCGAGTCGCTACCTTGGAGGAGGTGTGCATCGATCAAACCTGAACTATTGGAAAGGAAATAGAATCAGGTTGCAAGGAATATAACTGCCATGCTCGTCTCGATTCTGCGAGTATTTTTCCTGATTTTTTGAAAATTCAATATTTTTGTAGTGAGTAAGTGGTCAGGATGAAGTGGCCAGTGGCTACCTTGGAGGAGGTGTGCATCGATTGGACCTGAACTATTGGAAAGGAAATAGAATCAGGTTACAAGGAATGTAACTGCCATGCTCGTCTCGATTCTCCGAGTATTTTTCCTGATTTTTTGAAAATTCAATATTTCAGAGGTGTGTAAGTGGACAGGATGAAGTGGCGAGTCGCTACCTTGGAATAGGTGTGCATCGATCAAACCTGAACTATTGGAAAGGAAATGGAATCAGGTTGCAAGGAATATAACTGCCATGCTCGTCTCGATTCTCCGAGTATTTTTCCTGATTTTTTGAAAATTCAATATTTCAGAGGTGTGTAAGTGGACAGGATGAAGTGGCGAGTCGCTACCTTGGAGGAGGTGTGCATCGATCAAACCTGAACTATTGGAAAGGAAATGGAATCAGGTTTCAAGGAATGTAACTGCCATGCTCGTCTCGATTCTCCGAGTATTTTTCCAGATTTTTTGAAAATTCAATATTTCAGAGGTGTGTAAGTGGACAGGATGAAGTGGCGAGTCGCTACCTTGGAGGAGGTGTGCATCGATCAAACCTGAACTATTGGAAAGGAAATGGAATCAGGTTTCAAGGAATGTAACTGCCATGCTCGTCTCGATTCTCCGAGTATTTTTCCTGATTTTTTGAAAATTCAATATTTCAGAGGTGTGTAAGTGGACAGGATGAAGTGGCGAGTCGCTACCTTGGAGGAGGTGTGCATCGATCAAACCTGAACTATTGGAAAGGAAATAGAATCAGGTTGCAAGGAATGTAATTGCCATGTTCGTCTCGATTCTGCGAGTATTTTTCCTGATTTTTTGAAAATTCAATATTTTTGTAGTGAGTAAGTGGTCAGGATGAAGTGGCCAGTGGCTACCTTGGAGGAGGTGTGCATCGATTGGACCTGAACTATTGGAAAGGAAATAGAATCAGGTTACAAGGAATGTAACTGCCATGCTCGTCTCGATTCTCCGAGTATTTTTCCTGATTTTTTGAAAATTCAATATTTCAGAGGTGTGTAAGTGGACAGGATGAAGTGGCGAGTCGCTACCTTGGAGGAGGTGTGCATCGATCAAACCTGAACTATTGGAAAGGAAATAGAATCAGGTTTCAAGGAATGTAACTGCCATGCTCGTCTCGATTCTCCGAGTATTTTTCCTGATTTTTTGAAAATTCAATATTTCAGAGGTGTGTAAGTGGACAGGATGAAGTGGCTAGTAGCTACCTTGGAATAGGTGTGCATCGATCAAACCTGAACTATTGGAAAGGAAATGGAA
Source organism: Myopa testacea (assembly GCA_949629155.1). NCBI lineage: Eukaryota > Metazoa > Arthropoda > Insecta > Diptera > Conopidae > Myopa > Myopa testacea. The sequence goes on from OX451347.1 coordinate 5,481,027, forward strand.
TCAGGTTGCAAGGAATATAACTGCCATGCTCGTCTCGATTCTCCGAGTATTTTTCCTGATTTTTTGAAAATTCAATATTTCAGAGGTGTGTAAGTGGACAGGATGAAGTGGCGAGTCGCTACCTTGGAGGAGGTGTGCATCGATCAAACCTGAACTATTGGAAAGGAAATAGAATCAGGTTGCAAGGAATATAACTGCCATGCTCGTCTCGATTCTCCGAGTATTTTTCCTGATTTTTTGAAAATTCAATATTTTAGTAGTGAGTAAGTGGTCAGGATGAAGTGTCCAGTGGCTACCTTGGAGGAGGTGTGCATCGATTGGACCTGAACTATTGGAAAGGAAATAGAATCAGGTTACAAGGAATGTAACTGCCATGCTCGTCTCGATTCTCCGAGTATTTTTCCTGATTTTTTGAAAATTCAATATTTTAGTAGTGTGTAAGTGGACAGGATGAAGTGGCGAGTCGCTACCTTGGAGGAGGTGTGCATCGATCAAACCTGAACTATTGGAAAGGAAATGGAATCAGGCTTCAAGGAATGTAACTGCCATGCTCGTCTCTATTCTCCGAGTATTTTTCCTGATTTTTTGAAAATTCAATATTTCAGAGGTGTGTAAGTGGACAGGATGAAGTGGCGAGTCGCTACCTTGGAGGAGGTGTGCATCGATCAAACCTGAACTATTGGAAAGGAAATAGAATCAGGTTGCAAGGAATATAACTGCCATGCTCGTCTCGATTCTCCGAGTATTTTTCCTGATTTTTTGAAAATTCAATATTTCAGAGGTGTGTAAGTGGACAGGATGAAGTGGCGAGTCGCTACCTTGGAGGAGGTGTGCATCGATCAAACCTGAACTATTGGAAAGGAAATAGAATCAGGTTGCAAGGAATGTAATTGCCATGTTCGTCTCGATTCTGCGAGTATTTTTCCTGATTTTTTGAAAATTCAATATTTTTGTAGTGAGTAAGTGGTCAGGATGAAGTGGCCAGTGGCTACCTTGGAGGAGGTGTGCATCGATTGGACCTGAACTATTGGAAAGGAAATAGAATCAGGTTACAAGGAATGTAACTGCCATGCTCGTCTCGATTCTCCGAGTATTTTTCCTGATTTTTTGAAAATTCAATATTTCAGAGGTGTGTAAGTGGACAGGATGAAGTGGCGAGTCGCTACCTTGGAGGAGGTGTGCATCGATCAAACCTGAACTATTGGAAAGGAAATAGAATCAGGTTGCAAGGAATATAACTGCCATGCTCGTCTCGATTCTCCGAGTATTTTTCCTGATTTTTTGAAAATTCAATATTTTAGTAGTGAGTAAGTGGTCAGGATGAAGTGTCCAGTGGCTACCTTGGAGGAGGTGTGCATCGATTGGACCTGAACTATTGGAAAGGAAATAGAATCAGGTTACAAGGAATGTAACTGCCATGCTCGTCTCGATTCTCCGAGTATTTTTCCTGATTTTTTGAAAATTCAATATTTTAGTAGTGTGTAAGTGGACAGGATGAAGTGGCGAGTCGCTACCTTGGAGGAGGTGTGCATCGATCAAACCTGAACTATTGGAAAGGAAATAGAATCAGGTTGCAAGGAATATAACTGCCATGCTCGTCTCGATTCTCCGAGTATTTTTCCTGATTTTTTGAAAATTCAATATTTCAGAGGTGTGTAAGTGGACAGGATGAAGTGGCGAGTCGCTACCTTGGAGGAGGTGTGCATCGATCAAACCTGAACTATTGGAAAGGAAATAGAATCAGGTTGCAAGGAATATAACTGCCATGCTCGTCTCGATTCTGCGAGTATTTTTCCTGATTTTTTGAAAATTCAATATTTTTGTAGTGAGTAAGTGGTCAGGATGAAGTGGCCAGTGGCTACCTTGGAGGAGGTGTGCATCGATTGGACCTGAACTATTGGAAAGGAAATAGAATCAGGTTACAAGGAATGTAACTGCCATGCTCGTCTCGATTCTCCGAGTATTTTTCCTGATTTTTTGAAAATTCAATATTTCAGAGGTGTGTAAGTGGACAGGATGAAGTGGCGAGTCGCTACCTTGGAATAGGTGTGCATCGATCAAACCTGAACTATTGGAAAGGAAATGGAATCAGGTTGCAAGGAATATAACTGCCATGCTCGTCTCGATTCTCCGAGTATTTTTCCTGATTTTTTGAAAATTCAATATTTCAGAGGTGTGTAAGTGGACAGGATGAAGTGGCGAGTCGCTACCTTGGAGGAGGTGTGCATCGATCAAACCTGAACTATTGGAAAGGAAATGGAATCAGGTTTCAAGGAATGTAACTGCCATGCTCGTCTCGATTCTCCGAGTATTTTTCCAGATTTTTTGAAAATTCAATATTTCAGAGGTGTGTAAGTGGACAGGATGAAGTGGCGAGTCGCTACCTTGGAGGAGGTGTGCATCGATCAAACCTGAACTATTGGAAAGGAAATGGAATCAGGTTTCAAGGAATGTAACTGCCATGCTCGTCTCGATTCTCCGAGTATTTTTCCTGATTTTTTGAAAATTCAATATTTCAGAGGTGTGTAAGTGGACAGGATGAAGTGGCGAGTCGCTACCTTGGAGGAGGTGTGCATCGATCAAACCTGAACTATTGGAAAGGAAATAGAATCAGGTTGCAAGGAATGTAATTGCCATGTTCGTCTCGATTCTGCGAGTATTTTTCCTGATTTTTTGAAAATTCAATATTTTTGTAGTGAGTAAGTGGTCAGGATGAAGTGGCCAGTGGCTACCTTGGAGGAGGTGTGCATCGATTGGACCTGAACTATTGGAAAGGAAATAGAATCAGGTTACAAGGAATGTAACTGCCATGCTCGTCTCGATTCTCCGAGTATTTTTCCTGATTTTTTGAAAATTCAATATTTCAGAGGTGTGTAAGTGGACAGGATGAAGTGGCGAGTCGCTACCTTGGAGGAGGTGTGCATCGATCAAACCTGAACTATTGGAAAGGAAATAGAATCAGGTTTCAAGGAATGTAACTGCCATGCTCGTCTCGATTCTCCGAGTATTTTTCCTGATTTTTTGAAAATTCAATATTTCAGAGGTGTGTAAGTGGACAGGATGAAGTGGCTAGTAGCTACCTTGGAATAGGTGTGCATCGATCAAACCTGAACTATTGGAAAGGAAATGGAATCAGGTTGCAAGGAATATAACTGCCATGCTCGTCTCGATTCTCCGAGTATTTTTCCTGATTTTTTGAAAATTCAATATTTCAGAGGTGTGTAAGTGGACAGGATGAAGTGGCGAGTCGCTACCTTGGAGGAGGTGTGCATCGATCAAACCTGAACTATTGGAAAGGAAATAGAATCAGGTTGCAAGGAATGTAATTGCCATGTTCGTCTCGATTCTGCGAGTATTTTTCCTGATTTTTTGAAAATTCAATATTTCAGAGGTGTGTAAGTGGACAGGATGAAGTGGCGAGTCGCTACCTTGGAGGAGGTGTGCATCGATCAAACCTGAACTATTGGAAAGGAAATGGAATCAGGTTTCAAGGAATGTAACTGCCATGCTCGTCTCGATTCTCCGAGTATTTTTCCTGATTTTTTGAAAATTCAATATTTCAGAGGTGTGTAAGTGGACAGGATGAAGTGGCGAGTCGCTACCTTGGAGGAGGTGTGCATCGATCAAACCTGAACTATTGGAAAGGAAATAGAATCAGGTTGCAAGGAATGTAATTGCCATGTTCGTCTCGATTCTGCGAGTATTTTTCCTGATTTTTTGAAAATTCAATATTTTTGTAGTGAGTAAGTGGTCAGGATGAAGTGGCCAGTGGCTACCTTGGAGGAGGTGTGCATCGATTGGACCTGAACTATTGGAAAGGAAATAGAATCAGGTTACAAGGAATGTAACTGCCATGCTCGTCTCGATTCTCCGAGTATTTTTCCTGATTTTTTGAAAATTCAATATTTCAGAGGTGTGTAAGTGGACAGGATGAAGTGGCGAGTCGCTACCTTGGAGGAGGTGTGCATCGATCAAACCTGAACTATTGGAAAGGAAATAGAATCAGGTTGCAAGGAATATAACTGCCATGCTCGTCTCGATTCTCCGAGTATTTTTCCTGATTTTTTGAAAATTCAATATTTCAGAGGTGTGTAAGTGGACAGGATGAAGTGGCGAGTCGCTACCTTGGAGGAGGTGTGCATCGATCAAACCTGAACTATTGGAAAGGAAATGGAATCAGGTTTCAAGGAATGTAACTGCCATGCTCGTCTCGATTCTCCGAGTATTTTTCCAGATTTTTTGAAAATTCAATATTTCAGAGGTGTGTAAGTGGACAGGATGAAGTGGCGAGTCGCTACCTTGGAGGAGGTGTGCATCGATCAAACCTGAACTATTGGAAAGGAAATGGAATCAGGTTTCAAGGAATGTAACTGCCATGCTCGTCTCGATTCTCCGAGTATTTTTCCTGATTTTTTGAAAATTCAATATTTCAGAGGTGTGTAAGTGGACAGGATGAAGTGGCGAGTCGCTACCTTGGAGGAGGTGTGCATCGATCAAACCTGAACTATTGGAAAGGAAATAGAATCAGGTTGCAAGGAATGTAATTGCCATGTTCGTCTCGATTCTGCGAGTATTTTTCCTGATTTTTTGAAAATTCAATATTTTTGTAGTGAGTAAGTGGTCAGGATGAAGTGGCCAGTGGCTACCTTGGAGGAGGTGTGCATCGATTGGACCTGAACTATTGGAAAGGAAATAGAATCAGGTTACAAGGAATGTAACTGCCATGCTCGTCTCGATTCTCCGAGTATTTTTCCTGATTTTTTGAAAATTCAATATTTCAGAGGTGTGTAAGTGGACAGGATGAAGTGGCGAGTCGCTACCTTGGAGGAGGTGTGCATCGATCAAACCTGAACTATTGGAAAGGAAATAGAATCAGGTTTCAAGGAATGTAACTGCCATGCTCGTCTCGATTCTCCGAGTATTTTTCCTGATTTTTTGAAAATTCAATATTTCAGAGGTGTGTAAGTGGACAGGATGAAGTGGCTAGTAGCTACCTTGGAATAGGTGTGCATCGATCAAACCTGAACTATTGGAAAGGAAATGGAATCAGGTTGCAAGGAATATAACTGCCATGCTCGTCTCGATTCTCCGAGTATTTTTCCTGATTTTTTGAAAATTCAATATTTCAGAGGTGTGTAAGTGGACAGGATGAAGTGGCGAGTCGCTACCTTGGAGGAGGTGTGCATCGATCAAACCTGAACTATTGGAAAGGAAATAGAATCAGGTTGCAAGGAATGTAATTGCCATGTTCGTCTCGATTCTGCGAGTATTTTTCCTGATTTTTTGAAAATTCAATATTTTTGTAGTGAGTAAGTGGTCAGGATGAAGTGGCCAGTGGCTACCTTGGAGGAGGTGTGCATCGATTGGACCTGAACTATTGGAAAGGAAATAGAATCAGGTTACAAGGAATGTAACTGCCATGCTCGTCTCGATTCTCCGAGTATTTTTCCTGATTTTTTGAAAATTCAATATTTCAGAGGTGTGTAAGTGGACAGGATGAAGTGGCGAGTCGCTACCTTGGAGGAGGTGTGCATCGATCAAACCTGAACTATTGGAAAGGAAATAGAATCAGGTTGCAAGGAATATAACTGCCATGCTCGTCTCGATTCTCCAAGTATTTTTCCTGATTTTTTGAAAATTCAATATTTTAGTAGTGAGTAAGTGGTCAGGATGAAGTGTCCAGTGGCTACCTTGGAGGAGGTGTGCATCGATTGGACCTGAACTATTGGAAAGGAAATAGAATCAGGTTACAAGGAATGTAACTGCCATGCTCGTCTCGATTCTCCGAGTATTTTTCCTGATTTTTTGAAAATTCAATATTTTAGTAGTGTGTAAGTGGACAGGATGAAGTGGCGAGTCGCTACCTTGGAGGAGGTGTGCATCGATCAAACCTGAACTATTGGAAAGGAAATGGAATCAGGTTTCAAGGAATGTAACTGCCATGCTCGTCTCGATTCTCCGAATATTTTTCCTGATTTTTTGAAAATTCAATATTTTCGTAGTGAGTAAGTGGTCAGGATGAAGTGTCCAGTGGCTACCTTGGAGGAGGTGTGCATCGATCAACCCTGAACTATTTGAAAGGAAATGGAATCGGGTTTTAAGGAATGTAACTGCCATGCTCGTCTCGATTCTCCGAGTATGTTTCCTGATTTTTTGAAAATTCAGTATTTTCGTAGTGAGTAAGTGGTCAGGATGAAGTGGCCAGTGGCTACCTTGGAGGAGGTGTGCATCGATCAAACCTGAACTATTTGAAAGGAAATGGAATCGGGTTTTAAGGAATGTAACTGCCATGCTCGTCTCGATTCTCCGAGTATGTTTCCTGATTTTTTGAAAATTCAGTATTTTCGTAGTGAGTAAGTGGTCAGGATGAAGTGGCCAGTGGCTACCTTGGAGGAGGTGTGCATCGATCAAACCTGAACTATTTGAAAGGAAATGGAATCGTGTTTTAAGGAATGTAACTGCCATGTTCGTCTCGATTCTCCAAGTATGTTTCCTGATTTTTTTAAAATTCAATATTTTCGTAGTGAGTAAGTGGTCAGGATGAAGTGTCCAGTGGCTACCTTGGAGGAGGTGTGCATCGATTGGACCTGAACTATTGGAAAGGAAATAGAATCAGGTTACAAGGAATGTAACTGCCATGCTCGTCTCGATTCTCCGAGTATTTTTCCTGATTTTTTGAAAATTCAATATTTTAGTAGTGTGTAAGTGGACAGGATGAAGTGGCGAGTCGCTACCTTGGAGGAGGTGTGCATCGATCAAACCTGAACTATTGGAAAGGAAATGGAATCAGGCTTCAAGGAATGTAACTGCCATGCTCGTCTCGATTCTCCGAGTATTTTTCCTGATTTTTTGAAAATTCAATATTTCAGAGGTGTGTAAGTGGACAGGATGAAGTGGCGAGTCGCTACCTTGGAGGAGGTGTGCATCGATCAAACCTGAACTATTGGAAAGGAAATAGAATCAGGTTGCAAGGAATATAACTGCCATGCTCGTCTCGATTCTCCGAGTATTTTTCCTGATTTTTTGAAAATTCAATATTTCAGAGGTGTGTAAGTGGACAGGATGAAGTGGCTAGTAGCTACCTTGGAATAGGTGTGCATCGATCAAACCTGAACTATTGGAAAGGAAATGGAATCAGGTTGCAAGGAATATAACTGCCATGCTCGTCTCGATTCTCCGAGTATTTTTCCTGATTTTTTGAAAATTCAATATTTCAGAGGTGTGTAAGTGGACAGGATGAAGTGGCGAGTCGCTACCTTGGAGGAGGTGTGCATCGATCAAACCTGAACTATTGGAAAGGAAATGGAATCAGGTTTCAAGGAATGTAACTGCCATGCTCGTCTCGATTCTCCGAGTATTTTTCCTGATTTTTTGAAAATTCAATATTTCAGAGGTGTGTAAGTGGACAGGATGAAGTGGCGAGTCGCTACCTTGGAGGAAAGTGCGTGAAGTTAAATTCGTAGCGAACTTAGCACGGACACGAACCACAAAAAATTTATCGCACGATATTTTTTTAATCCACCAGAGTTCGCTACGTAGCGAACTTCTTATTTTATTAAAATGTCTGCAATAATCACAGAAAATATACTTTTATGAAATTATTATTCATGGAAATAGTAATTAGAAATATTTTTAATGATCTCTGATTAATTTTTTTGAGTTTTTGAAAATTCACTATTTTAGTAGTGAGTAAGTGGTCAGGATGAAGTGGCCAGTGGCCAGTGGCCACCTTGGAGGAGGTGTGCATCGATCAAACCTGAACTATTGGAAAGGAAATGGAATCGGATTTTAAGGAATGTAACTGCCATGCTCGTCTCGATTCTCCGAGTATTTTTCCTGATTTTTTGAAAATTCACTATTTCAGAGGTGAGTAAGTGGTCAGGATGAAGTGGCCAGTGGCTACCTTGGAGGAGGTGTGCATCGATCAAACCTAAACTATTGGAAAGGAAATGGAATCGGGTTTTGAGGAATGTAACTACCATGCTCGTCTCGATACTCCGAGTATTTTTTTTGGGTTTTTGAAAATTCAATATTTTCGTAGTGAGTAAGTGGTCAGGATGAAGTGGCCAGTGGCTATCTTGGAGGAGGTGTGCATCGATCAAACCTGAACTATTCGGAAGGAAATGGAATCTGGTTGCAAGAAATGTAACTGCCATGCTCGTCTCGATTCTCCGAGTATTTTTCCTGATTTTTTGAAAATTCAATATTTTCGTAGTGAGTAAGTGGTCAGGATGAAGTGGCCAGTGGCCACCTTGGAGGAGGTGTGCATCGATCAAACCTGAACTATTCGAAAGGAAATGGAATCGGATTTTAAGGAATGTAACTGCCATGCTCGTCTCGATTCTACTACGAGCTACTACTGCTACTAGCCACTTCATCCTGACCACTCACTACGAAAATATTGAATTTTCAAAAAATCAGGAAAAATACTCGGAGAATCGAGACGAGCATGGCAGTTATACTCCTTGCAACCTGATTCCATTTCCTTTCCAATAGTTCAGGTTTGATCGATGCACACCTCCTCCAAGGTAGCCACTGGCCACTTCATCCTGACCACTTACTCACTACGAAAATATTGAATTTTCAAAAAATCAGGAAAAATACTCGGAGAATCGAGACGAGCATGGCAGTTATACTCCTTGAAACCAGATTCCATTTCCTTTCCAATAGTTCAGGTTTGATCGATGCACACCTCCTCCAAGGTAGCCACTGGCCACTTCATCCTGACCACTTACTCACTACGAAAATATTGAATTTTCAAAAAATCAGGAAAAATACTCGGAGAATCGAGACGAGCATGGCAGTTATACTCCTTGCAACCTGATTCCATTTCCTTTCCAATAGTTCAGGTTTGATCGATGCACACCTCCTCCAAGGTAGCCACTGGCCACTTCATCCTGACCACTTACTCACTACGAAAATATTGAATTTTCAAAAAATCAGGAAAAATACTCGGAGAATCGAGACGAGCATGGCAGTTATACTCCTTGAAACCAGATTCCATTTCCTTTCCAATAGTTTAGGTTTGATCGATGCACACCTCCTCCAAGGTAGCCACTGGCCACTTCATCCTGACCACTTACTCACTACGAAAATATTGAATTTTCAAAAAATCAGGAAAAATAC